>VZRM01007379.1:220893-448144 GCA_013397955.1 Grantiella picta | reverse complement strand
GATCTCATAGCTCTCTAAAATCCCTTGCACTTTGAAAACTTTTGGGGCTTTCATGTGTGAGCTTTGCAGGTGCCAAACTCTTTCCCTCTGCACTCTGTGCATTGCTGTGCAGGGTCAATAGACCAGACAAGAGAATTTGGATTTGTGCTCACAGAGTGAAGGACAGGGGGAGCAACACATGCTGTCCTTTGCCTTTTTGTTAAATTTGAGGTTGATTTGTACCAACATCTACTTCCTTTTGCTGAAATATACCAGACAGGAAAGGCTGTACAACTGTTGAGTGAATTGTGCTTAGCGCCCAGTGGAGTTTTGGGAAGCATGAAGCGTATTATATTAGATGGGTAATAAGCTTTCTCTTTTTGTAAATTTCATTCTTTCTTTTTTTGTTGTTATTATATTGTACATATGGAGCATGTTAGACTAAACATGTGCCTTTGCTAAAGATACCAAATGTTCAAAATGCAGTGTGAATTAGAACCATTAATCTCTGAATCCCTGTCCTACATTATGCTACAAATTGCTACTGTTTATAGGAAATCTTATCTTATAAGCAACTATCTTCCTTGGCCTCAGGTGACTTTTAATGAAAGCATGTATTCCCTTTGTGTATTCCCTCAAATTTCTTGCCAGGTGTTAATCTTGATATTTTGAAAGATTTCATTTTTTAAACCTTCAAAGTGTTTTGCAACATTGGCTGTATAAGAATGCTTGCTAATTTTAAATATTCCCTATTTGTAATATTAAGTCTTGTCATTACATGTACCACTCATAGAGGGAGTAATGGAAACTCTCTCCACCTGAATTAAGTCCAATTATAAGAAAGTGCTAAATCTCACTTAACCAAAATAAGCTACAGAGTACATTTTCCTGCACAATGAGTCCAGGTCTGCCTTGGCTGATTCCCTGAGTTTCTCTTGAAGGAAGGAATAGAACAACCATCTCTAGCAATACAGTGGAAGAACTGGGTCTGCCCTCAAGGGAATCATGGTCTGTAATTACCAGCAAGATTTCTAATGCTAAAAACACTTTATGTGTGCAACTGTTGTCATTTTGCATTTTACCCAAGAAGCACCTGGGTGTTGCAATATGCGTGTTACAGTTTCTACCTCTTTAGTCAAGTCCTCTAGAAACACTGTGGATACTTTGATTTCCTCTTCCTCCTTTCCTCTCTTAAGAGGGTCCCCTTAAGAAAACACATAAGGAGCTTTCCACATTCCCCCAGCAGCAGAGCACTTCCGCACTGGCTAAACCTGTGTCCTCAAGCATCTACTTGCACCAGTCCTAAGCAATTCATGGTGTGGCTGAGCAAAGTGACGCTGCTAAGCCAGCTACTGTCCCCACCAGAGACCTTACTGCTACGGCAGCCTCCAACAAAGAAAAACAATGAAAGGGGGAAAAACATTTTCGGCCACCATTCTTCTGTAGAGCTGTAGGGAAGGTTACTCCTGTGGTTAAGGCAAGAGAAACCACCAAAACAATACATTCTTCCTTCTGAAAAAATCAATATTGCACCATGGCAAGAAAATCAGAGAATGAGAGAAGTGCTCCATTGTGTGTCTTTTCTCCATGCGGTATTTATTGTCTTTCAAAGCTTAAAGAAATATTTTTTTTCAGGAACTGCCTTGTCAACCAAAATATCACCAACTTCTTTGTGCTTAAGCTACCTTTGAAAATCAGACTATGTAATAGATTTTTTACTTGGGTGTTAAAAAAATGGTTATTAGGAGGTGTGCATCTGAGTAACATAACACCTGCTGAAAATTTTGCCATGAAACAAAGGATACATATTTATGAGATTAGTTCAGTTCTCTTAACATACCATAGTTCTCCTGGGATATCATAAGAAATATGAACAGCATAAGGTTGTAAACAGCAGAAACTGCAATTATCATAGAACTAAATAAATTCTTCATATATG
This sequence comes from Grantiella picta, assembly GCA_013397955.1. NCBI lineage: Eukaryota > Metazoa > Chordata > Aves > Passeriformes > Meliphagidae > Grantiella > Grantiella picta. The sequence goes on along the minus strand of VZRM01007379.1, from coordinate 446,226 downwards.
TGTTTACTTCCAACATAATGTACAGTATAGCTGGTTTGTAAGTACACGAAAGTGATGTATGTGTGTGCGATGATTCATATCTACAGCCTGATTAAAAGAAATGTGAAACATGCTAATACTGCAGGAAAATATTTGCCAGCAGGAATTATTTTTTGTCATCTATGGAATGAATGTATTGTATATTGATCACCATTAACCATTCACTGTTAAATAATGTAAAAAAAAGCCAAGAAAAATCAGCATATCATATTGACACTGTACTTGCATGTTCCATTTGAGGCTTTTATTTCAATAAACTGGCTCTGGGAATTAATGAATATACTTTCTTCTTATCTGAAACATTAATCTGATACTTGTTTTAAAAGTATTTGGGGGGAAATTACTCCATAATAATAAAGCTGTTGCTGGGAGGCCTGGAGAAATCTAAACCAATTTGGGTTGGAGAAACAGATAATCAGTGTCTTAGTGCTTTCTTCTTAACATGCCCCTCATGCTTTTACCCAAGAGCAGAAAATCAGTGAGTGGAGAATAAATCTCGATTCTGATTGTTTACAGAACATAATGAGGGCCTCAAGCAAAGACATGCATCATTTGCTTTGTACCTGCAGCTGAAATGCAATGCATCCTATTTAATACCCGCTGAATACCATTCCGGACATGGAGAAAAAGCCGTCATTTTAGATGAACACATTGTTACTCTGCAAGGGTATAATTATTTGGAGGAAAGTTTAAAATAGTTCATCCCAGAAAGTGTTTCTGGTCCTTTCAGATTTTATAGCAGTGGCCTCAAATTTTAGTTCTCTCATTTTCATTTATCTCATTTTCTTCCTCATTAACATCTGATCCTGACATAATTTGTTGCCTTTATTTCTCTTGTCTCTCCCTTTTCCCAAATACTGTCTCTTTCACTTTTTCTCGAATGCATGTCTCATTCTGGAGGGGAAGATTGAGATTCTGACAGCATTCCCTGCCTTCCCTACTACATGAAAAATATATTTCATATGCTTTCAGCTGTGATCACTCAACAGCTGCATTTTCCAAGATGAAGCCTTGCTCCTTGGACATCTCCAGATTCGCACCCTGTATTGTTCACCATGCCTTGCCTGTAGCATGGCTTATTCTCATTCTCTTTCTCACCTTGGTGCCTCTGACCCTCAAATCCAAAACCTCTTTTTTCTCTCTGACCATGTTGTGTCTGTATCTGTTTCTCTGCTACTCTCTCCTGGATCTCCTTTTGTTTCTCAAGGTCAAGCAGCTCTAAAATGGGACATCTCTTACTTCTTCCTAAAATGCCTTCCCTCCCCCATTGCTCTATCACCAGTTTTCTCTGACATGTTGAAGCTCAATATGTGGTTCATTCTTTCTCACTTCATTCTCCTCATATTAAGACTTTCACTAATTCTTTTTGCTTATTCTGGAATATTCAAACCTTTTTTAGTGGGTATGTGATAAAAAATAACCAACAGTGATCCTCTCATGGTTAGCATTAACCACTTCCTATTACCCTTCTTTTTAACCTGTACAACATATGCCATTTCAAATAAACTTTACCCAACCCAAGGCTCCCCACAGCCCCCATACATCTTCCTCACAGAATTCAGACTCCCTCACCCTCATTTTTAAAATTCTTTGCATCTTCTATCCAACAATGTCTCATCTGACAATACCTCATTTCCTCTATTGTCCTCATCTCCCTCTAGATAATGCTTAAGGTTTCCCTTCATCCCTCTTTTTCATGTTAATCTTGTCTCTCCAAGCAAGTTTACTTTTCCTTCCTTTCTTGTTGGATTTCTCTTTTCACCTCAATCCTCTAAACACAGACTAATTACTTTATATTGGAATCAACTATTAAGAGCAAAAAACCACAAAATAGGCCCAAAAGTAGCTAAAGCATGCCTTTGACTTCTGATATTTACAAGTCAAAAGGAAGGCAAGAAAGATATTTGTTGCACTTTAAAGCAAGAAGAAAATACATTGCTGTTTGTCTGTTGTTGTACAAGGTACCACAAATGATATCTGTTAGTGGTATTACCTATGCTAAATTTCCTGCAGTAGAACCCCATCAGTGAGACTTTAATTTCTCTGTTGCAACAGTAATTTTCTTAAAGACTTGTATAACAAAGTACTTAAACACTTGCTTGTGCTCAGACTTGTGAGTGATCTCACTGTAGATACCGGAATTGCACACCTCATATACTTGCAATTAAGCACACAAACAATTATTCTACTGAAATTTAGTATAGCTAAAAAAAATAGCTTAGTGGTTTATTATATTCAGGACATAGAAGAAACAATTTAAAGACATGCATTTTGCAAAATGCTGAATTTAAGCAAATTTTTCAGGTTTTAAAATATTTTCTAGCTGAGGCATTAACTTTATTCTACAGACTGAGACATTAATCTTCTGACTCTTATGAAAGTTCACAGATAAAATAAAAAGTATGTTAAAAAAATGTGGAATCTCCTTATACTAACACCTGGGGATGAAAATTCTTGCAATTTCTTCTCTACCTCACATGAAAAATGCTTTACCATAATGACACATTTTAAAAGTGTATTCCTTTTAATATATACTGACTTCTTCAGAAATAAAGATATGGATAAATGGATATTGTAATGTAGACACACAGGCCACAGAGCATTTATTGATTAAAAAAGGCTTGGTGTTTTTTCACAGAAACTACTCCGTTATTACAGCATTAACAGTGGTGCAAACACTGCAAAATCTAATTGCATTTTGTCTAGTGCCAAACCAAAAAGTCCAACTGCAATACAGAAGAGGAAAAAAAAAAGACATAATATATGTTTGGTACTAAAAAATGGATATATCCTTAAAATGCTGGGCAGCATAGGAGGAGTACTTGGAATATTGAGTAGCATTTATATAACACATAATAAATTTTAAGGTTGCAAAGGAGAGAAACTTGTCTTTATAGTTAAAAGCAACTCTTTTTCACTCTTTTAAACATTTGCAAGTCAGTATTTCCCATAATAGTGAATAAACCTTCAAGAAGTAATGATAAATACTTATCCCTTCCTCAGGGAAGGGAAGTTTCATGAGTTATCATACAATGAGTATTCAACAAAGTCACAGAGAAGCTGTGAATGCAGCTGGAACAGCTTGGCTCAGTCTCTTGGATTTTAACCATTTTTTTCCTCCAAGAAGTTTCCCCTTTTTGGATACCTTCCTCCAACAAATGCTACCGTTTCAGATCTTCACTAGTTCTTGCATGTATCCTTTCCCAGAAATTACTGCTTTAAAGCATCAGAATCTCCCACTGCTTCAAAATATATATCACACAGAGACAATAGCTCTCAAGGTCACTTCCCAGAATCTTTTCTATTGATTAGCATTAAAAACTATTAGATGTCTGGCTGGGTGAGTGTCTTTTAGGCTAGTGCTGGCAGGTCCTGAGATTTTAGTCTGTTTTTACTAAATAAATTTGGATCTTTTTCTTCCAGGTATCCCATTGATACATTTAAATATTACATAAGGTATGGGCTGGGAGCAAACCAGGGGATTTTTTCACATCATGCTGTTGAAGAAGAGCACAAAAAGCTGAGCTCTGCATGCCCTGAACGTGCTGGATGGGAGTCAGCACAGCTCTGTGCAGCAGAGATAGTCCCTTTCATCTGTGAGATCAGAGGTTCAGCCTCTGCGCAGATCAGACCACCGCGGCTTTTAGCAGGGAACTTTGGATTTTCATTCCCATTTTTAAATATCCTGCTCTGTGCTTGCTGCCAGCTCAGGAGCAGCTCTGGACATTGGGAGGACGAATGTTGAGGAAAGATGTTGACTTCTTGCACATGTGGGGAGAGGTGCTGGTGTGTGTCTTCTGCCTGGTGCAGGGGGAAGCACTGAGGACAGTGCTCTGAGATCAGCCTCCTGAGAGCAGGCTCCCTGGTCAAATGCCATCTGCCTAGAGATGCTCTTCTTCCAAAACAGTTATGAAACCATTTTCCCTCTTGCTGCAGTGATGGACAATGTGCTGCTTGGAATTCTCGGTTTTCATCAGAGCAGACATTTCTGCAGTGCCACTGAATTCAGGCTTTGGGTAGTTGATATTTCTGAACAGGATCTGTGTATGATTTTAAAGTTCTTCTCTGTTCCTATCACACAGGGGGAAAAATGCTGTGCAGTTAGTGTTTCAGTGCAAGGGTTAAAAGCTGCTGACTCTGTTTTGTGAGCTGGGGCCCCAGTTCCATCTCTACACGTGCAAGTGACACTGATAGTCACAAAACTCACTTAATTGAGGACTGACTCATTCCCTCCTACATTCAAACCCTTGCTCCCAACAGCTGGTACACAGTGTCTTTTGCAGCTTTTAGAGTTTTGGGAGGGTTTTGCTGGAATTTTCTTGTACATACTATATATTTCTTGTTAAATCATGGTCACAGTGTTCCCTAATCCTGACATTCCCTGTTTCTGCTGGCAGGCCATCAATAGCTTTTCTTCCTGTTGTCAGTTCTGCTGCTGTTGCTCTTATAAAGATGCTTCTGGGAGTATTGAGAGGTTTGATTCCTTTAGACAAAGACACCAGCATCAGCCTGGTTCCCATGGCTACCAGCTCCTCAATCTCTACTCAATACAGACTTTTCAGCCANGGTTGGATTAGAAAAAAAAAAAAAAGAGAGAGAGAGAGAAAAAAAGTAAAATAAAAATCCTACCCTTATTTCTGGAGACCGCAAGTTGAATTGAATTGCAGCTTCCTTATGTTATTCACACTGGCAACAAGAAACCCTAAAGAGAAAACTTAAAGAAACATATGAGTGTAAAGACTCACTGTGACTGCTCCATTCAAGGCTGCTGCTGTCACAAATACATCACATAATCCTGTACATAAATCTGTCAGGATCCATCATAAAATAACTCCTAGGATTTTTTCTCTCATCTTTTTATCTAGAGGATTGAGTGGATAATTCATTTTTCTGATTTCCTTGAATAAGTTTCTTAAAATTTTTGTATTCTCAAATCAAATGAGTAAAATTAACTGTTTAAACCAAAATGAGAATAATATTTTCCCTGTTTTCACACTGCAAAATAAGGCAAGGCAAAACAAAAACATGTTTCATTTTCAATGAGGGCAATGTTAACAAATGTAAGTAATAGAAAATACAGATAAAGCCCTGAGAACCTGTCGCTGTTGAGCCGCTAGCAGAGAGAAAAGACCCTCCGGAAGTTGTGTGGGTCAAAGAGATTTATTTTTTTATTTTTCCAACTTATATAGACTTTTCAGAGGTCACTCAGATTGGTCAGTCCAAAACCTCCCCCTAGGCCTATTGGCCAGGCCCGAACTACGCACATCTCGAGAAACCGTTTTAGTAACATCCAAACTTTATCTTTCTTTATAACAACACAAGAAAATTCTCACGGGAAAGGTCTGTGCCAGCCACAAGAACCATTCACAGAATAAAGTGAGAAATTTAATTTCTGTTCTCTCTTTTCCAGGCAAGCCAAGGTCCACTTCCCTGACTAAACAAGAGTTTTTTGCCACATTTCAAGAAGTCTTTAAGAACTTTGCACAAAACCTAACTTACCCTTAACAGTTTTCTTCCTGCATCATATCATATTTTCTAGTGGGATAGACAAAGCAGTGTCCTGAAGTAGCCCTTATACTGGGAGAAAATCAAATTCAAGCTTTTCAGATCCAGAAAGTGGCCCAACCCATTGGCTGATCAGTGAGGATTTGTTTACTTCTCATTTCTAAATCTAGTCATACCCATGGGCAAAATTCACTGAAGTGAATAACTGGTTTAGGATGAAGAAACTTGCACTGCTATAAATCAATAAACTCTTTTTAAAACTCTCTAGTTTTCTAGAGTTTTGGTAAAACAGCGTGTAGAATTTCAGAGGAGATCCAAGTCATGCATCAACATGTCATGCAACATCTGATGGCCCAAAACACTTGATTTGTGTATAATTTAAACAAGAACAAGTCTAGAATGTCTGCAGGTTTCACGCTGATTACCACTATATACGTTGCTCAAAGTGCACAAAACTCTAGAAAACAGAAAATCTTCTGGTAGCACAGTATCATGACAGCTGGTCAAAATATTGCTTGAAACTGTCATTTTGCAAAAAATATAGGCCTTCTTTTGAACTATGAATTTAAATAGTAGCACCGTATATAAAATACCATGCAGTGATTTTTTTTTTTTCTCGGAACTGATGAAAAATATTAGCTGAACCAAGGAAAAGCAGCCAGATTTAGATAATAAAACTTGGTTAGCTAACAGAAAATGCATTTAAATTCAATTATACTGGCAGACCTTTCTAAAGACACGACTCCTTTTGGGACAAATATGAGGTGAAATTTCAGTGTGTAAGATTTCTATACAATTTTGAGTTTGTTGGAAGCCTGGATTAAATCAACCCTCAAAGTACTTTCTTCTGCAATGACACAGCTCTGCTACACCAAATGTCTGCCTTCATGGCAGTTTAGCTCACTGATCCCTCTGAGGGATTGTCCTCCTAATGACAGGATTGGTAGGGCTATCTGGTGTCTGGGTTCCCTCACATATTTCCCGTTGGCTCTCTGAAAGAGCTGCATGGTGGCATGTAAGGAATGTATACATTTGACTGGGATTTACGGATAACAAAGGACCAAGCTGGAATCATTTCTCCATCACAGGTTTCCTGCTATGTGAGGATCAACTTTTCACCATGTGTGCGACAAGGCTGATGTTTTTGGAAGGCTCCAAATCTCCCGCATATGTGTGGTACAAGTGGTCTCTGTGCCCATTAAATACACAATCGGGGTCACTGTGGGCCATCTGTGCACCACACATGGGGAATCTGACACTTTCTATCATCATTAAGTGTAATAGTCATGCAATACTCAGCACAGGCTTAAATAACGGTCAGAGCAACTAAAACAAATATAATCAACCCACAGCCATCCACACTGCTTCCACACTCGGATTCTCCTCAGAAATCTCTTCTTCCCAAAACTGTGAGTAAAAGCAGGTTTCATTTGACCATTTGACAAATTCATCTGACCAGAAATATGCACTTCTGGGCAATTCAACCCCTCCTCAGCAGCACATTAAAATAGGTCGGAAGAACTGCTGCTTATGACTGCCTATTTCTCTCCCTTTTTTGACAGAGAGCGTAAAATGAAAACCTAAGCAGGGAACACCCACCTGCCAAAGGCCATTACAGCTGGGTGAGAAACATCGCACTAAGTGTCTTTCAAAAAGCTTTTAGCTAAATCTAGGTCCTTTTAAAATGTTCTGTGCCTTTTCAGGGCTGCCTGCCATTACATCTGTCCTGCCTTCAATCTGCTTGCCACTTGCAGGAGGACCTTCGGGCAACCCCGAGGCCAACAGCAGGAGCTAAATCCACTTCCACAGTTCTCCTACACATCCACCATCTGGCTCGTGGACTTCTGTGGATGTACACCCAGGCCTTGTATACCTTTTCAAGGTCTCCTCAGGAAATCTTCCCTCCCCAGATCTAATTGCTTAATGAACAGTTCCCTTCCAAACCCTGCAACCAGCATCTTGAGCTGACTGCCTGGGCATTGGCATTCCTGGGCAGAGCTAAAGGAGAGTGGATGAAGTAAGAAACTAAACGAGATGATGAGTCTGGCTTTTGCTCTTGAAACAGGGAAACCAAAGACTGTACCATCTAAAGATGAAATACATCCTGCATTCATTTTAAACTACCACTGGTGAGGCTATTATATTTCCCTAAATGAAAAGGAATTTATCTCGGGGGAACTATTTTGCCTACTGTCAAACCCATGGATCTGGACCTTGGTTTGAATGTAAAAATTCTGCCAGGGGCTCTTACACCAGCTTTTTATCTGGGACAACTGGAAGTGAAATTTCTTTCAAGAGTCAAGCATGCATTTATATGCAACTTAAAGCTTAACTACTCTCTCAAAATGAGCATTTATACTTTTCGAATCATTAACATCTCCTTGGATACCAATTGCAGTAAACATTTAAAATGACAGCTTTTCTCAGAATTTTCATTACTGTAAGATGTAACTTCAAGTGAAACTGCCTGTAATTTCAGGCAGGTCAATTAAATCCACCTCACGCCCCAATCTATTCAAGAATGTACTCATTGAGTACACTGGAGGAAAAAAGCCTGTTAATTCTCCAGAATCAGGCTTCTTAAAATCTTCCAGGTACTGCAAGTTAAATTTTGTTTAATGCTGAAGAAAAGACCTGTTTCCTGCTGTATTTTTGAAACTCTGCCATAGCCTTTCATCTTGCAAGTGTGTAACTGAAGTTTCAATTAGGACTATTATGTGCAGTCTAATCTCTGTGCAACACAACAGGAACTTTTCAATGATCTCCATGGCAAAAGAAGTCCTAAGAAATCAGCACAGGAACTACTCACTGCATTTCTGAAGCATCTTTAGCTACCAAAGGTATGTTAAACATAGTCTGGTAAATTTTATAACAACTTACCTCCCATTTAATTGTTCCCTCAAGAGTCATTGTTCTTACATATGGTCTCTGAATAAAAATAATATACTAATTAATTAATATGTGTAATATAATGTTTATTTAAAAGATGTGCTCTCTACAGTAAGCCATTCTGACATACTCCCCTCTCTGAAGGTGTCATGAATTAGTAATTAAGAAGGCCTTATTTTTAGAGTATTTCATTTGAACAACACACTTACGCATGTGATGTGATGCTCAGTGTGTCCTATGCAGGGCCAGGAGTTGGACTTGATGATTCTGATGGATCCCTTCCAACTCAGAATATTCTATTAATCTGTGATTCTGTAGTGATAATTTTCCCTCATCTCACAAGCTTAAATGTAATGAAACTGTGTCCTATATTCAAACAGGTATGAGAAACTAAGCCTGATAATCTGCCAACTTCAAGGGGAGAAACCTCTCCTTTCGCTGACAAATGGGATGTCAAGGCTGTTCCTCACCACGTTCAGCAAAGCTGAACACTCCTGCATGAAGAGCAAAAAGAACAATTCAAGAGGGGTGGTAACTCTCCATGCTCTTCAGTGGCTCCAGATGCTCTAGGAGACATTTTATCTTGTGTCTTCTAGCCGCCCCTATATTTCATGGGGATGAGCAGTCCTTGCTTATCCTTGAATGCTGTTCAGCCCCTGAACATCATGTCACTTGGGCAGGAGTGGACACTTTCCTTCTGTGACAGCCTTGGGTGAAAGTGGAATGGCTCATAAGACCTTGGTTGGTACTCTGATATTTTTCCAGTTCCCGATCTATTCCTCTGTACGATATTAAGGCCACTTATAAATATTCAGAGAACATTTGTACTCTAGAATTTTTAGTCTTCTGCAACTAATTGTGCTATGTCATCAAGGTTAATATGCTAATTTTAGGGAATCCATGTTTTTCCCAAAATCATTTTCTTTATAAAGCTGGCAGATATCACTCATCTACATTACCTTACAGTTCCATGGTGCTTTGTACATTTACTGTATCATATGTCAGTTCAAGATGTACATCCTGTGCTGATGTTTTGCCTTAGAAGAGGGCTGACACAAAAGCACTGAACCTCCCCAATACCTGGGTTGCAAACACCAGAATTTATGGGCCCCGTTTGGTATAGTGATCAATTCTCTCTTTCTCCAGTCGATAGTATGTGCACATTTGTGATCTGCTGGGTTGAAAAAAACTGGGATTGCTCCAGAGGTTTGTAAATGACAGGTAACACCTCCAGAACTGAGCTTACATTGCTCACCACCACCACACAGCCTTAGCATTGGTCTACAGGCATTCACATATTTTTCATTTTTTATTCACCCTGCCACCATTCTGGCCTATTGGCTTATTTAGCCAATGCAAAACACCTTAAATTTCAAAACTGAAAAAATTCTGTGTAGACAACTCTTGTTTTGATCAAAATTTCTGGACTCCAAAAATACAAGAGCTTAAGATAGTTAAGATAGTGGCAGGAAAGGATTTTGCATCTCTCACATTTTGAACATTTGTGTGATTGTTACTTTTTATTAGAATGCAAGTATTATAAAAATGTTTGTTGATCAAGCTATTTTGCCTTCTACCTCATTGCTCTGATGGCTCCTTCCACTGTATAAAGTTGTATTATATCCACTGGAAGACATAAATGGAGCATAAACTAATATAGCAGTGACTAAACAGCCAGGATGTAGATGCCTGAGAGATCCCATCACATATGCCCTTCTTGATTCACTGACATGGTTACAGTCAGTAGAGATGCTGATGTTTGACCTCCATTTCACAGGACAGGGTGAACTGCTGACAGCTGTTGACCTTACAGGCTTGCACATCTGCAATGCTTCCCTGCCATTTGCCCAAAATAACTTTGATTAGTTCGTTTTCAGATTGTGCTTCAGTGCCCACTTGTTTTGCCTGGTTCTTGACAAAACACAGTACAATCAGCCTGGATAAAAAAAAAAGTGTTCCGTTTTCATTAAGTAATTGGCAAACTAGTGGATTTTACACACTTTTTAACATAGTATATTAGAGTAAGAAGAAAAAAACACATCACACTGTTTTTTGTATATATTCTGCATTTTTTATAATTTTTGAAACTGAGTCTCCCTCTTTTATTCCGTGATTGAAATAATCTGGATTTATTTTGTTCCTGGTAATGAAAGGAAATTGTATGCAAATTCTATTCCCAGACCAGCCAGATTAACAACTGTAAAACCCTTCAACCCTCTAGTTGGCAAATGATTTATTGACATGACATTCAAATGTATTTTGCTTCAGCATTAATGACAGAAGTTCCAGAACTTGTCACTAAGGTGACAAATGGATCCTTATATGTACAGCCTTGAAAAACTGGGAACAGTGCCATTTTCCTCTTTCAATCTATTGAAAATCACCTCTCTTTACATTTACAGGAAGTAACAACTTTTTTCCCATGCTGTAGTTATAATATATCACCATTTTGTTTATGAACAGTTAATTAATTCATTCAACCTAGGGTTTTTGGGAGGGTGTGGGTTAGTACACTGGAAAAGCACTCTGAAAACAGCTGTTGCAGGACTGATTATTTTTGACCTTGAAGAAGATAACTGGAATGACTAAAGCAGCCTAATCAAATGTAATAGTAGTAAAACTGCTATGGTCATGAAATGCAATGACGGCACATTTCCTACTGTGTCTGGTTTAAGCATATCTATAAAAGCTTATCAAAATGAGAAAAAGATGTTCCCAAGGACAAGTTGCTCCTATACTGAGAAAAAAACATTGACATTGAAGCCTATAGCAGTTGCTAAAATATTTATGCAGACGAAAAATAACAGATATAATCATGTTGTTATAAAAGTTGGAGCTCTCTGATATTTGCAAAAGAAAGATGTGAGAACCAGTAAGTTTCACTCTTACTCAAGGTGTAGAGAGAAATTGCATTTATTTTTTCTCAAAAGCTTTTATTCTGACGATTCATCTATATTTGTGAAAAAGAACCAACCTTAGTGTCTTTCTTACTTGGGATTTGGTTTTGCGAAAAATGTTGTGATTCAACAAAATGAGTTCTATTTTCAAACCAAAGAATTAGACCATTCATTCTATGATGGCTGTTATTTCAGCAAATTTATTTAACTTGTAGGAAAGAAAAAGGAATTGTATAATATTCAAATAAAAATGAAACACTTTTGTGCTGAAAGGTTTCAATAATTTCCATTCTTTCTTATTATTAACTGTGACAAAGTGCAGGGATTGTTACACTAGAATGTAACAATTTAGACAAATAGTCTCAGAAAATTCTCAGAAAATTTTCCTGATTGACTATTTGACCTGGTTTGGGTGAGAAAGCTGACTTTTAATAAAACCTCAGCAGCTTCCCAGGATGCAAAGACCATTTTCGTCCTTGGGTCTTAAAAAAAATTTTAATAAACTCAATCTGCCAGTTCAGGTCAGTTGGCATTTTGAAAATACTGTGCATCAGATGTCCCCAGTAGGTTCATACCCTTTGCTAGTGTGGGCGGACAGGATGACACCAGCTGGGTATTTCACAGCTCAGTCCAGGTGTGCTGGAAGGACCCAGGTGTCAGACTGCAAGGGAAGGAGAAGGCAGGAGTGAGAATCAATGCTGACTCCCCAAATTCACTTCCTTGCAGCAGGGGCCATGCCAGCCTCCTCAACTCACTGCTTCAAAGTGCCTGAACTTAACCGCTGTTATTCAGATGAAAATTAAGGCTTCTCTGCCAAAGAAAGCAGGAGTAAGCTCAGTGTGAGTGTATCCATTTCTCTGATGTAAAGCTCAGTGCAAAATGCCACCCAGACTAGGAACAGCTTCTGCATCTCTAGCACAGCCCATCCATTACAAACCCAACAGCCCAGTCTCTGTAATTAATGCAGTGCCTGTAGTTTTCAAATGTGACTGTACTTTATCACAACTCGGATGTGAAAAATTGGATTGAAACTCCTGGGAGAACAAACTTCTCTTCTCCAGTGAATCTGCAGATCTTGTGAGTAGCAATCGTCCAATATTCATGCATCTGCAAAAAGGATAAGATGAAAGCAGAAAGTGCCCTTTTATGTAAAAAGCTTAGAAGTAACAGGGAATTTACTGAACTTTGATGTACTCTGAAAATGTTTAAGGGGTGAACTCTCTCATAGCATATTTTTATTAAACTTATTTTCCCATCCTTCATAACAGTAGCACAATAACTATTATTGACCATTTTATAAAGATTTTTCTTCAGCTTGGACAAACTCTATCAAATTCATAGCTGGTATATTTCTGAATGCCATTTGTTCTGGAAAATGAGAGCCATTCCTTAGTCAATTAGATTTCCACGTAAAACTATCTGCTATGATTCCCAGGAGCTTTATTCCATGTGAAAGGTTAAAGGTAGGTTTCCCAAGTCTTATAGGAAACACTCCTACTGCTCAACAGTGCAGGATGCAATTTAAGGTCAGCATTAGGTAAGAGGAAAATATGAGCTGTTTTATACTTGAACAGAAACCACAGGCCTTGCAAAATACCAGTAAAGTTTCAGTGCTGTGAGAAAAATAGTGATACATTTTTTATTGTTATGAAATACCTGATAAAGGCTGAAATAGCACTCATAGCAGAGATTTAAATAAAGTTTCTATTATGCTGCTTCCTGGCATTTTATCAAATCAGATGGATGTAGACAACGTATAACATTATCAACATCAATTCCACATTCAGACTCTCCAAAGCATCTGACGGCATCTGTAGGAGTGCATGGTTTTTTTCTTTTTTTTTTGCTTATTTGTCAATAATGACATCATGATGCTGTGAAGTAGCTCATTCTGATACCAGGTAACACCTTGCCTTGCTTTTAGCCTGTGTTGCTCATTGTTGGCTCCTTCCAGGCTGACTTGGGTTGAGATGTCTGTGAAGTGCTGGTGACTCGGTGTGGTCCCCAGCTAGGTTGGCTGTTGTGTTCTGTGGCCTCCTGTGACCTGTTTTCAAACAGAAGGGCAGGTGGAGAAGCTGTGATAAAGAGAATGGTTAAGATTAAAATATGATACATCAGCTTGTTTAGGTATATAATGCTTATTATATGCACTCATTTATGACTTGGAAGGAGGGGCAATCTGCGTGGAAAAGATGAGTCAAGGTGACTTAGAAGAACCAGAGGGCTGAGGAGGAATTCAGACCTCAGTTACCCAATGAATGATGGTAAGTGAATTTCATGCCTGTTGAAGAGAAAAGTATGAACTCCCCAGACATTAGAGAAATCTCAATTAACTTTATCAGCCCAGCAGAGAGGACAGGTTCTCACCATAGCGCCATTAGGGCTCTGCTGAAGGCAGTCAATAAAAGACAGGATATGCTGAAGAGATAAGAATGGGATGATAAACTCCCTGGAAGGTATAATGCTGTAACAAAGTGTGCCTCCCCATCTGAAATACAATGAACAGCACTGGTGAGAGGAAAACAGCAGGTTCAGGAAAGGGTGGTGGAAAAACCAAACTGCAAAATCAGAACTCGCTACAACCAAAGGTCAATGAAATCAGGAATTCAAATAGGATTTTAAAGTGATTATAAATAATGACAACAGTTTTGGGAAGTAGTCAGAAAATCTCATGCATTGGCTAATCTTTATTGGATCAGGCAGAGACACAATAATGAGGGACAACTAACTCACCTGTACTTAGTGAGAAATTCTTAAATCCTACATTGAAACAACTGCTGGGCACTAGTTGAGAGTACTGGATGGCATTTCTAATGTAACAATTCCTGCACTCCCATATTGGCTGAAAATTAAAGAGGAAAGAATGGTACAGAGTCACTAATATAGTTGCTCATAAATTTATCCCCAAAACACCTAAAATATTTTTCAGAGCTCCCTTGAATTTCTGTGGAAAGTTACTGTGAACGTGCCTTTGTACTTGTTCAGATATAAATCAAAAAAGAATCTTTCCATCAAACGGCCTGCATGAGACCAAATTCTGAACGTTGACCTCAGAAGAGCAATCCTGCTACAAAATTAGACACTTCTGTGTCTCTGCTCTGAATAAGTTGTTAACCTTCACCCTTTTCCCAGCATTAGCAGAAATAATCATTACTACTTATCATTGTTACTCGTTTTTAAAACAAGTGTGTTTTGAAAGCTTCGCCTTGAGAAGATTTTGCAAAAATTGAATACGCACAATTAAAATTAGTGGATGCAAATACACTGTAGTTAACAAGCCACGAAGATCCATTTGAAATAGAACTTTTAAAATGTGATATGAACGCTACGATAGAGAACACCTGATGAGTGAAAATCCTAGACTGAAGAAAAGACATGAAATGATAGACCATTAGAGGGAAGTACTTACGCATTTGTTGTATAGGTGCACTTTAAAATTTACTTACCTTTTAATTCTACTCCCATCACAAGCCAAAGCTAAACTTCATATATTTCCAATTGATTTTCCTTTTCACAGTCCAGTGAGACTTATCACACCTTGTACTCAGTGCAAGTTTTGGAAAGTGGTGACATTCACTGTGTTACCTATTGAATAAACTGGGTTGGGTTTGAAACCATGTTCCAGGGTATGAATACCTGTGCTTGGCCAAGTGTCCTCAGACAGGGAATTACTGAAGGTGAGCAGAACTGACCCAAGTTTCTTTGGGTTTAAGGGCCAGGGTGACCCTAGCTTTCTAATTGAATTCTAGTTGAGTTCTAATTGTTCTGTGAGTTCAGAGGTAGCACTGCCTACTCCCTTGTGTCTGAAAACTAGACCAAACAAAGGAAAAAAAATAAATGTCTCTCAGCATTTTCTAAAAACTGGTTTAGATCACTGACTACTTGGTGTGCTGCCTGTTCTGAATTTCACCTGAGGCAGCTGGCACTTCTCATGCCCTGCAGGGTGAGCTGCAGTGTCCAAACCAGGGCAGCAGATTCCTCAGAGGAGGCAGGGGACACTGGGCATTGCAACACCCCGGGGAGGCACAGCTGCATTCCATCCTCTAACTCAGCTGGGGAGAGAGAGCCTCAGGGAATTCTGGCACTCACTTAGACTTTTGAGAACCCTTTTATTAAATACCAACAGAAGTAGAACAAAGAGTCAATATAGCATCACTTGCATGTTTCTATCAACCTGGTATACGAAGATCATGTAGTCCATAAATAATCTGATAGAACAGAAGGAATTATAAAAGTCATGCTGTCCAATGTTCAGGACAACACGTGTCAGAAAAACCTCAGTGATTTCTGCCTAGAGATCAAAACTTGTGCTTGGACAGAGGAGGCAGGTCTGACCTTGCTGTAAATACTTAATGTCTTCACCACATACAGTGGCACACTGTTCCAGTGGCTAATTATCCACCCTTGCTGCTGGGAACGTGCTATTTCTGGTTTGATTTTGTTTAGCTTCTGCTCCTATTTCATCTTCTCTTTTTTTTTTGTTCTGTTTTGTTTTGTCTTTCTTGTTTTCTTCTCTCTTTGCAAAATTAAAGAGACAGCCACAGCTAGTAATCTTTTTCTTATGTTGGCATTTTTTGTAACCAAATCTCTGCTTAGCCAAATTCAGGCTGAGCACCTCAGGTTTCAGTATCTACGTCAGACTTTCCATGGCACAAATTATTTCTGTTGCTCTTTCTGATACCCCTTTTGTTTGCCCTTTTCTTTTTGGCACCAGGATCAAACTGTTCCTGTGCGAGACTTTATTGTCTTGTACACAGAGGTAATACCTCTCTCTCTGCTGCAGTTCCCTATCAACCCAGAGATACCACTTGGCAGGATGAATATTTTCTATTTCACCTATGCAGAGTTTGGTGGATTAGAGCCACCACGGAAAGGGAGGGAAAGGATGGAAATTTCTTCAGACCAGTACAGAAAAAAGAGATGCTGCTCCTTCTGGAAAAAGGCTGGGGACAATGCCCTATACGCATGGGAAAAGATGATTTATTGCAAGTGTGGCTGGGCACTTACTGTCACTGTGCCACAGGATTTGCTGCCTGTGAAAACCTGGGGCAAGAAATCAAGACAGCACAGCAGATTTTGGCTGAACAAACCATGCATGTGTCACATGTGGCGCTGGACCTTCCTAGTGTCCCTAGCTAATCTGGGCCACCAGCATATCCTCAGGGATCAGAGTGTAACCAGGGAGCATCCTCCTCAGAAACGCTTCATATTAGCAGTCCTATGTCAACTTTCACTTGCTTACAGCATCTCCATCTCTCATTTCCCTAGTTCCTTCCTGTCTACCTACATCCTCATGACACACAGTTGTCATCCTTCTGACTGCTGCAGATACCCTGATTTGGACAGGGTGTATCTAGTTGGACACAAGAGCTGTACTGGTTGTGCAGAGGCTGGAGACAGCCAGATTTTCACTGGATGAATGTCTGTGAATCTTCGTAATTCTACTGAATTGTGAATGTCAAGGTTATAAAATACATACAATGTTTCAAGTATGTGCCTCTGGGTTAGTACCTAAAACTGCTTTCTATCGGAATTGGGAGATCTTTTATGGTTATACTCCTTTAGTTTTCTGTGCATTATTTCAGCTATATTTTTAAACAAGTATATTCAAAATTGTTCAACAGATGTTTTCTTCACAAATATTACAAACAACTGCTTATCTAAAAAAAATTTAAAAACTGAGATATGTGCTGTCATCCTCAGGTAACTTAAGTAACCTGCTATTACTTCTACTCCTGGATTGAATGAATCACATTTTTATAAACAGAAGGAAACATATCCAAGAGATTTCCAGATAGTCTCTGTGGTCATTAGATCTAAGTACCTGGTAGCATTAGTAATTTCACTGTGTGTTATCTGAATCTTCAGGCTTTGAATCATCTCTCAGTTTGGCTGTATGTTCCTAAGCCAATTTTGAAAAAGGAAATTAGGCTCCTAATTTTGAAAGCTGAATGGCATCAGAGTGAATTAGGCTCTAAAATCTGGCCTGACTCTGTTCACTATCTGTGCCATGACTGCAAGGCACTATAAGGCAGCCGTGCCTCTGCAAGAATTTGTGGCTTCTTATTTTACACTGAAAAAGTTATGCTAAATACACAATATATTCCGCCATGATATTTGCTAATGTATTTATATGCTGTTATGACTAACACAGGCATTCTTAATTAACAAGTCACAATTTCTTATTAGGTCCCTACTCACTAAGTGGCATGTGACTCAGTTAAAAGGAAATCATCAGGCAAAGCTCTGATGAGTGCTTTAGAAATACCGTAATGGCTGCACTGCAATTAATGAAGTGTTAGAGGTAATCCATAGCCATCTGTCTTTATTTTGCTAAGCCACTCAAGCAGAGACCATATTTGAGGGGAGAAAAGAAAATCCAGATCTAGAAGAATACTGCAAATGAGTATTTGCCGACATTTGTTCCAGTTCTGAGCAGCTGTTCAGTGTGATCGTGTTCATACCTCCTTTTATTCGCTATTCATGATCATTCTCACAAATGAGGTTTTTCTTCATACGAATACCTAATTGCGAAGGAGCACGTTGCTATTCTTCTATTCACAGTGCTTTTGCCTCTCAGCCAGGGACACAAATCAAACAGTCTGATTCTGCTGCTCGACAGCCGGCTGCTCACAAGGACCTGGGAGCAGTTCTGAGGTGAGACTTGAACAAAGGGCTTTGGTACAAAAGTCCCCAGGACTCCCCGTTTCTGAACCTCGAGTGAAAGAGAGAACAAATGCAGGAATGACTGAGACTGTCAGGAATATGGCTCACTAAACCCTTTGGCCAGCTGCAGAGTTTCCTAAGCTCTAAGCTGGGCTGCGGCCCCAGGGGCTTGGAAATGCTGGTCTGAAGGTAGGAAGCTCTTTGTCTTCTTTTTAACAGTGAGGTACAATGAGGGCAACAATCTTTTCAAATGGCCATACTCATATGCATATTTATATGTACATATGTGCTGGCAGTGCTGCATGGGGATACAGATGGAATTCCCTTGCATCTGCACATCTCAGGAATCTTAAATGATTTTTTTCCTGGTTCTGGTTCTGCTTTCCCCCCTTCATAATAAAGACTCACCTCTGTGTTCTACTGACCCACCTCGTGTTCATCAAATACAGATAAAGTTCAAGCATTAGTATACCTGCATCACTCTGAAGACAGCTAAGTCTCTTTTTAAAAAAGTTTAATTAGCCTTTGCCTGGAGCACCGACCTACCAGTCAGTCCTATTAAACCAAACAGAAAACGTGTGTTAATAATTGTAAGTCCCCAGCTCTCTCCAGGCAATGGTTTTTATGATAATGAAGACAAAACTGTGGTAAAATCAGAAAATGGTCAGTGAACATCTTTAAAACAGAGTGAAAAACACTGACCTTTATGAGTGTTTATTCCACTCAGTAAAATTGTCCAAATGAATCATTGACAGTTTTATTACCTAGTGGACTGTAATAAACCAAAATTCAATATTTTTGTTTCGCTACAAGTATTATTTTGGAGCATCTTGAAAGATTATGTTCTTCGTGTCCAGAAACATAAAACACAGTAATTCAAAACACACAAAAGAGTTTGCCAAATAGATTTTGACAAAGGTGCTCCATCAATATTTTACTGAGAATGAAAAATGAACATCTCCATTTTATTTATTCTCTCAGGAGCCTAGCAACCTCGCACTGTGCTTCAAGGGAAAACTTAGTGCTTCTAAAATGATAAAGTCTTTCATGCAATCTTTTAAGAATGTTCCAGTGCAACACATCCAAAATTTTTCATTTATTTTTTTAATGGGATCTTTTTCTTGGATTCGTATCTGGCATATTTTTGAGTAGTAATCATAGCAAAGCAGCACCTTGCCTGCATAGGTATTTATTCCTGCAGAGATCTGCGTTTTGATTTTATCTGTGTGTGAAATGAATTCTGACAGCTCAGCCTATCAGTAAAAATGAAGGCTGCTTTTACAAAATCAGTCTGCTCATGCACTGCCCAGCCAAACAGGCTACAAAAGTCTAACAGTTTCATCAGGGAGAGGAAGCCTCTGAATCTGCTGTTTCCACTTCATAACTTAATGTTTGGTAGGATGAAGTTGTTCAAAAAGCTGAACAAAGAATGAAGACCTCTCCTTACTTGTTGGTAGCCAAATATTCCCATCTGTGTCGTTCATGAGCTTTTTATCCATGTTTGATTCCATTAAGGGAAATACGCACACATGGTGGAGGGACAGACTTTGCCTTTTACAGGCCATTGCAGAATCTTAACCTAAGTGCTCTGATGGCTCTTTGGCAGTTCCTGCCTCCTTTTACAGGGAAGCTGGGGAGAAGACACAGATCCCATTCTCTTGAAATTGGAGGTTCCTAAAGGAGGCGAGGTGGAAATTTTCTGCAGGACCATGGAATGGGCCATTCTTTGGAAACCCCATGCCTGCCTACAGAGAGAATGCCAGGGCAGTGAAGTCTTCCTTATTAGCATGGGTCTCTTGGAGAAGGTGGCAGTGTGGACAGACAATCACTTTCTCAGCTGTCACTCAACCCTTGGCTGTCAAATGATCCATGTCACTGCCTTGGGTGCCAGCTAGCACTGGTTGTGCTCTTTGGGGCTCTGTGATAGCAGAAAGTAGGACTTACACTGTACCTACCTTTCTGATGGCCAGAAAATATCCTTTGACTGGCCTCAGTCCTATTGCTGTGAGTGATTTGAATTATAATGATACCTCTAAGGTGTTTCATAGAAAAATGTGCAGTATGTCATAAACCTCTGGACAGAATGAACAGATCCATGGCTCAAAAGCAGGTTTGGGTGCATAATTCTGCAACAGAGATTTGCCTATATCCTCTTTTTCTGTAGTATTTTTCTTTAAACATTTTCTCAGCTTCAGTCTGTTGGTCATTCCATCACAGAAAAGAATCCTCATTTGCAACATGTGATAAAGCTGCAAGCACATATAAAACATCTTAGATCATAGAGATTTTCTCAGAAGTGACTGATAATCAGAGAGATGAACTGACAGAGAGAAAGTTAATGTAGAAGTAAGGCCTTGACATAAACCTTTCAAAGGAAAAGGAAAAGCTGGTTAAAGAAAATGAAAAAAGAATGTCAAATATTCAGGAAGTCAGATAACAGTCTAGGTTACAATGCATTTGCACATCCAGAATACCTGCTCTGAGAGGACAGACCAAGTAAAACAGCATGTATTCTCCCAACATTCATGTTTTGGTATTGTTTTGGTGTATGTTCCTGCTTTGATGGGGTCAGCAGTTCATTGCATCTAAATGCATATTTGTCTCCTTAAATGATCTTTCAGCTCATGTTTACTTGTTTACTTCAGTGCTCAGATGCGGATGTACCCAGTGAAAACTGGCTGCTGTGCATTTTGCTGTTACAAGATGCAGAGCACTGCACATCCCTGTGTCTGAGGGCACAGTTAAGCCCTCAGAACAGCTGAATTGTGTCTTTGTACAACAGGGGATTTGATAATTGGGCAGATGAAGCATGAAGGAATGAAGCTAGAGAGCTGGTGGCACAAATTCCAGGCTGAATCCAACAAATTGCATTGTAAGAATGATTTTTTGTGTTTAAAACATCTTTATAGCGGGGCTGTAATGGAGATAAAGCAAATGTTATTTACTGCTGTAGTATCATTCAGATGTCATTCTTTTAGAAGGATTCTATGCTGCTCATAGGCAGAAAAAAGGGCAGCAGTCAAAGAGTCATTGTGCTGTCTGCATTTGTAACTTTTCCCACTGAGCAAAATCCTGAAGCCACTCAGTGCCTGCATGACCTGGAGCAGGGGCATGTCAAAAGTATATCCTGTTACGTTCGGGGTGCAGCTAGAGACAATAATAAGTTGGCTTATAGTTTTAATCAGCAATGATTAGATGTGTCTCTGCCAGATATGTAGAAAAAACACCTGTAATGCTCATGTCAGTGTTGCATCCAGATTCCTTAGTCAGTTGTGCATGGGAAAAGGAATTATTTTGAAATATTGCCAACACATGGATATTAGGTTATTACTTTAATTGACTGCATCAGCAAATGCACAGAAGTATAATTTACTGAACCAGTTTCTCTTGGTTAGTCTCTGATAGTGGATTTCTGTTCACATAAATGGAGTTTCTAGTGCATCCTAAGGAAAGTAATATGAAGAACAGACATCCCATTAATCATCCTTAGGCCAGTGGGGACATTGAATATTTTAACTGAGTTTTGACAAATTGTGTGTAAGTTGGTCATCTAGGAATGAAGTTCTGGAAACTACTGGCTATACATTTGTAAAAACAAGTAAGAAATTTAATATGTTAGGAGCCAGATGGAAGGAGTATGCCAGTGTCATGCAGAGAGAAACTTAGACTTGAGACAGGGCATAAACCGTAGTTATAACTACAGAAAAAAAATGTTGGCTGCACTGAAGGATGTTTTGTCGTTGATTTCAGAGAGAATAGAATTTCATCCAGAGCATGTAGGAGTGAACACTATTTGTTAGGATTAACTCTTTAAGACAGATGCATGTATAAACTAAAGGACAGATGCCCCAGAGAGAGCAGTAACAGTTGGGAATAAAATTACTTTTTTCCCTGAACAATGAACTTTGTGTATGGTTTTGAAATGGCGTTTTTGTGCTCTGCAGGACAATTTATGAAAATATATTTTTTTCCTTCTCTTTCTTTAATTTTGATGCTTTCAAGCTGGTTTATGTGAAAGGAAAAAAGAATGCAATACTTAGGTAAGCACTTGCTGCTCTAGGAGAAAAGCTTTTTACATTTGCCTTATGCATGAATGTAGTGGCACTGAGTGCCAATCCCTAGAAGAGAAGTTTCACATCAGTGCAAAAATTGACAGTACTGTGTATGTTGATGCCAACTTTGGCTGGGGCTGTGATCTCTCACTGGCTCTGTAGAAGAAGTGCCACACTGCCCCTTCTTTCCAGACATGCCAGCAGGTCCTATGGGCACACTTCTGTTAGCTGAGTGTTTCCATGACACTCTGCTAAAAAAAAAAAATGCTGCTAGTTCCTGACCTGGGATCTCACTGCAATACAAAATGCTTTTCCACAATACCTCTGGTTTGAAACCTGTGGGAAGCATTCTCATTTTACTTGTTGTGCAGAAAGGAAGGCTGCAAGAGGAACTATGTGGACACAGAACATATTCTGCCACTGGCAAAACAGGCATGATGAATTTCATTGAAGTATAAACCCAAGTTTGTTTTTAGCAGTAGGGAAAGCACTAAGGGGACATTCTACTCATTCCAGATCTACCTGGGGTCCCATTTCATCACAGAGATGAAATGACAAGAGTTGTCTGATGCCAGTGCTTAAGCGACCATCTTTGTCCAGGGTGACACCCCATGAAGAGGATGTTATCTTAGCTGGGCATTATCAGCTGTGTAAACTCAAGACTTGAAAAATTCCCTCTTCTAAGTGCATCATTAAAAATTGAGGAAATCTGGTGTCTCCTGAAACACTTTGGAAAATCTGCAAAGTTTTTAACTTTCCTGCTTGCTTTTCCATCCTGGAAAATCAAGCACAGGGGAAAAGATTTTTACTTTTTCTTTTTGGATATTATAGTGTTTTGAATGCAGAAATTCAAGGAACATGGAAAATGAATGTGCAATGAAAGAACTGATCTGACTGCCAGTACCTCAGCCAAGATTCAATGCATTTATGTCTCAGCAAGGGGAGATGGGTCAGGAAGTTTCTGTATCATCCATACTGGTCTGGCTGTTCTGAATATCAATTCTGCTCATTACTGTTGGATTATACACCGAGGGGAATAGGAAAATTAACTTGCTGTCTGGAATGCAAGATGAGAAATAGTTTTGCTGCCCAACCTCATATTTTTGAACTATGGTTCTGCTGATTTCAGCAGCAGCCTCCTGAATCATCTTTCACTTTTGCTGTTGCCTTGGTCCTTTTAAAGAAAGAATAACCACAGTAAAACAAGATGGAGTAAAATAACACCTGAACTTCAAAGGGATTACTGCACCAGGGACCGGAGATACACTAAAAGACACAGTAAAGTAACTCACTAATATAATGTCCATATTACAGGGAACAGTGGTAATTTTAACTGTGAATAGGAAGAGGTATGATCCCATACATTGCAGCAAGACTTATCCATACAGAAAAGCCCAAAAGAATGAACTCTTTTTGTAGGTTTTTGGCTTCCACCGAAATTTTCAGGTAATACATAGCTCTACTAAAATTGGTGTCAGCATTACTGCCGGGCATGGGGGAGTCACAGGTTGGAACTGTGATATGGACACAACATACTTCAGTCTTTGGAGGAGTTCTCTACCTACAAGGAACATAAACAGATTCTGCTGTTCTGAAAAGTGACTTTCAATTGTTTTGATTCAAATATTCCAACCAAATATAGAAACGGAAGCTGCAGAATTGCACAAAAATGGTAACACACACACAAATATTTCCAGGCTTTCTGTTACAGTGCCAGGTCTTGGCAGCAGGAGATTATTAGCCTGTTTTTCAGACTTTCTGGTCTAATTTTTGTCTCTTTTTCAATAGAACAATTTCACTGACTTCAAGAGATATGGTCCTCCCTTTTCCAAGAAGGATACCACATATAGGCTGCAGAAATACATGTAACTTAACCAGACAAATAAATTTCCAGATGCTTTTCTGCCTTCAGTAAAAAACTGGGGGCTTAGTCTTGCCTGTCCAAACATAACACTAAAGATTTGTTTGCTTTCACAAATGAATAATATTCCAGATTATCTCCTGTGGGTTCTAGTTGCTATTTCTGCGAATTTATGTATATTTTCTTTTGTCCTACATTTTCTATTTTTTCCAATAAATATCAACCTACAATAAATATTACTGGCACTGTTTATTAAAGTTTACAAAAGGATTTAATCCATATCATAGTTTTAAGACAAATTTTTCATATAGAATTAGTATTGTAAGACTGAAAACTGATGACAAATTATACCGTCTAGAGCTGTTATGTATTTATCACAGCCGAGGAACCGAATTTTCACATTATCACTTCAATGAATTAGCACTTCTAATGGAAAATTCAATTCTTAAAAAATGCCTTCTGTTGTTTCATCTTTTGTTTCTACGTTTTCCTTTGTTTTGGTTTGTGTTTGGTGGTATTTTTTTTTTTTGTTTTTTTTTTTGTTTTTGGTTTTTTTTTTTTTGTTTGGTTGGTGGTTTTTATTTTGGGTTTTTTTTTTTGGTTGGGTTTTTTTTGTGGGTTTTTTTAGATAAAATATCTGTATATTAGGATTTTGGATACAGTCATCTTCCCCCAGACTTTGATAATATCACTTGGGTGGCAGGAAAAGTGCTCATAACTAGGCTTCATTTAGTGCTGTGAGCACTTAGCCCTGAGCCTGCCTGGAACATATGTTTCTCCAAAAGCTGATTGAGGAAGGCAAAGCTGGACTACTGCTCTGAATCTCTCCCAAAAGCTCATCCTTCTCTCTTGATATTAAGGTAATTTCAGCTGCACTTTCCAGGGCAATGTTACCAAGTGGATAAGCAAATGGAGAAGCTGTTTAACATTAATATGTTTTGGGGTGGTGTCTTGGTCAACTTCTGGAATGCAAGAAGGTGGTGCACAAAAGCTCTAGAAAGCCCTGGCTAATGAGTGCAGGACTGAGAGGAACAATTCTAGTGGGATGGCCCCAGGGTGACCCAGGGCATCTCACCAAGCCAGCAAAACCCTACCCTGTTTTTTTCCTTAGTTTTCTGCTGATTCAGGGAGATGAATCATCTCCCTGGGAGGTCAGAGCAAGGTGAGAATGGAGAGGAGAAGGAAGAAGAGGAAGAGCCTGGCCCCTTCAGCAACACCAGTATTTCCAACTGGGCTCAGCCCGGCTCAGAAGATCACTTTTTGGCTAGATTCACATGAAATAATGAGGTAAATTTAGAAAAACTGTTTGACACTCAAGACCTACTCATTCACCACCTCCACATGCCAATGAAGAACAGTTTATTAATGCACTCACAATTTCCAATCACTTCATATGTATTTCAACACTAATATGCACATGTCTGCATCTTGGGTTTAGTCCAGCTCAACAAGAAACAGATTCTCAGTCCCTGTCAGGTATGCAATTTTTCTCTGTGGGTAGGCTGTTCAGTGTGGTCCATTCAGCAGGAACTAGTTAATTTACTTGTGAGTTAATCCGGAAAACCTCTGTGGCAGTCTGAAACAAAGAAGGATTGATGAAAAAACAGACACAGCAGTCATTTATTTGGTGATGTGGTCTGAATAAGAGACGAACAGTAATGGGTTATTTAAACAAGCCTGCTTTATTGTCTTTGTGCTAACAAGATTCTGTGACATTACAGAAGGAGATCATCAAAAGGTCCAGTAAAGTTCTCTGCCCTTTAGTGTAAAATTTCTCCAATTTCCTCCAGGCAAAAACAATCTGCTGACTAGTGGCATCTGCCCTATGCTGCACAGGATCTTTTAGGGTGAATGAAGTTGTGTTTCCTTCCACATTTTACTAAGGGAAGTGAAGGAAGAATTGCTTGCCAGATACACACATGTACTTATATATAACACTACATATACCTATACTGAGATATGCGTATATGTGTGTGATGTGTGCATTACATACATATATAGAGAGAGATAATTTTAAGTACATATAGGCAAAAAAATGCCTAAAAATTTTAAACTAGATATGCAAAAGTATGGGTTGGAGTTGATCAAAACAGCAAGGCAGGAAGTGAGTTGATACATTTCTGCTACTGTAATCTCTCTTTAGGTCAATTCCGCCGGCAGTAGGAAAAGCATCGCCTTGTCAGCCTGTATCTGCAAAAAGCAAATACATTCTGGTCGATGCCATCTGGCCCTTTACTGTGACTTAGGCGCACAGGATGGGTAATGCCAGAATGTTTTAGCAGTGCTGTCCTGTCCAAGGCAAGTGAAGATGTTCAGTATCTGATATGTGGAACATTTGGAGATAGGGCAGAGTGGCCCCACAGGCATCCAGAAAACATGACCTACGAGGAAAGATTAAAAGACTTGAACTTGTTTATCCCGAAGCAGGAAAGATTAAGGAGAAGACAAAATAATAGCCTTCAAGTAAAGATGGAAAGACAAAAGTAATAAATTGTCTCTAGAACCATGATGAATCAGATAAGGGGGAATAAAATCAGATTGTATCAAGGAAGATTTAGGTCAGAGACTATGAAAAGTTTCTGCTGGGAGCAAGTACATATGTACACACAGAGGAGATGTGACTGTCAGCACTGAGGTCTTCAAGAAGAGAGCAGAAGAGAAACTATCATGAGTGTCCTGGATTATTGTTTTCTGCAGAGCACTGGAATTCTTAAGGCTCCTGCCCAGCTAATTTCTGACTTTTTGGTAATTTTCAAGCTATTTTATCTGGTCCTATGAATTCTGACTAGAAAATTGAATCAGTATGTACCAGGGACCCTTGGGATATGTTAGGGAAAGACTAAGGCATCTGAAGATCATGCATCTGCTACACAAGTGTGATATGCTCAGACAAGGAGAACACAGACCGTGAATGAATCTTTTCGGTACATTATATATGATATCTGGAGACACTGAAATTGGCTTTGTGTGCACATGCAATGGAGACAAATGCTCCTTTATTTCCCAAAACACGGAGAAATGCATGAACACAAATATTCTTGTTTAGGATTAAGCTTGACAAATCCAGTAAACTGAGAGTTAAACTTCTCACTCTTTCCCACAACTGAAAGCTGTTGTGCTTGGTCCTTGATGCATAGCTTGAATTTTTGCATACTTTAGTTAATTTAGAGGATTTAGGAAGGCTTGCTATAAATATTACATAACAATAACTTTCTGTTGTACTAAGAACGAATACCAAGACATTATCAGAGACAGAAGATGAAGTTTAAATCATGGCAAGGGGTCATGTAGAAAATGATATTGAAATAGATGTAGAAGCAGCTCAAGCATACTAATATATGCTAATTTTTCTGGTTTTTGAATCTTCAATTCAACTTGCTTTCTCCTGACCTTCTTTTCCAAAGGACCAAACTATGTTGCAAAACCAGAAAACCAAGTACTGCAATATACATCTTGGACTTTCTTGGATGCATTAACTCAGACTGCTTATGACTTCAGTGGATCTGAATCTTATGAATGCCTTATTGCAATGCGTGGTGATAATGTAACCAGCAACATAATTTATGTTCATAGTTTTGGAGGAGGGAGAGAAATCATAGGATATGCTTCTTTGAGCAGCAGTACATTATCATTGCATTTCACCCTTTCAACACCAACGTCTGTTATGTTTTGAAAAACCCAGATAAAGCAGAGTAGGGGACAGGGCTTATGCACACAAATGACAAGACCCATCAACTCTTTTCCCCCAGCATGCCCACAGATTGCTCAGGAGTTTGGGCTGCTATACCTGGAAATTTCCAATTAGAGGTTTTGCAGAAAAAAGTAATGGTTAGAAATTAAGCAAGTAAGGAATGTGAACAGACAGAAAGGGTACAAGGGAGAAAGTGACTCTTTAAGAGCAAGACTGCTAGCAGCAGGACAGGTGGAAGCCAGTGAGCATTAGATGCACTCTCCATGCATAGGGCAGTATTTGTGGCTTGTCAGCGACACAGATTGTGTGACCCAGATCTGAGATGCTACAGGTGTTAGCCTGCAGGGAAGGGTTGGCCATCAGCAGAGGGATTGGCCAGAAGCTAAGGCCAACCCCAAAGTGCACAGTGCCCTCGCTGACTGTCCTCTAGCAAGCAGAGCATTGTGCTGGTAACAGGTCCATCAACAGCCCTCCTGCAAAACAAGTGATAATCCAGGACCCATCCAGGGGCACCAGCTGGGAGCAGCAGAAGGGAACAAAGACAGGACTGGAAACAAGGCTACAACACAGATCCAAGGCCTGTCCATGAGTCTGGGCCAAAGGCAAGACCAAGCCTGAGCTAAAATAGGACTGCTGGGCTCAAGGAGAGAGGTGGGGTTGTACTGTGATGGTCACCAACCTGCATGGTACTGTGAAATGGTGACCAAAATCTGGGGTTTTATACAGCATTGTTCTGCACAACCAGAGGGATTTATAGTCCAGTCTTGAGGAAAGGTAGCAAAATGGAAATTGGCCTGTTGGGAATAATACGATTTCCAGGTGGACTTCATCAGTTATTTGATTATCCATCATTTAGAACCACTTCCTTTCCTAAGAAACAAACTTTCAACAGTCATATTAGATAATGCCACTTATTAGATCCTCCTTTTAGAGCTCAAATCTCGCCCAATTACCAAAACAGACAGTTTGTTTCAGCAGAAGTCTGGTACTGTTCAGTGTAAAAAGGGAGGGCATGGAGTACTGGAAAGGTTAATATGTAAGTAAGAAGTAGTTCCTGCTGCTTCGAATTGCTTGCCCCAGTTCTGACCTGAGAGAATGGCTGAGAAAGGAAAAAACCTTTAAAAAGCTACAGGTAATGGATTTTGAGTTGCATATGGGCTAAACATATCCAGACAGGATTTTCTTAGCTTTTCCCACTTGTTTGAACCAAGCTGTGTTCCTGTGAAATTTTCTGAGCATCAAATGTCAAGCCAAATCCAAGATTATTAAGTGATATGCATATCCTTTAACCCGACTGAGCAAAATTAGGTTTGGATTGGCTACTTAACACTGTGAATTGAGCTAAAACAAGCACTGCTTTTTTTCCTAGTCGCAGAACTCAGAAGGTAGCACTTACCCACAGAAAGTCGAGTCCAGTCCTGCCTTTGGGTGTACGGTGCCAGCTGATGCCAAGCAGGCACCAGCCTTTACCCCTGCAAAATTCACATCTTGGTTAAAATCCACAAGACAATTCAAGAGCCATCCACCTGTGGCTGCAAGAGTCATGAAAGTGATTCTCTAAGCTATGGATAAGCTGGTAGAAAAGCAGTCATCTGAACTGTGAGTAAATAGAACTGAGCTGGGGTTTGGTACATCCTGTGCAATAAATATTTACATAGCTCATTCTGTTTTCAGACAGGAAGTTGAAAGCTGTGGCCCAAGTCGTTTTTTTTTAGTGACAAAGATCCGGCAGAGTGGGTTAGATGACAGTTTTAAACACTACTGAGACTCCAGCAATCTGCTGGGAGTGTTGCTGAAGCTGCAATTCAGCAGTTGGAAACTTCAAAGACTTCTATATATTATAGCCCTGGCTGGTATAAACCTTCAATGTCCTGTGAATTGTGGCTAAGACCATAGAATTAGATCGGAAAACTTGTGTCTTCGGCATTCCATGGAGAAGGCTTAGCAGGGCTGTAGCTCCTGGTTCTGCAATCTCCTCATGTCTCTAGTACTGTAGCAATAACCTTCTCAGAAACCTTCTGAGCCTAACTGTGGTCATCACAGTCTTGAGGACAATGAAAAAACACAGGTCAGGGAGTTGTAGAGGATCTAACACTCTCAGAGATTCCCTTCTGCCGGAATCCCCCAAAGAGCCAAATGGGAACAGCATTTCACCCGATCCTCCTCCAGGTCCAAGCTTTCCTCTGCATTAGTCAGAAAGAGGAACAGTGGAGTCCAATTGTACAAAAACAATATTTCAGGAATAACTGAGACCTTTTTATTCCAAAGGAAGGTCTGTAGTGATGAAAGTTTATTTCAACACACAGGATGGGATGTTGCATTTCTGGCATTCTCTGTACAGATATGTATTTCTGATTCAGCTAAAAGTGTCTGGTACATATTTCATCAGAATTCTGTCTTAAATAAATGACAGGAAGAAAACCTCTGAAGAACAAGAATAAACTGTCAGCACATCTCTGACACTGAGACACTACTACACGTTCCTCTCTTTTCTGTCCATAGTAGGCTGTGAATGGATAAGGAACAAGCATTTGGAGAGGGTTCAGAAGCACGCTTTACTAAGAAACTGTACCTGTAAGATCACAGGGTTCTTGTTTGTTTATGCTGAAGGAGATGGAAACAACGCGTCTCTCAAAGGAAGCAAGAAATCTGTTTCACACCAGTGGCAAAAGCTGTCACCTCCCCTAGTAGGTGAGAGCACCTAGAGATGTTACAGGACAGCAGCCTGTTCACACCTCCTGAGCTGGAGCTCTATGCTCTATGGTGACAGAGCACTTGCTGGAATATTCAGCAGCTCCCACTGTCTGTTTCCATGCTGTTTTCCCTCACTGGTCATTCCTTGGCTTCTCAGCAGGCTCCATGCTGGCCTGACACCCACCAACAGTGTCTGGAAACAGGGTGAAGCTGGGTGGTTGCTCCTGACTCCTGGACTCCAAGCTTCCCAGTCCCTCAATCCTGCTCACCTGGATGGGGTTATACACAGTGTTCCTAGCATTTCAAGTACTTCTCTCTGGGTTGTGTCTCTATCTCTTCTGAAGCAGCTGAAGAAAATGCTGACAGGAAAGTCACCAGTCTGGGGTGGCAGAAGAGGCAGAGAGAAATGTTGTTTATTTCCAGTGTCCTAAGCTATTCTTCTCTTTCTTCCCCAGCCTCATGCTCAGCATAACCCTTGTGGCCAAGTGTAGCAGTTTTGTATATTATCCTTTATTTTAATTTCAGATTGGGCTGGGGTTAAAGTCACCTCCTCCCCAGACATTTCCTACTCCTGCATTTCTGCAGTGGCTCTGAACATGGCACCTAGTGCTATTACCACCATCAGATACCCTGGGGAAAACTTTCAAGTCTTAAAATTCCTGAGACAAGCATGATTATTTTATAGTATGAGAGTAAGTGGTGCAGTCCGGAGCATAAATGTATTGACAGGGACTATGCCTCAAGGCTTAAATTTGAAGCTCACTTTGGTGACCTGGAGCAAGTCTCTGGCCTCATTTTTTTCACCTCTTGATATGCGTAAACTGAATAGTGTCTAATAAAGTGTTTGCCCAGACAGACTCTACCAGATCTTTTTTTCTCTTTGGGAAACCCTCTAAGCATCATTGTAATGCAAAACCAAATAGTTTTATAAAGCCAGAAGAGACTCCAGCAATCAACAGGTTACCACACACAGTAATAAGGAAAGCAATAAATATCTGAAGAAGGTAAAAAAAGTTAAGTTTAATTTATCTCTGTTTGTCCTTCTCCCTTTGGACTGTGTGATATGAGGTTCTTGTTCCTTCCTTAAAGAGATAGAATATTTTAAGCAGTTTGAATGCAAAGTGCTGACTTACTACACTTCAAATGTCACCTCAGAATTTTACACTGTGCAGCCATGAGTAGTTACAGCTGGAATATTTCATGGCATAAAGTTATTCCTTAACACTGGAAAGTTGGATGAATGAAAACATTCGAAAATATTAATGTGCCTACATAGTGTGGATCACTCTCTCCTATGGCTGAAGGCAAGAACAAACAAGAACATATGCTGTTATTTCTCCTTCAAATTTATTTTACAAACGTCCTTTAAAAAGCCTGGTCATTTCAAGAAGGTCTTGGAACTCAGAAACCAAAATTACTTTGACATTTTATAAAAATCCTTTTAAAGTATCCAATTTCCCCCATATTTTTAATGCTATTTTCACAGTTCTTTATAAGCCTTATAACCTTATGGTACCTTGTTGACCTCCCCATCAGTGGATAATTGAAAGGCCATCAAGTTCTCATCTGATATGACTGTCAGATGTCCTTTTAAACACATGGTTGCTGGGTAACAAGACCTTATGCTGCATTCCTTCCTTGAAATATTTGTCCTATTTTTTATATGCTCCTGCTAGTAAGTGTGTCAGCATTCAACCAGTGTGCTGGAGGGCAAAATGCTAGCTGGAGCTTTTTTTGTATCATGTGGTACTTTCCAAAAGGAAAAATAGCCAGAACAACAGAAGAGCTCGCATACATTGTGTTGTGAAGGGCTGTATCAACCTGACTTCCACTTTCATACCATATTTTGCTGGCCAAATTGCTCTTTGAATGGAAATGCTTAAGGACTTTTATTCCCATTTAGTAGTTTGTCCTCTTGAAAAGCTGCTGAAATCTAAAGCACAGCTGGGCATACAACAGTGTGGCCCAACATGTCTGAATAAGCTTTTGGATCATAATAAAGGATTTTTAAAAGTTCCAATTTCATATGATGGTGATCAATATATTGTGAAAAAGAGAAAAAACAAAGAAAGAGAAATCAAATGGCAGCCTTACAGAGTTTAGCAAGGATTCTGCAAAGACTGATGAAAGTCTCTTGGGTATCATCCAAAAGCCCTTGAAACACCCCCATGTCCCCCCACCCCATCTTAACAGCCTGCAGTAGTGCTCTTTGTGTATATCTGATCATAGCTTCTATTTGGCTGACTTTTCAGGAAACTTCGGTCCACTTATCAAAAAAAAAAAAAAAAAGGGAACAACAAATAAGCACAGAGAAAACTGAGAAAGGCCAGAGAGTAAAAGGCATTTGGGGACAGACTCTGGACTTTTTCAAATAATTGGGAATTCAAAAAAAATAAAAAGAGGTACAGCTTTGTCATGAGATGCTGCACTTACAAGGATTAAGCAGCTGACTGTACATCTTTATACCAGTAAAGAAAAGAGAGAAAGAAGCACAGTATCTGTTCCAGTAATTCCCCCAGGACTTTGCCTTTTTCATAGATGTCTTGCTCTCAAGAATTGTTTTTCTGTTTTTCACTCTATTCCCCCCTCAGCCGCTAAATGAACTGGTGAGAACAAACTAAACAGTGCATAAAGTCTGAGTACTGAATCTGTTAAAGGATCCAGCAGATAACAGGATGGGATAGAGTTCCGGCTTCAACTGCATCATCATGAAAAGCATAACAATGTTTTTGGTAGCATGGTAACCTGATATGGTAGCTCATTTATGGCATTTTCTGTTTTAGAGATCAACTTTGTGAATTGATGCTAACAGTCTGTTTTATTTAAATAACAATATGGAAATGAACATACTGAGAGGAAGAATGGGTGAGAGATCAAGCACATTTGCATACAAGGCATATCTAGTGTACTCATCATCATTTAATATATACTGTGAGCTAAATTCTCTGCTCAGATACGATGGCACAAATCTAGATCAATTTTATTGACTTTGACAGAAATAATCTGGATTCACCACAATGAATGAGGGGAGGGAGAATATTTCTATACAACAGCTTCTTATGAAATTTGCCACTTGTAACCTTATTCAACTGTTATTTAATCAAGATCTTCTGTGAATGAACAAATTCCAAGCTATTTCTATCAAAAGCCTTTAAAAGACTTGTTGCTTATTTGCTTGTAATCACATAATTCATCAGGAAATCGTCAGATAATGAGAAAACCTACTGCGGGAGGAAAATATGTTTTGCAGCACTAATGAATAGTTTTGGGGAATGTATCTTACTGATGACTACTGCCCTGCTCCTGCTCTGAAGAATAGTTTTCATGGCACTCAGGCACAGCTGCTGTAGATCTGGGTATGGTGCAGCACTCAGAAGAACATGTTCTTCCTCCGTATCTAAGGTATTTTTATGCTTTCCCTCCCCATGAAACTGGTCTCAGATACCATTTGTGATGCTTCAAGTGCTGCAAACACAGCTCAGGCCTCTCTCCAACCTTCCAGGGAGGGCTCCTCCAGCATATGGCAATAATTTGGGTCCTCCAGATGTTCTCAGGTCCAGATGAACCTGCAGGCATCTCCTGCCTGGTACTGGCTGATAGCAGCTGCAGGGGGAATGGCTGCCTGCAGTAGGGAGAGCAGATAACAACCTCCACAGCTGCTCTGCAGATCCAGGGCAAGGAAGGTGAGGCATGAACAAGGCAGATGAGATGAGGGGGACGCTGAAACCAACCACACTACTCTGATCTTGATGGTGATATATTGCAATCTGAATTCAAACACTGATTATCTTTTGTCATTTCTGCATTTCTTGGTCACTAGGGGAAAGTTTGCATGTGAAAATGCAGTTCTCTAGAATTTGCAAAGGACTTGAGATTACTAAATGAACTCTGTATGTTTTTATTTAATTAATGAACTAGGAGATGATGCTTAGAAAAGCAGTAATTAAGGTTGTGGATATATGGGTAAATGGTGTAATTAATTCCAGATTAAGTTTTTCAAGTGAAAATTTCAGTATTTGTGAATGGACCTTCTGTTTCCTCATGTAGCTTTTTTAGGAAAAGATTAGATGAGGGACAAACTATCTTCACACTTACTAAGTTTGTTTACTTTCTGCTGACCCAAGGTGCACAAGACTCAATTTAAATCCTTTCTCAGCTTCAAGGGAAGTGAGCTTGTATCTCTTATAAAAGTGACCTAATCCTAGCATTACTGGTGTTTTGCTGAGAAATGCCCTGGACTGTCACCATTTCTGTTCCTGAGGCTGCTCAAATAACCCGAGAATTGTGTTACTGTTGCAATCCAGCAAAACCAGAAGCAGAACAAGAGGTAAGGTTGCAAGGTAGAATTAGATGATGGTCCATTACTGAAGCAGAGGTTTGGGATCTTTTTGACTAAAGAAGTAACAGTCTTCAGGAAAACAGAGAATTTCTTCATATTTAAAAGGCAGACTTTAAGTTCTTACTCTAACCTACCAAGATGGAGATTGTAATGTTCCCTGTTTACATATCCAGACTTCATTAAGAGTTAAAGGCCAGCTGGTTTAACCTGAAGAAATGCTAATTGTTTCACAAGTTTTGGCTTGCAATTAATTTTTCTTTTCTAGGAGAAATGACCCTCCTAAGAAAAAGATTTTCAATCTTTTTGTGCCTGGATTTACTTTGCCAATTAACAGAACAAAAGGTTCTAAAATCACCAGGATACACAGCCAAAATCTCGTCTCTGGTAACTGTTTATTTCCCTTCTGCTGGCAAGGGAGACCAATGTATTTTTCCTTTTTTCCCTTTCATTCTTGTCCTTACTTGCCCTCTTTTGCCCCTTTTCTGGTTCCTCCCTTCAGCTCTGTTATTTGAGGGTTATTCACCCTCTATTTTCCTTGCTCAGTAAGGGTCTTCATGCTTCTTGGGCTGCAAACATCAAAGAGGTTGTAGCAGCTCAGCAGAGCCTCGGGAGAGCAGAACAAAGACATTAGGACTCCAAGGATGCTGCATGCAAGGATCTTTGGCCAGCTCCACTGCATCAAGCAGTGGATCTAGGGAGCAGGGATGAAAAGGACAGTTGCTTCCCAGGGACCAACCAGGGCTCAGCTTGCACCTGAGTAAGTAAGCAATTATTTTGAGAATAAAGTATTCTGGATTCACACAATTGCCTTATTTTTTGTTTCTTTCTGGTTCATCCCCTTATACATTATTTTCCAATTACTGCCTTGGAAGCTTTTTTCAAATTCTACTGCTACGGTCAGAGGAAAACAAGATAATAAACACATCTGCTGGTTTTACTCTTTGTGTTTATTTGATGATATGACTCCAAACGATCCAGTCCTTTGGGGTGGGTTCAAGGGATTCATGTCTCTACAGAAAAGTTACTGATTTTGTTTTCTGCCCATCCTGTGGAAAAATGGGGACTAATCCCATAGGAAAGGGAGTATGAGCTATGTCCCAAAAGATGGTGTGTACCAGAAAAATGTCTTGAGGAAAATACCTTCTACTCAGCATCAGAAATAAGAAGACCCTTGGTTGGTCTTTAAGGCTTGCCATGAAGATTATGGAATATCTGCAGAAATATAGGCCCATCATTACGAAAAGCTTCAAAAGGGGACAGATAGCAGGGAGTTAATAACTCCCTGTGTCTCTCTCTTTCCATGTTCCAGTACTTGTGGGTGGTCCTTGGGCAGAAAAAAAGTGGAATTTCATTGTCTTGCCTGTGTATAATGTCAAAAGGCCTACAAGAGCCAAAATGAGTTTCTCCTTTCTCCTTGGACTCTCTGTTTGGCTCATCAGGTTCTAGCTCTCCATGGTGGGTGTGCCAAGACCTCAACAGGAGCAGGAGAAGGAAATACAGAGCCATGTCCCACCTTCTCCTTGTTAGGAGCCATGGCAAGGATTTGTGCATAGAAGCTCTCTACGTGAGAAGGAATAGAAGGTGTGAATCATAGTCAGCTAAAACAAAAAAGAACGGTGTTTTAAGCAACTCCTTATTTGACCATCCTCCAGCATGAAATTTGGTTATAACCTGGGGTGGATTATACCATGTTGTGGAATAAACAGCATTGAAAACAATTACTTCTGCAGAGAAAATGGGATTAAATATTTCTTCTTTAAAAAATTAATAGAAAAGAAAGCATTTTCAAAGATTTCGTGAACTAGACAAAATTAAAGAACCTTTATGTAATTCCAACATTCCTTCAGTGTATTCTGTTCTTTTGCAACTTCCTTTCTCCTATTTGACCCAGAAAGCCTTAGAGATACATAATTCAGTGGGTGTTTCCTATGGCGTTCTAGATGCAAACACGACAAAGAACTGTGACAAAGAAAGAGGCTGTAGGGTTTAATAGAAGTTAAGAGATTCATTTAAGTTGACAGGGATACAAATAACCCAGATTCGATCTGGCCTGCATACAGATTCAGCCTCTGAGAAGATTAGATATCTACATTTTCTCAGATAATAATCACTAAAAAAAGACCAGTTAATGGCTGTACTCCTCACTCCTTCTTAAGAAAGTGTCATGAAAACTGACCATAAATCAGAGAGTGTAAAACATGAAGTATGTACAGAAATCACAATAAAAGAGTAAGGATACCAGGACAAATTCAAATTTCTAATTATTGGGTAATCATATTTTTTTTGGCATACAGCTAGAAATGTGTTCAGTTCTAGGCACCCCAGTACAAGAGATAACAGAGCTACTGGAGAGAAACCAATGAGAGGCTACAAAGGTATTAAGGGACTGGAGCATCTCTGGAGCTGGTACTGTTCAGCCTCAAGAACAGATGGTTCAGGGGGATCTCATCAATGTGTCTAATTACCTGACAAAGGGCTGAAAGGAAGATGGAGCCAGACTCTTCTCAATGGTGCCCAGTGACAGGACAGAGGTGATGGGCACAAACAGAAACTCAGGAGATTCCTTCTGAACATCAGGAAATGTTTTTTTCACTCTGAGGGTGACCAGGCACTGACAGATATGGCCCAGAGAGACTGTGGGATCTCCCCTCTTGGAGAGAGCTGACAGCTGTATGAACATGGTCCTCAGAAACTGCCTGTAGGTGCCCTTGCTTGATCAGGGAGATTGGACCCGATGGACTCCAGAGGTCTCATCCAACCTGAACCCTTCTGTGGTTCTGCGAAGGGAATTACAGCTCTGCAGCTCATTGGAGCTGAACTGCAGACAAAGTGGTGGCTCAATGAATGAGTGGAATGCTATGAAAAATACAAGGCTCATTTTCCAGTGAAGTCAAGCACATCTTTTCCAGCCCTTCTTCACTGGAACTAGGATTGCTAAGTAAAGAAGACCAAGCTGTACAGCATTCTTTTGTCAAAGCTGAAGAGTAGTGTGACAGATGAGGATGACACTATTTGTAGCAGATTATACTTCATACAGATGACAAATTTTCCACCCTGGAACATCAGATTTTGCCTTGTAAGTAATTTCTCTCCTTGTTGCTTTCATAGTGAAAGTTTGCGAGGGAAATGCTGAAGCCTAGCATTTACCATTTTGCAATGTAACCTGAAAAATGATTCCTAGCTCTTAGGCAATGACTCCCAGCTCTGCCCTGCACACCGACAGCACTTCAACCACTCTTCCTGCTCTCAAAGGCATCATTTGCATTACCACTGGTTTCACTGCATTAACTTACTCTTGCAATCTGCAGATGATAAAATCTCTAAGTGGAGGTGGAAACCCTGGAGATAAGAGAAAATGGTGGGATTTCCTTTAGAAGCATTGATCCCTTTATGCAGGCTGTAGAAGAGAGACACAGGCCACACATACTTTAAGTTGTCTGAGGGGAGTCATGGTCTAGTATTCTCTATAGTTTTTCTGGGAAAGCACTATCCAAACAATCCATAAACTGTCCTGAGTTTTCCTTCTCTTTCTGGAGAATTGTTTATTGTTCAGGAGAGCACTTCAAATATTTCCTCGGTCTCCATGTGTTGTGTTCCTGCAGCAGTAAGAAGGCAATTATTCCAAACCCAGGATGGGACAGGGGCCTGGGTAAAGGGGCCAGGATGAAGGTTGGAGATGCACTCCTTACAGGAAAAAGAAGGATCCAAACTTCACTCTGATCCTCTAACCCCACTATGTGGGTGCCAGGTTCTCTGTCTGCTAGTACCTGTTTCATGGGTTTCTTAAGGAATGCCAGAATATTCAGGAAAATTACATTTGTTGAGTACTGTATAATCATAGCAAGGAGGAAGAACAAGCTGAAATTTTAAATACAAGATTCCCAAGTTCTTTGAAAATCAGATTTTTCTTTTCATGCAGCTGTCTGCTGGATTTTGCCTTTATTTGAATTGGAAGCAGCAGAAGTGTGATTCCCTACACTGTGGGGTTGCAATTGAGGGATGCTGTGGAATGAAAACCTACGGCCAAGAACAGACTGTGCAGTGTGAAGGACTGAGGATGTTGGCAGTTCTCACAAATGAAGAAACTGTGATTGGATTCCAGTCAGGTGGTGCATGGCTCTAGTAACATTTTTAAAGTATGGTGCTTTGAACAGAAACCTACAGGCTTTCACCTGGACTGAACTGAAGATTTATAAAGTTAAAAACAAATCATTAGTCTTGTACCAAGAATAATGGTAAAAAAAACAACATCAAACCCTCGGCATTTTGGGCAATATTTTGCCCTTATATTACTATCTATGGGGTTTGCTCCTGCATCTTCAAGAGCACCAGCTAGCACGTTAGAAAGTGCATATTATGGGTTTTTGTTTCACAGAAGTCTTTTTTCTACTTGGTCACAAAAGGAGGTTTAAGAAGCATAATGCCACACAAGAGAAAAAGGCATCTTATGATCAGCACGCGGAAACTTCACGTAGGCAAGGGAGAGTAGTCACACAAGGATATTAAGTGGGATATATCATACCTAATGATGTGCAGCTAAAGGTTAATATAGCCCCTTATGTTTTGAACATAAGCTGTTTTGAAATATGTGAATTAAAATGACATAAGTAATCCAAAACAAAAGCAAAACGACAACCACAAAACCAAAAAAACACCAAACAAAAACCCCCAAACAAAACAACAACAAAAAAACAAACCTACCAAACAAACAACAAAAACACAAACAGAACAGAAACAAACAAACAAAAAGCAAACCCTAATTTAATAATGGTCAGTAACAGATTTTATTGTCATTTTCATTAAATGAAATGTTGCTTTCTTGCATTTTGTCTGTCTAGTTTCCACCTGACATACCAGCACATTTGTCACAGAAACACTGATAGCAGAAGTTGGTCTCATTTGATGGATTGGCTTGGACTATGGCAGACTTCAAATCAGTTCCTGATTCAGTTCTACTTTTCCATAATCAGTGTTTGCCTGAGTTCTCCAAAAGATACTTTGAAGTGATATTACGATAATATTGCTTTGTCTGATGTGACTGACAATATTTTGCTCTGTGCTCTATCTCACACACAGTCTGGTCTTGCTAATAAAAATAACAGCCAACAATTTTATCATGTTCTTAATGCTAATGAAGAAAATTTCTATGATACTATTGTAACTGAAGATAAATTATGATCATTA
Organism: Grantiella picta; assembly: GCA_013397955.1. Lineage (NCBI taxonomy): Eukaryota > Metazoa > Chordata > Aves > Passeriformes > Meliphagidae > Grantiella > Grantiella picta. The sequence goes on along the minus strand of VZRM01007379.1, from coordinate 406,409 downwards.
TAAAGAAGTGGAACAGAATTCCCACCTGCTTCCCCTGCCCCCAACAAAATGTACTTTGGCTTCACCAAAGCTGCATTTCAGTGGACCACAATATAGGGTCCATTCAGTCTGGAATGAGTGTTGGCTGCAAATCCTCTAAACCTCCAGTGTGACATTTGCCCTGCAGGCGAAGACTATGGACTTCAGAGACAGTGCAAGCCCTGTACTGGCATTTGCAAAATTAATAGGCTATCCATCAGAACAGTAATTTTCCTCACTCTAGGGTACCAAGCTGAGAAAAGGTTAGTCCTACAGGCCTAAGGGGAAACTGCACAGCACAATGGAGTTCACACCACCACGTGATTGTTATAATTCCTTGAGCTGATAAACACTGTTGTTGTTGATAACCATCTCCTTTTCTGAAGAAATATTATAAAGTGAGCTCAAGGCTTGGCACTGAAAATGTTATTTATTTTTGCAGAGGTACTACGTAGCTTTATCTGTTTTGCTGTTGCAAGTGCTAAATTAAACATGATAAGGCAGAATCTTGAGCCCTCAGGCATCTATGACAAAATGCAAATTTCCTGCTGCTTAGCTACAGCACCACAAAAGTCTTTGTTGGGAGCTCTTCACTCTGCAGAGAACACAGAATATTTGATCCTCTTTCCCTTGATGTCAATAGGGGTTTAACTTCATAGACAGCAGAGGCAAGCCCATAATAACCTTGTGTGATCAAGTTATTGCTAACAAATTTTAGCCTGGTGTGATGAGATTTCTGTGCCTCTGGAATACCCCTAGATGTTCAGGGGCTCTCCCCAAGGCCAAGGTAGGTGTTACAGAGAGAACTGCAAGGCTGGTCAGTGAGATACATAACAAACATCTTAAACTCCAGGAGCAGCATATTAAATTGCTCTTACACCCCAACTGCCTCATCATCGCTGCTACTTGCCTTTGTTCTGCCTAGCTGATTTTTCTCTGTCCTCAGGAAAGAAAAGAGGGTAAAAGGGATGAGTTTGGCAATGAATTCACAGCTTCACAGTCTTAGGCAGAGAAAGATGAGAGCAATTTTTTTCTTTCCTATCAAAACTGGATGTTCAGGTCATGTCTTTCATCGTGGTCAAGTGGCACTACAGGATATGGAGCCCATGGGTTTTTGGTTTATCTTTTTTCCAAAATTTATTCATTATTTTTGTGCATGTTTAAATTATTTATCTTGCTTATAGAGCTGCATGAATCCTGGGCATCTTTTCTAATTACAAGTGTACTGAAATGTTTGGAATTGCAGTGTTTTGTTTCGCTTTGGGTTTAAAAATTATTATTGGGCAACATTCCAATAACAGCATTTAGAAACAAACCCCATAATCCTTTGAGTTTTTAAAGAATTTGGCTATCACTATTTGCTGAGTTGACATCAGCTCACAAAAAGTTTAGCTCCAGTGAGACAGGCTCTTTGCTTACTTGGAATGACTGTGGCTTGTACATTAGTTTTGGGCAGCTCTATTTCCTGAAAGTTTTGGCCCTGTAGATTTATATTGGTCTATTTGGTAAAGCTGGTGAAATGAAAACCATGCAATTTTGTTCAAAGTATTTTTCTTTTTTGTTCCAGTTTCTTGCTTGTTGAATGATGTTTATTATGAGATTTAAAAGCTCGTCAGTATCATATGGCAATAAATGTCTTCAGCAAATCCATATCTCCTGAGTTTCGTGGTTGCTGAGCTGTGGCAGATGTTTATGCAAAGCAAATAGTGAGAATGTAAAGAAGACAGATCTCAAACAAGAAGTTATTTGTGCCTCACACTGTGTCATATTTGCTTTACTCTAACACACTAGAGGTGATACAGACACACTAAACCAGAATGTACTTGGTCAGCAAAAGTGATGAAAACTTCCTGCTTAGCTCCAATAGCTTACACCATGCTAAGTGTATTAAAGAATATCTCCTGTTCCAGTGTGCATTGGAATTCCAGTGTATGTTGGATATCCATGATCCTATAGGCTTTCCAATAATAATAGACAGGTTTTTTTCTTTTTGTTTGTTTTGTGTCTTTTTATTTCCTAATACTTTGATGAAAACAAATTTTGGGCAAACAATTGTTTGGACTAGTCTAGTTTGCTATCCAAACTTAGCAGTTACTCTCCAGAATGTGCATCCAGGATAAGTACTCTTTCTATATCACAAGGAACAGCACAGAACACAAAAAGCGTAAAAAAAGAAACTTTACCTAGACCTCACCTGTGAACATTTACCATATATGCTGTTAGAGCAGGGGCTGTACGTTCAGAGCTGCCCTTGATAAAGATGTTCCCTTTCAGCAGAAGGGGAAGTGGAGCACGACTTATACAGCTGAGGTGGCCTCTTCCTGTGACCTCCAGTGGCCAACCACCATGGGCTCACAGCAAGGTTTCCAACAGCAATTCCTGCCTGTCCAATCCCAGCTTATTCAATTATGTATTCAAGAGGCCCTCATCTTTCTCTTAAAACCAAAACTTTCTAGTCTGCCCTCCTAAAGAGAATTTCAAAGCTCAGTGCTGCTTGAATTGTTAAAAGTTTTAAAACTGGAAAGCAAGTCAAAAAGACGAGTGAAGCATTTGACTCACAGTTATAAAAGTTTGGAACTGGCAATATTTAGTTTTTTACTATTCTTTTGAGAATAAGCATGTCTGAAGAAACAACTGAACACCCCAAGATTCTGAAACTGGAAATATTTGCACAACTGCGTGTCCCCCTTTGTCTGTGTTGGTTTTAATGGCTTCAGCTTCAGTCTGGAGATTCATTTACATTTCTAGTTGCTCCTGGGTCTCCTGCCACATCGTCCTCCCAATGTCCCCCAACAGTCAGGAATGTTCACAGAAGTGCTGCTGTTCTCCTCCTGCTAAGGGTATGAGGAAGGAGATATGCAAATATAAAAACTGCCTCCAAAAAATCATTAGGACTGCTATGCATTCCTTTCAGTATCTAAAAACTCTTGGCCAAGCACAGATTGAAAAGCAATAGAATTCAAGAGAATAGAAGAGCAATAAGCGGCCATTGCATCATAAAATCTGCTTTCTGGCCTATTTCCCTTATTTAGTCTACCAACCCCAGAAGGCTTGAAGTGATTCTTGCCTCTCTTCTTCACACTTTTGGTTTTTAAAGAGGAATCCAGTGGCATTTTTCTTACAAGATGTCAAAAAGACAAGGAAGGGAATGCAAGTGGTGCCAGCAAAGGAGCCACCAGTTATCAGGGGAAATGATCTTGCAAAGAGATTCTCTCCTGTCTGTAACCACTATCTGTGAGGAAGAAAGAAGCACTAGCAGAAAATGACCTGCTAGATTGTTTCTGTTACTAGATCAATAAATAAAGTCTCTACAGTCCCCCTGGAAGATAGCCTGCTGTCACTGGGGTCTGACTCTAATACATTCAAGTCGAAGTGAGATTAATATCTAACAGCAGCTACTCAATCATGAGCAACAACAACAGTCACCCTGGCTACTTTTGGACCTGGTTTTTAAATCATGGAGCAGATAGAAAAGCTCAGCTTTTCAACCAGAATGCAAATTAAAGGTAATTTATTCATATGGAGTCAGATCTAGAAAAACAAAGATTTATCTGGTCATTTTTCCTTTGTAACGTAGAAGATTTCTGCTTAACAGAGATTCTTCATTGCCCGATGTAGGGAAAGGCAATTGTACAATGCTCTGAACAGAGAATTAAATGTAGTAAAATCAACTAGTAAAATGTAGTAAAATTAAAACAAATCTTTGGTGTCCGGAGTTTTAGCCTAATACTCTTCACACAGTTGATGATTTCTGTGGACATTGATTGCTTACTGTCTCAAAGAACTTCCTGTGCAGCAAATCTCTGGGGGAAAAAGGGAAAGAAAGAGAGAAGAAACAAATGTATAATGATTCAAATCTGCAGGCAGTTTGGATTTTATGTGGTTGCATATGTGGAAACAACAGTTTTGGAATCTCCTGGCTGTCGACTTTTGTTTCTTTGTTTAAAGTTTGAATAAATAACTCAGAGATATCTGAGATTCTTTGGTTTCTCAACTCTTATTAATGCAAAATTTCCAGGAGAGTTGGTCTGACAATTTTGTGGGATTATTTAAACAAAAAAGCTGAGAACTTGTCTTTTTAATCTTGTGAAGAGATTTGTATATTTCACTGCTGAAGTATTTTGACGCCAGATGAACACAGTCTAGGCTCCACAAACAGAATTTAAATCTCTCTGGGGAATATGAATGTTTGGCACCTAATTTGGTCAAGATATCTATTTCTGGTTCCTCCTAAGAGGCATTCAGAGCTTCAAAGTCACAAGTTTACTCTGACTCACTCTATGAACCCTCTGTTTCCACTACATTGGAATAAGGTCACCAACAAAGAATAATCTAGTTTTTGTGTCCAAGTCATGTGCTGAACATGAGGACATTTTGATGATGCTCTTCTTCTTCTCTTATTCAATTTTTTTTTTTTTAAATCCTGTGTAATGGTTGGGTAATATTATAGTCCCTTTTTCAATCAGATAATGGATGGCCTATTCAAACTTTTTTTGTTGCCCAGTGATCTACCTTTATTTTCAGTGGAAAAATGACAGCTTGCACACATAGGAGTATCTGGGCCATCACTGCATCAAGTAGAGACATCAGTAGAAGACTGTAGAATAATTTGCCAAATAAGTGATTGCTGAGGATATTGTCTTTTTTCTAAGTAATATAAATGAACAGAAACTTGGGAAGCTCCTTTATTTTTTTGTCTTCACTCTTAGGAAGTTGTTTTGGCGTATTTACACGGCATGAAGTATTTAGTTAATTCTTTCACATCTTATTCTGGTTTTGTGGTTCTTTGGCAAGTGAATAAGCCCTTCTTTACATGAGGTTTTTACACATGCAGCACAAGTTTCAGTTGCCTCCTACCCCATCAGTTGAGTTTATGGAAGCAAACTCAAAGCTGGAGAATTTGTTAAGATACTCCTAGGCTGTAAAAAGCATTACATCAAGCTGCAAGTTAAGCACTAAATTAAGGAATGCAAGATGTTTTCACAGATTGAAGAGAATTAAAAACTGAAAAGAAAGAACTGGTAAGAGAGCAAATAGCAATCAGAATGTTCTAAGACTTATGTCAGCAATAAAATTCACTATGGGGTGGTCACAAATTTAGAATTGATCCCAGACAGGGCAAAATGATTCATAATAGTCTTGTAATATGGAATTCTCTCTAAAACTGGACAGATTCCATACATTGTTGCAACCCCAGAAATCTGAGCAATAAAAGATGCACAATGTCTAATTGGAGTTGGCAGTTAAACAAAACATAGCAATGCTGTCATATTTAAATTGATGTCATTTTAACTGATTACATGGTAAAAGACTTCCCACTGTTTTTTTGCAGATATTCTGCAAAAATAAAGAAAAAAATAGACTCCTATGACCATGGGGCATAGATTGCTATTTTTTCCTTCTATTTACAGCACAAACCATAGGACGGAAATTATGCAAGAAAAGCAGCTCATCAGTTTTCAAGACAGGGGTTTCAGTTGCAAATGCAGTGTGACAGCAGACATTTTCCCCTGTCAAAAAGTAACAAACTAACTGAAAAGGAAGAAAATGGGGCCTGCAAACAAATTAGTGATTCAGAAAAAAAAAAAAAAAGACAGAAGTAGGAGTCTGTGACCGGGAGCCTGAGATGCTGCTTTGTGAGATGAACACACACAAAATAGGAGGCCTTGGCCTGTGCCATGCTTTTGGTTTTAATTTGCTGACCAAATGGATGTTCAGGGAGTCGTATGGATCTGCTCATTGCTAATGGTCTGCATCCATCCAGTTCACATCCCTTCTGAAAAGCTCGGGCATAGATGAGCCTGCATACTTAGCAGTGCCAGCTCCAATTGCTCTTAAAGGTGATACAAGGCTTTTACAGACACAAGAGCCTCTAACTATCAGGGTGCCAGAAAGAAAGGGCACCTTTGGAGCTGTACTGACGTGCTGGGATTGTGTGTATAGCGCTTGCAAGGCAGTAGGACTGTCTGGGAATAATACTCTGAAATTCCATCTTTTATCTCAGATTACTCCTCAAGGGGTTTCTTAAAATATTTTCATGAAGTTCTAGTATCTCCTCAGTAATGTTTGTGGTCTCTTTGGTTGCTTTCTTACTTGTGAATAATACATGGCTCACCATCAGTGTAAGTAATTACCTGGGAGCCTGAAACATCTATTTCTATTCAGATGATCTATTAGATTCATTGTTTCTTTTTGTAAGCATCCTGCATACATCTGGAATGTTTATATATAGGCAGAAAAAGCTTACTCTTGAGCCAATTATGATGCAAATAATTCTTACTAAGTTGAGCAAACCCATGATCCAGACAGCCACAGGAAAAAAGGGAAATATCTTCCCTATTATTCATTTACTTATAGCAAGTGATAGCATTATAATGCATTTTCACTGAAGGTAACTAATGCTTTGAGTTCTCCTTCAACAACAGACACTCAAAATGTCCCTGTGAAACATAATTCTCATCAAGAAGTTTGGATACATCAGAGAGTAACTAGATTTCAGTCCAGGTAAACAATAGCACTTCTAGAATTGACACCTGATGCCCAAATGATCTGTACATCAAAACACTTTTACAGTGCACTAACACTGGCAAAGCCAAACATCTGATCAGCTCCATGGCTTCTTTTCAATCACAGAACTAAAAAAGGCTTATCAAGAGCTTCTTCCCCTTGCCAATGAACAGAATACTAACTTTCTGAATTTTTTGAAAGATTTGGTTATTCTCAAAGATCTAAAAGGGAAAAAGTAATGAAGGGAGAAGCCACAGTTTAATCCTTATCTATCAAGACAGGGCTGTGGCTCAGTAAGGAAGCTCACTGCCTTGCTCTCTTGCCTTGCCCACCTGGTACAGGCAACATTCACCAGACTTCTGGTGTAATGTCACACTCTAATATTCCAGCTGGTCTTTTAACAAGTGACAGTGGAATAAGGTAAACGTTAAGCCTTTCCTATGTCTGTGACAAAATTAGAAGACTTCTGTAAGGGTTTACAAACAAAGTGTGTTGACCTAGTTCTTGCTGTTCTCACTGTGAGACTGCATTGGCTTAGTTTACCTGGAAATGTGAAGAGCAAAAAAAAAAACAACAAAACAAGCAAAAAGACAAGAATAGACTGAGATAAGCCACTTCTCAGAAAACACTTAGCAGTTGTTAAAAGACAATGCCAGGACAGGAAAATGCCTGGGGATTCAAAGGTCTAAAAAAAAAAGTTAAAAAAAAACTGGCAGACTTAGAAAGGAAGTTTTTTTCCAAAATAAATATTCTTCAGTTTTAAAGAAGGTTTTTAGCTGTTGAATATCCCTTGCCTCTAACTTTTGAAAGAAGAATGGCCAGGGCAAACATGGTCCAATGTGCTGTGTAAACATAACAGATAAACAGGACACTGAAGCAGAAGGAGTAGAGGATTTGAGAATCTCATCTTGGCTTCAAATGTAAGTGTCTGGTGAAAGACAGTCTAATAAGAAAACAGAAAAGGTGTAACTGAACAATAATGGCCTGTAAAAAAACTGGATTTGCAGGAAAACTACCTCCTGCTTTTCAAAGGAAGGCTCAGGTGTCAGTGCTGGTCAACAGAGTGAAAAGGAAAGGTCTTTTACTTCATTATTTGTATCTTGAAAAACTGGTACATACAAAGTAATAAAAATATTCTTGTGTCATAAAAAAGAAATATTTCTGATATTTAGTTTCTTCATTTTCTCACCAAAATTAATTTATTAACTTATTCTAGTACGCAAGTACATAGCTCTTGAAAAAAATTGAAAACACCATGTAACTAAGACACAAATAATAACAAACAAATTGCCTTTCTTTTACAAAAGGAGCCTTCCCACAAGGAATAATCATCATCACAACCTTCATCTCCCACCCAAGCAACCTCAAGGATGACTCAATCCAGTTTAACCCTCCCCCACCTCTCCATTGTCCGCCCAAACAAAGATTTACAGTGGGCAGTCATAAGAGCCTGAAATAACCTGGTATCCCTCCTTTGCTGCCTATCTTCTCCTTGTAGTCTATTTTGAAATGAAGTCATAGCGCTACATTTGTGACATCCCATTCATTTCCATGGAAACAGATTACCGGTTCACAGGCGTTTATGGCTTCACTGCTACATAAAGAGAAGGAACTGATCTCTGTGAAAGAAAGCTCTCCCTGAAAACCGCAGCAATAGACGTGGTTTCTGATAGAAATAGACATATTATCACATTTCTCATTTCCCTTTAAATTCCAATTGACATGCCTGAGACTGGATGCATGGCTGCACTTACATCTCTGTAATTAGTGATGCATTATTCATAACGATTCATACCCTCTCTGAAAGATGTTATTTCAAGGCTCCATTCTACCTTTCTCCCTCTTACTTCTGGATTTTCATTTCTTCCTCTTTCACAAGACACTCAAGTCAGAAAGCAGGCATCCTTCCCCACCTTCCATCTTAATTTTTCTCCTGTCATCCATCTTAGCTTTCAGAATCCTCTCCAGCATTATTCATCCCTCATGTCTTTCAAGGATCCTTTGCAGGTGTCTGTTTTAATTTTGCATCTTATGTCACTTGTCCTAGTTTACTAAAAAGCACTAAGATACACAGAAGGAGGTAGAGGCCTGTAATAGCAACCAAGATGAACTAGATTCCGCCTAGTTCAGTAGTTTGGAGTTTGACCCAAATCTTTCAGTCCCAGGGATTATCACCATCATTTTCCTTGGATTTCTCTTTCCTTCTTTCCATCGCTTGGCTACATTGCTGTAAATTAGGGCTGCCCTCAGGCTGTTCTGATTTGCACTCAAGCTGCCACTTGCCACTTGAGCTATTTGGAAACGTTGACGTTGGCTGCAGCATAGGCTCACTCCAACTGTTCATCCACATCTTTTAATCTAGAAGCCACAGGATACTGAATGGGAACAAATGTGAGGTCATTTGTCTTCATAATTGCTTATAAAGGACCTCAGTGGTCCTGCGCAACTGTTTCAAAAATATCTCCCCTTCCCAAGTGACTCTGAACCAAATGGCCTGGTGTGAGCTACACCTGTGCTCTCCTTGTGTACTTCTGGGCTGTAAGAATTTTTTTTCCATTTTCCTTGCTGCAGCTGTTCATGCTGCTGCTGAGAAGTTTGGAGGGGCAGGCTCTGCCGTTGTTTAAAAGGAGACCCTAAGTGACCTAGCCTCAGAGCCAGGCTGTAGGCAGGATGAACACTTTTCCTGAGATCTGACAGAGACTGCAGAAGCAAGGAACAAGAAAGCATTGATCTAATGAGTCTTTCATCTGAGGAAAGCTGCCTAGTGGGGAGACAGCGTGGGATGACACAGAATCAAACGACTGTCTGAGCTCCAGTCAGAGGCAAGGGAAAGGGGATGTTTATAAACCAGGAGCAGCTGCACAGCACACCCTCAGTCCTGGAGCTGAGCACACCTGCCCCTGAGTCATTCACCAGGATGTAAATCCAAGGTGATACTCTGTGGTATTAAGTTCAAGGCAAGAGTGAAGTCTGGCTGTTGGCAACCTGCAAACCTCTCATTGACACAGTGAATGTGTTCAAAGAAAAGCAGAGAAGTGGATGAGGGGTCTGGGGCACGAGTCATAGGAGGAGTAGCTGAGTGATCTGGGGTTGTTTAGCCTGGAGTAAAGGAGGCTCAGGTGGGACCTTGCTGCTCTCTGCAACTGCCTGAGAGGAGGTTGTACTGAAGTGGGAGCTGCTTTCTTCTCCCATGTAAAAAGAAATGGTCTAAAGTTGTGCCAGGGAAAGCTTAGATTGAATATTAGGATAAAATTCTTTACTGAAAGGGTGGTCAAGCATTGGAACAGGCTGCCCAGGGAAGTGGTTGAGTCATTATCCCCAGAGGTATTCAAAAATCATATATGCATGGTGCTTAGGGACATGGTTGAGTGGTGACCTTGGCAGGACTAGTTTAACTGCTGGGTTCAATGATGTTAAAGATCTTGTCCAACCTGAATGATTTTATGATTCTGTGTGGTAGACTCAAGAGCAAAGAAAGTCAAATGTGAATGACCCATGCATCTCCATTTGTTTCTCTGAGGAATACATATTTTAAGGCGCTCGATACCAAAGATATGAAGATCTGCTCTAAGTCAAAACACCTTGAAATATTATCATCTATAAATCTTGGAAAACAACTATAAACAGAAGATGAACTGTATACCAAATAAATATATAGACAGAAAATATGATATCAAAATAAGAAACCATTATGTTGGTATACTAGTATACTGTTGAGTCATCTTTAGTGTTAAAGAGTGGCCTCTGATCATAAAAATTGTTCCCAGGGAAGGCCATGGGACTACTTGGTTGTGTAATGATAGTAGGTTTGTGCTGGTAGCACACTATCAGAAACCTTTGTTTGTTTTATCAACTAATTCACTACAATTTATTATCATTGTAACATGATGTAACATGAAAAGCACATTTTCATTTTGCTGGTCATCATGGAATCTTCTCATTACACCTTTTCACCTTCTATCTTTTATTAGATCTTCTATCTCCATCAGCTGATTTCACAAATGGCATAAATAATATGCATGGCCTTGGTTCATCACACAGCCCTGGTGTGAGGCTGCATGACCATGCCATATCCTGTATACCTGAGTGGTTAGGTGAGTGGGACAGAGTTCACACCATACCTAAAAGTACCTAATATGCAGGTTATACCAGTATTCAGACCACCACTGAAAGCCTCCTGACGCACATAACTTCTGGCATTATGTAATTTCTGAGGAAAAAATCCAGAGCTGTTGATGATGTTAAGCAACCACTATTACTTCACTGAATTTCCCTGGGGCAAATGTTAACAGTGATACTACATTACACATTGACAGTAACACAAAGAAGTGCATTTTAAAATAAATAATGGTCTAGACTAATTTTGTCTCTTAACAGCAGCCTGCAGTAGCATCAGAAAATAATAGAGTGAATTAGCACTTCGCTCACCTGTACAAAAGGAGTCGTGCATTACCATCCTCTTTTTAAAGCCAGGAGAAGCAAAGAGATCAAGACCAATGTTCTTAGTGTTAGCTCATCTACTTGCTTAGAAAAGACTAAATGGAGGTTGAACTCCACATCTTTACTACAGTACCTACAATACTTTTCCAGAAACATGTTCCTGGGAACTTCTTGCTACCCAAAACACCTTCACTGCTCATCATTAAGTATGGAAGCTATCTGCTCTCACTCGAAGCACCCTCTAAATGCTCTTTTATAAGCAGAAAGGCTTGATTTGCTCTCTTGACTGTATCACTCATCTGATTGACCTTTCATGACATTTTAACACAGATTTTTTTTTAATTCCTACCGTTCACTTCCTTGAATAAAAGTACCATCATAAAATATCTGCTTTGGGAAAGTGTTGAACATCTGTAGTACCTAGTCTACCTTGGGTCCACCTGAACAATCCCCTTTGGTCATTGGTGTCCCAGTTGAGAAATTTTAGGAATAAAGACACATGTGATAAAGGTAACTGAAACTACACAAAAGAGTAGAAGAGACATGTGACCAGCCACAGCAGTGGATCTCTGGTAGGTGGAAGCCCTGCTGAAACAGGGTTCTCTAGACAGACAGAAAAGTCTGCTTTCTGCGACCTAGAGCAGTTTGTTTCTCCAAATCACACTGTCAAGTCAAGCTGTGGGAGATAAGTGCAACTGGCAAAATAGGGGGCCACAACTTTTCCCTTTATGGGAAGCATTACATTTAATAAAGTGTTTTTTTCACCCACATAAACACCTAAATAACAAAGACTCTTATGTTGGTAGGAATTAAGCTGTTCTCTGCCACTCTGTTGCTGTGGAGCTAATCCTAACACAGGAGAAAAGATCTGCCTCTTTGCTTTATTCCCTGGACAACCATTCTATATAAACAAAGTGCTACCTCAATCCCATTGATGGAAAGTGGCCCTTACCAGTGGTGCCAGAAGGGCACAATTGAGCCTGTGCCAAAAGAACAAATGATGTCAGCACATTTCTTAAGAATGCAGATGACAACATCACAACAACACATTAACCTTGAGATATAAACACAAAAACTTCATTATAATTATCTGACAAAAATGTGCACAGAGGCGGATCTGGTTTCTGGGTCATGAGTGGAACAATACAATATGTCCATAGCACTGACTGTTTTTTCCCTGCTTGTCCACTGCCCATGGCTTTCCTTCCCCTTGACTTAAGTATTTGTCTTCCTCCTATTTTATTCTTTCCCCTTTCAGCTCCTCTTTCCTGTACAGTTGCCTCCAATTTCACCCGCTCTTCAGTGAAAAGTTCTTGTTATCAGCATCATCATATCCCTTTCCTTTAATTTGGATAAATCTTTTTGCCAGGTCAAAAATGTCTTTCTGCTTCCTTTCATATTTATACTGACGCTTACCTTTATCTGCTCGCTTTTTTTTTTTTTTTGCCATCTTTGATTTGTTTCTCAAAACTACTGCTCTTCTTTTCATAAAATATACCAACACCTTCAAGAAAAAAAAGAACACATGATCTTTCTCATCTTATTTCCATTCCCATTCACAACTCTTTCCTCCATCCCATCCCAAGTTTGTCTCCTACTTTATTCTCCTCATACCTGCACTGTCATAGGAGCTCTGTTCCATGCCATGTCACAATCTCTTCAAAGTGTTTTTTTCCTCTTTTTTTATCATGGTATTTTCACTTTCCTAGTGCTTTTCCCCTGCTCCTACTGCAAGGTTTATTGAGTTTCCTACATTAAAAGTACTCTTGACTTCCACTTGCTCTTCCAGCTACTGTTCTATCTCTTTTCTTGCTTTAATCTCCAAGCTCACTGAATAACCTCAGGTCACACGGTTCCATCCAAGATGCTTTCTCCCCCTTGCATTCATCTTCAGCCACACTTAATGAGGTCTTTAGCAATGTCTTCTAATCAAAAATTTAAAGAAAATACTTCATCCTTAGATATGCCATTCACTTTTTTGGGGCAGTTGTAGTCTTTTTCTTGAAATTGCACTTCCTCTTACCAGCTGTTACTCTGGTGTTCCCTGGTCTTCTTACTCTCTTCAGCATATCTGTCAGAAGCATGTCCTTGCCTTCTCTTAGCTCTCAGTGGGGATTCCAAAGGTGCCTGTCCTTGCTTCCATTCTCACTCATCTTTATATCTTACCTCTGTTTAATCTCGTCAACAGAGCACAAATTCAATTATCCTCTCAATACAGATGACCTACAAATCTCTTTCCCTGCCCAAGACCTCTCCTTTAAAATCTTAGCTGAGTATCATTGTTGCACCAAAGTCTCATTAGCTTCAATACTGTTAATCCTGTTTGTGAGTTCTTCTCTGCATCAAACATTAACTCTGTCCCCTCAAATCTCATCGTGAGGTAGCACTTCCCCATTTTTTTATCAGTCAGTGTGATGTCTGTTAACTCCCACTTCCAGCTGGTTCCTGGTATTGCTCTGCAGCATTCATTTATTATTAGTTACACATATTGCAATTTAATTTTGATGGGAATTAAGAATCTGAGTATTTTTAGAACTAGATTTAAACTTGAACATGCTTAAGAGCTTACTTCCCAGCTGAACTGAAAGCTAGGTAACATTTCAAAATAAATATTTATTATAAGATATATATTTATTATTTATTATAAGATATATATTAAAAATACACATCTTCTGTCATTTGAGATGCTACATCCAGTACAATCACTTATCATCATATCTCATCCAGTTCAATATAACTTTCTTAAGCAAATGCTTATCATCATCCAGCTAGATCAGATATCCATTTACCAAGTACAGAGCTCTTCTGCAAACCCTTAGCTTGCTGCCATCTCTGTCTCCCTCTTCGGCAGATGTCTTAAGCATTCTCCCAGCCTGCTGCCATACTACCTGTTTTTGATTCTAATCAGCCCTGATCACTTGCCCTTTCATCATCTCCTTGTTCAAATTTGAGATGAACATTTCTGTGCTGTTGTCTACACAGCCCCTTACACTCGATGGGCACAAGTATGTGCAAAGGATATTAATTTTCTCTAAAAGTCGATTTAAAACATTCTTTTCCTAATCAGTCTTGGGAAAAAACACTGTAAAGCAGAGCTTCTGCTGTGGTAGGGCTACTGGCATGGACTGATATTGTTTCACTGTTTGTCAATTTGTTGTTCTATTTATTGTGCCATGACCTATACTTGACTGCATTTTTTTTGGATCAGGGATCATTTGTTCTGTCCTTGAACAGGATGTTACGAAACAACAGAGACAGCTACCACTTACCATGTGTAGGAACAGCAATTTTAGCATGTTGTCCTGAAATAAACTGTCAACTTCTGCTAATATTATTCATCTTATGTAAGGAAAATGAAGAACAGGTCTTATTTGTTAAAGGAAAATATGTTTAACTGGTTTTTCTGTTGTTCTCAGCAGGCTCCCCAAGATAGCAATCCCTGATGTGCAAACACTGTTGATTAGAGGCTGGTGGTGCATTTCCAGCCTCAGCCTCATGATGTGCTCAGAAGGGAGGAAAGCAGGTCTCTACCTATTTATTGTGCAAGCAGAAGTGATAATTTAGTCCCTGAATCCAGTGACTTTCACTTGTAAAATAATAAATGGATATTTAGAGAGAGAAATGTTGTTTGTAGCAATGAAATAGCTGGATATTAGCAGCAACAGTGGTGTTTTTCCACAAGGGCAGCCAAGAGTAACAGAGTCACCCAGAAATCTTTAGCCTCAGTGCTTTTCATCACATCCAGTTGGTGGTCTCCTGACATTCATTTATTGGGCTCTGTTTCAATAACTTGGATGAGAAATGGCATTTTTTCAAGTGTGTGTACCACTATGATTTGGCAGCATGCCCAGCAGATTCCACCAAAGATAAGCTGCAGAATAGAAAAGATGGACCTGGATCTGTATTATATTTTCAGATAACAAGAAACATGATTCCTCTGAATCATTTCAAAGGATATAAAATAACTTTTTTTTTCCCATGTAAAGCAAGAAAGATAATTGAGTATTAACTTGGGTCCCAAACACTATTTTCCACACAGGGATAGATATTTAGGGGATACACACTTCTTCCCTCTGTTCTATAAACCCTAAAAGTAGTACGAAAGAAGTACTAGTACCAAAAATGTGCTACCTCAAGTAAACACCCACAGCATGTATTTCTCTGAACTGGTGATGATTCAACACTGGTTGAGAAGAGGGCAGAACTGTGATGGCCTCTCTGGCACATGTTGTTGAGCATCTCCTCTATAGGTAACAAGTTTTTATTTGTCTCAAATTTAAAAATAATTTTTAAAAAATCTGAGAGAAAAGTTGTACATGTGCCCATATGTGAAATTAAATCCATATGTGAGATTAAATCTATAGGATAAGTCTATTTCAGTTGTTTGCTGTTCAAGCTAACTTATTTGCAGGTCTAACAGTGGGGAGTTCCAGCTCAGTGAACACACACACACTCTGCTAATTGGTCTACAGAGAGAAGAACTACAATGATAATTTAATATTTCATTGTATTAGTAATTCAAATCATGCTTCTCAGTCCATCTTTTACATTACCTTCCACCACAGCATATTTGTAAATAACTCTTTCTTGCAGAATACATTTGAGATCTATATCTATCTATCTATTTATCTATCTATCTCCTAGTTAAACACTAGTCAAATATGCTAGTTAGAGTAACATTAGTTCAACAGTAGTTAAAGAACTAGTGATCATCTTGGTGTTTCTCTGCGAGAATTTTGGTATGAAATATTTTCAACTTGCAGTGTCATTCCCTTGACTTCATGCTAAGAAAGACAATAAAATTAAGTAGCAGCTGGTCGTTAGAAGCTTATATATTTCATATTCAGTACACACATGCTTCTTAATCCTAAATAAATTATATTAATCACAATTCAATTATGTGGCTGCCCTATTAAATTAGAATTAGGGGCTAGAGTCGGCAATGAAACTAGTCAGAGTTTCACCATCTGCAGATCAGGCTTTGCATGCCCTACTGGGTATTTTTAAAATATTTAAATTTTAAAAGTAGTAATCACCTATGGATATTTAAAACACCTCTGACAGTTGGCACTTATCCACTATTAATGGCTAACCAGGGGTTGCCTTCACTTGTCTGTGTAATTTAGTCATCACTTGTCTGTGTAATTTAGTCATTATTTAGTGATAAATTACAGAAAAATATGCTTTGTTGGTAGAGTAAATTGAATAGCGGTAGTTTCTGATATGGAAAGATGCCAAAGGCTTACATTTTGACACTGCCCAACATAACATCCTTATCACTAAACTGTTAGAGATTTTCCACTGGAGAGGTGCAAATTTGACAGACTGACCACTCAGTGGATGAGGAATCGGCTGGATGGTTGCACTCAAAGTGTTTCAGTCAATGGCTCGTAATTCCAGCTGGAGATTGGTGATGCGTGGCATGGCTCAGGGGTTGGTACTGGGACCAAAGACGTTTAACATCTCTGCTGGTGACATGGACAGTGGGGCCCAGTGACCCCTCAGCAAGTCTGCAGGCAGCACCAAGCTGTGGTGCAGTTGAGTTGCTGGAGGGAAGGGATGTCATCCAGAAGGATCTGGACAGGCTTGGGAGGTGAGCCCATGGGAACCTCAAGAAGTTCAACAAGACCAAGTGCAAGGTCCAGCACCTGAGGCAAGGCAATCCCAGGCACAAAGACAGGCTGGGCAGAGAATGGGTTGAGAACATAGAAGGGCTTGGGGGTGTTGGTTGACAAGAAGCTCAACCTGACCCAGCAATGTGTGCTCACAGCCTAGAAAGCCAGCCCTGGGCTGCATCAGAAGTGTGGCCAGCAGGGTGAGGCAGGTGGTTCTTCTCTCTTTGCTCTACTCTCATGAGACCCCATCTGGAGTACAGCTCTGGGGCCTCCACTTTAGATGGATCTCCTTTTAAAGGAGGAGAGTGGAGTCCATGGACTTTTGGAGTGGGTTTAAGGAGGGTGAGGAAAATGATCAGAGGGCTGGAGCACCTCTCCTATGACAACAGACAGAGACCTAGGGTTGTTCAGCCTGGCAAAGAGAAGGCTCAGGAGAGACCTTCCAATACTTAACATGGGTCTACAAGAAAGCTGGAGAGGGAATTTTGACAAGTGCATGTAGTGATAGGACGAGGGACAATGACTTTAAACTGAATGACGGTAGGTTTAAATTGGATATAAGGCAGAAAATTTTTAAGATTAAGGTGGTCAGGAAGTGGAACAGGCTGTTAAGAAAGGTTGTGGATGGCTCATCCCTGTAAGTGTTCAAGGCCAGGATAGGTGGGGCTTTGCTCTACTAGCAACCGTTTCTAGTGGAAGTTGTCACTCCCTGTGGTGGGGCTTGAACTAGATGATCTTGAAGGTGACTTCCAACCCAAACCATTCTTTCATTAGAAACATGGGATTTGCAAACATACAGGAGTTCACACATGTTGTTCCTAAACAACGGTCAGATGCTGAATGTTGAAGTAGCAGAAGTGAGTGCATGTTTTTCATATACTGAAGTTCTGATTCTTTCATTATACAAAGTACCCATTAGTAATACAGAAATTTTCCTGAAGTGAAATCTAAAGGAATAGACCACACCTCTGCATGCATATACCCACATGAACTTTCATTGGCTATGGGGCATTTTTTGTGGCAAATATGGGATTTTAGCTTCTGGAAACAGCCAGAGATCCATGTGGGAGTGGCAGATATCACTCAGGATACTCTGAGGGACATGTGTCTTTCTGAAGTGGCAGCTAGAGATGAGACTGCACACCTGCAAGCATATCAGCTGGCAGTAAACACTTCAGATGACTGAAGCCCATCCATAATTTCCACCATGTATTCAAACATGCATTTTGGAAGTGTAAAAATATATAAAATATGTAGACCTTAGCCAATCCCCTTGTAATTTGGTCTACACTCATCCGAGATGTTTTAAATACTAGAGATGTTTCTGCCCAGCTTCACACACTCAGCTTTCCTTTTTTAGAAGTTTTACACAACTTTGCCCGAAGTTTATTCCCACTTCCATCTGGAAGTGGAATTGAAACTAGGAAAAACAAAGCTATGTGTGAAATGTTCTGCAGAATTCAGTAATTCCTGGTATGAAATGAACCTTAGAGGTCAGGAAAAGAGTTCTCTTTCTCTTCACTGTACGCCATTATTTTTATCACCACTCCCTGCTGAGTTATACGTCTCCTTCTGAAGGCTTAACTGAACCTTGAACTAGCTCTAAATCATCTCTATCTCTAATGAGGGGATACTGTTAAATTTCTGTATAGAGGGGAATATTCTCACAGATTGTACTTTTCATGAAGGGGGAACCAAACATAAATAGGTAGGGAAGTGGTACAGGTGTTGTTACTCCAGCTCTCTTTTTCCATGAATTACCCTGAGAATCTCCCTTAGGCCAGGCACAGCATCTTTAAGACCACCTAGTGACTGGAGTAGGGAGGGACAATATTAGTTGAAAGCAGCTGAAAACCTGGAAACTAGGTACTTGGGATCATCTTAATATAAAATAAAGTGTGTGGGCACAAAGCATTAAATTGTACAGCTGGGGATCAATAATCCTCAGCCTTAGGACCACAAAATAAATGGAGGCTTTAAGCAGGGCTACAGCATCACTCAGCAAACACTTGGCAGCCATTTCCATTTGAGAGCCAAGATGTGATACTCGGGGAGCATTCCAGGTGCACATGACTGCTTTTATTTTTATGGCAGTATAGCTCCAGCAGTCTGCCTCCCTCATTCCTCAGTTTGGCTGCTACTGCTTTGGTGTTGCTACTGCTTTTGTTAAGGAATCTTGTTTGCTATTTCCAAGTGTCAGACGATCTGTCCTCAGTGAATGTCAAAACTCTCTCACTGTCACTTCTGCTTTTGTCCCTCCTATATGTGGCCATCAAGTTGTCTGTGGGTGCTTACACTTATGTGTTCTTATGTTTTGAACCAATTAAATGCATTAAAACACATCTAACTTGAAACTTTGTTTTAATCTCTTTACTGGGAGTCAGTGTTAGATGGTCAGGTCATTCTGAGAAAAAGTTACCTAGTGTTGGTTTCTTGGCAAATTTACTTGTTAGTTTGCATCTAGCCAATGGGCAGATCTAAAGGGAAAAGGCAACCACATAAAAGTACAGGTTAATGGAAGCTTTGGGACAGCAGAGTCTTGAGGAAGAATATGACTTACCTGAAAAATATGACACTGTAACTCAAAAAAGACATGAGCTGCTAAGTACATTTTAAAGCCTTGCATGATCATAAGACCAAAACATATAATTGATATCTCCTGATTATGTGATACAGGGTACTTCCATGACTTTTCATCTTTCACTGCAGTTTGATGGACAGCCTCAGGAAATATTTCAGGGGACATGGAAGAGGAGTTGTGGCACATGCGGAAAAACATCCTTCAGATTTAAATGGCTATTGCAAAGTTGCCAGGGTTGAAGACCTCAGTTCTTTCGGTTTTGTGCTGTTTAGTGTTTTTGCAGAATTTGGTGGGCATGCTTTGAAACAGGACCAGTTTGCAATTGATGTAGAAAAAACTTGTTTCACTACAAAGAGAAACCTGCACTGAAACACACTGCCAGCAAAGCTGAGCCATTTCAATCGCTAAACACCCAGCTGAACAAATCCCTGAGACACTGGGCCTGCACTTACAGATGGCCATACATGGAACAGGAGGATAGACCAGAGAAACTCTGAATCCTTCCCAACCTGAGTCACCATTGGATTTTTTGAGCCTGTGAATTGCTTCTTTGTGGTAACATTTTAGGAGCAAGTCCTTTAGAAGATTTTACATAACGTAACTGGAAGGACTTAGAGGAAAGGCACCAACAAAAAGCAGTTAACTGGAACCAAGGAGTAGTTAGAGTAAACTCTCTGTTTGTGTGAGGCAGGCACCTCTTCTCCCTTGTTCTTCCTGTTCACAGTTACTCTTGTTTACCATTTGAATTACTAAGGGAGTTTTCCTGTGGACAAGGTAGAGAAGGACCATAAACTTTAATTTAAGGATTGGGATCAAGAAAGAGGTACTTTCCCTATGTATCAGTGTTCAAGCATAGAAAAGTATTTAAGATAGGAAAAAAAATATGAAAACCCCTATAATTCTTCTAGTGTTAATTTTAAAGGGTGCTTTGTTAATGATTTACGACAGCTATGACCTATGTGAAGAGAGTGAACACAATTGAAAGTATGATGCTAAATTTTATTGTCATACGCAAAAGGATGTCCATGAATCTTTGCTCCAGCTTCAGTCATTTGATGGAATATAAACTCTTGTCTGGCTTCCCAATCCATTTCTCCAGAGTCTGTGCTGTAAGATGCCCAAAGATAAGATCCATTCCCAGACAGGATGCTAATTCAAGGAGCAGCCATTATTTTGCCTGCTCACTTTATAATGTTTTCTTTTTCTTTCTTCTGTATGTTTCCTTTTGAATTTTTATTAAAATTTTTATGTGTGATAACCCTACGGACTAAAGCATTTTTGGCTGCAGCGTGTACTACCTCTTGTGCAGTCTGGTCATCTTCTGTCTCTCTCATCTTCTGACCTGTGAATGTATTTCACATGAGTGTTTTTGGTTACTTCCTCTTGTGAAGAATTTTCCACATGCCTCAGTGCAGAGGATTATTGCTTTCCTGCTCCTTTGGTGTAAATCCATCATCTGAAGTATAACTTATATGCACTGTCTTCTGTAGTCAGAGAAAAAAGAGGAATTTAATTTCCCTAGACCAGTTTTTGCAGACACTCCCTCAGGGGTACCACTGTTGAGCAGTGCCAAATTTGTTGTGTGTCTAATACCTAAGAGGACATATCCAGTCCATAGGCTGTGAGCACAGATAGACTGTTAGGATGAAATAGGAAAGCTTTCTCAATATTCCTCCTGCTTTAAACTACCAACCCCTCAGCTCAGCAAACAAATATATAGGAGTTGCATGACTGTTTATGGATCTAGATTTCAATATCTAACATACACCAGAAAGAATGGAAACATATGGAGAAATTAATATCTACAGAAAGAAATCTGTCAATGCACAAATTGTTTGAAGTCTCTGAACTTTACACATGCAGTGACCTTCTATCCACTAACAGTAATGGAAACCTGAAAAGTGCTAGCTGTTAGAATGAAACCAGGAATTCCTAACAGTAAAATAGTTTTCTACTTTAAACTTAAATATATTCACATCCCTAACAAAGAATCCTTGTTTTGCTTCCAGAAATAGAGATCAGCTTATTAGTGAAGCTGGTTATGCAAAAGATGCGCTTCCCTGAGACTGACACACGGTAACTCTACATAATATAGCTGAGGAAGTTACCATATGGGGAGAAATCATTGGAAGCCTGGCACTGGGTGTGAATTTCTGGTGTGATATGATAACTGAGAGCAACTACTTTTGGGAGAGAGAGTCTTGCAAATAAAGGGTCAGAATTGCTGATGCAAATAGCAGAACTCCTGGCAGGTGATTAGTTCCTATTTGGAGAATTTGCTTTACTCAACCAAAGCTAAGCTAGTGCAAAATCTTTACATAGTGGTTGATTTTTAATTAATTAAGGCATAGATTTTTAAGGTTATTAATAAAATCATGTATATATGCTCCATCTGTACTAAATACTGAAATAGTTTTAAAGTGATAGGGTTGTCACTATATATCACATTTGCTGCTAAAATTGCCAGTTTTGAATTCAAACTGAAATCAAATACTTTACTTCCAGTATTTGTTGTACTTTAATGACAATAAGTTTCTAGAAAAATATAATGCCAAAAAATAGTGTTGATTCGGGCTTGATGCTCTTCATAGCTCTTGAATAATTTTTATAACTTTTTGTAACAGGAACAACTCATTACAAATGCATAAATGTTGAGGTTTATAACCTTTTCCCCAAGCAGATTTTTTTTGACAAATTGCTTTTAATTACTTGAAATTACTGATCTCTAAATTTTTTAAATTACTCATTCATATGTGGGAGTTAAGGGTATGACCTTTCATGTAATCTTTTCCAGAGCTAAGCATTTACCAATGGGGGAAATCCCAACAAGATCCAGAAACCCTAATTAGATCCAAATCTCTTGTAGAACATAAATATAGTCTTAAAATAAACATCCCCTACATTGAGATCCATGATGAAACCCTGCTTCAAATGAAGCTTATGTACACTGTAGATAAACTAAATTTCCAGAGATCACACGGAGGTCCAGATTTCACCTAGAATTATCCTTTGCCAAAGCAACACATTTTCAAGTAACATTTTCAGTCATAGAAATTTGTTTATATTTTCCAAAGAAGAGCCTAACGACCTTTTTTTACCTCTCTCTGACATGCTCTCTGTCTTTCTCTTTTACTTTCTCTTCATGTCTCTTTTTTCTTTTTGAATGGCTCCAGATATGTGACAACATTTCCTACTGATGCCCCAGAAGAATGCTTTGGATAGCAAATCAGAAAACAGAAATAACTGTATTTACATGAAGCTAGCAAAGAACATGTATCTCTTGGAATACCAACCCCACCCCAACCCCCAAAAAACCAACACTCCCTCCGCACCCCCCAAAATTTTTATTTTCTAGTTAGGAAAATCAGCAGGTTTATTAAAAAGAGTATTCTCTAAATAGAAATACTTTAGAGAAAGTGTATTGTAGTACATTTGTTGTAAATCTGGTGTCCTGGATAAAACTGAATTCCTACAGATTTCTGGAGTTCAGAAGTTAAACGAATCTCTATTAACATCTATGTTCTGGGATAAAATAATCAGATTGCAGCTACAGTAATTTGAAACTTTTTCAGCCTAGGATCAGATTGAACTCAAGTATCAACTCATGTTTTCATACTTACCCAATAGTTCAGTCAGTTTCCCCACAGTTTACAAAATTTTTAGTTAACTTGGACAAAGTTTTGAACAAACCTGGGGTTAATTATGACTTCATGTAGAAACCATGATAAACACTGTGGTTTTGTAGAATTTTGATTCAAAACCAGGCAAGACTTGTGGGTTTTGGCTGAGCATCACTGAGTTTCAGTTGTGTGCTAACCCAAAACTGAAAACAAATATTGCCTCTGGTAATATTAAAAAAAAAAAAAAAATCTAGGGCATTGAAACTGCACACAGCTGAGTTTGATATGCTGCTATCTGCAGCCTGGCAAGCTGTCTTATGACTTTCTATGAACACCTGGTGACAACTCTTCATGGCAACAGCATGAACCCCAGTGGTGTTACAGGGTGGGTTTTCTTCCTTTTGTCTTGAATGTAGCAAAGGATCACATCTCATTGTGGGATATTCCTGTTCATATCCAGACCTGTGACACACCAGCATGACATACGTGTTCATCTCTTTGTGCTTGACATACATCTCTTTAGAAAAAGTACTAGGTTTCTCAAGTTAAAGAAAAAAGCTCCTTACCCATCTCTGTAATATCTGCTAATTCTGTACCCAAACTCGGGAAAAAGGGAGAAATAAGGGAATGGGAAAAAGGAAAAAGGAAGAGGAAGAGGAAGAGGAAGAGGAAGAGGAAGAGGAAGAGGAAGAGGAAGAGGAAGAGGAAGAGGAAGACTCAACATTTCCAGAGCAGTTCCTACTATCTGGTTTCACCACAACTGTAGACGAATTGACAAACTAACACATAGCAAATGTTGGTGTCAGTGAGACTGCTGAAAGCCAAAGGAAGCATCAAGTGCAAAAAGAAAACTGAGATATTACTTGTGTATAGCAATTGTCATGGGGAATTCAGAAATACAGCAGTGTTGCACATCTCTTGATCATATATTCAAGTGGAATAAAATCCCTTTTGGAATGATATGCCTGAGTTACGTAAAGTCTGTATCTCTTTATCTATTTAGTACCTCCAGGTTCATATGATAGTTGTTCTCACCTCAGTTAAAAGCCTGTGCCATGCTTGCCTTGCTTACGATCCTCCACAACATTAGAATTTATTTAAGCTTTACTCGGTGTTTTCATATCTACAGTAGCAATGTCTGCTTAAAATGCTAATATTTTAATATGCAGTGTTATTGCTGATATTCTTGCACTCTTCTTGCATAATGTTAAGAGTTGATTTGCTTTGTTTTGCTCCACTTTTCATAAAGTAAAAAAGCATCAGCAGAGTTTTCTAGCAGCAAAATAAAGATGACAGATTTTGCAGGGTATTGTTCTCATCTCTGTGGCTGTATCTTCATACCACATTCTCACCTGGGACAGCTATGAGGCATCTTGGTATGTTCAAATCGCTCAATATAATGCCAGACTAATCCCTAAAATACTTGCACTTACATTAGTGTCATGCTCTGAGAGGGTTAACACGCTCTTGATTTTTGACTGAAATTATTGTTCAGGATCAGTTCAACTGGATATCCCTATACAGCTTTACATGACACTGCAATGTCCTTCCAGCTTGCAAACATTAATTACCTCCTGTCATAACTGATTTCATATCACTGACATTACTGTAACTCAGTATATTCTAAAGACTATTGCAAAATATAAGACCTGATGACTGAATCAGTATTTTTATCAATTTTAAAAGTGTATTTGCCAGTACTGGTTTTGACTAGTACCAAAATGAACCATTCAGGGTCTACTAATTGTAGGAATGTAAGTATTGATATGGGTTTAACAAAAGTCATTAGTGGGTGACTTTTAGCTAAAAGCTGTGGTCTCTTAATCTTGAATTAGAAAAATAAACACATAATATTGATGAGCTATGGTATCAAAGGAAGGAGATGTATTTAAGAATGTATCCAAGAATGTTTATTCTAGGAAGCACAGGCATAATCCTCTTCCACCCTCTGATTTTACCACAAAGCCCATTTATGTTCCACTTGCAATCTTCTATCACAGTATCAGAGTATTAAAAATGTGCTTCTGGCTGCATGGATTAGGACCATGTACCATTTCCCCTCCTTGACACTCACATGTTTAAACAGTCACTAGCATTGGTAGTTTGGCTGTGATTGTACATTGCTAATGGATGTTTATGAAAAGTATCCAAGAAGTGGAGAAGACAAACAAAGAGGAAAGAAAATAAGCAAAGTGACAAAAACAATAGCAAACACTTCATCCAGCTGAATTAGAGGCAAAGGGAGTAAATATCCCAGTGGAGGAACTCTGCAATCACTTTTATCTGTAGGAGAGAGAAGTTAATTTATTTATAAACGGATGTGTAAAATGTAAGACACCGGTAACATCATCTGTTTTTTTTCTCCATTGAAAAGCAAACTAACATGTTACTTGCCAAGTTTTTTTATTTGCATGTGGATCTTAACCTTTTCCTGTGTGTTTCTTGATGAAGTTTTGTAAATAACAAAAAATCCCCCAAAATACCAGAACAAATAACAACAAAAACCTAACCAGGAACGAAAATGTTACTTTTTCTGTACCCTCTATTTTTACTAGAGAAACAGGCTTGTCTAAATTTAAAGATATTCCATAAAACTGTCTAATAATTTTTATGAGATAAAAAAGAGGAGTTGGATTCAGGTGTTGTTCTATTCTCAAGGAGTGTTATCAAATGAGTAAAAACAAAACTCAAAGGCGTATTGACCACCCACACCTCCAACCTCTGATCCAGAGACCATTCTCTCCTCCCTCCTCCTAATAACAAGGAGGGGAGGCAAGGGTGCAAAAGAGGATGTGTTAGCTTTGTTCCAGTTAGCTCACAGAGGTGGGTGGGTGGACAACTCAATTGCAGATCCTCAGCGTTCAACCTCAGCTTTGCACTGATCATGGTTTTCAAAAGTAATCAACACTTTGGTCTTCAAGTCTTTGACTCAGTACAGCTTAACAGTTTAAAATCTCTGTAACTTCAGCCCAGAAATCCCCATAGGCTCAGCCTACATTTGCTATAGCCAGTCTCTGCCAGCAGCAAGTGAAGGGAATTCAAAGAGGGCACCAAGCCTGGCTCATTCCTCTGGTACTCACCCAGCACTCACAGTCATGGCATTATGGATGTTAGAGGTTGTGCATTTGTCTAGTTCCTCACTGTCTCTTTATGTTACCCTGTCCCTCGTTGCCCTTGTTGAAGATATAGTCTCTGTCTTACGCTCTCACAGGAATGAGACAGTTAAGTTTCATTTCAGAGTGACATACCTCTCTGCTGAGAAAAACAAATAAAAGGCTCTCCTAAAAATTGTCAAGTTGGAAACCAAAAATAAAGGGTCCCAAATTGTTTCTAGTCACTTAAACAGTGAATGAACATAAAATATACACTGGAAATAAAGCTCCTGAAGGCTGGGGTGAGTCCTTTTTAATGAATTTGTGTGCAGACCAGCATAATGTTCAACACCACAAATCTCAGTCCTTTCTTCCTTCACTATTAACAGCAAGATAGTTTTCTGGGCCCATGTCTCAAGCCAGACAGATAAATTCTCCTGAGGACTGAAGGGCCAACAAAAAAACACCTTGCCTTTCCATCTGTTTTTGCTTAATTTTTCCTTTTAACATACGTACTGCAGTAATGTATCATTTGTATTTGCATATTAATCCAAAAGATGCAATGAAAGTAAGGAATTCAGTTAATCTATATTTTTGAGAGAGAATAAACAGGCAAAACACACTTAAAACAGAGATTCTTAAAGCTGTGTCTTCTGACCCCCTTTTTTCTGGAGAGTGTGGTGTTCTTGAGCTCTTCCCTCTCATAAAATACACATATACCCACGGCCTTTTCTGCTCCAGACCCTGATTTTCCAGCCCTTTGCAGAAAACCTTTGCAACTCAAGCTCCAGCAAAAGCAACTATGAGCACATCGAGCCTAACTCTGTCAATTCTTACATTCCAGTTTAACCTTTTGCTGGCTGCTACATCAGCCTTGAACTCCCTCTGCAGCCACCATCAGCTCTGCTCAAAATACTAAAGAGAAAAATCTCTTTATCCTTTGCCCCACCCCAGCTCCTCATAGCTTGGTTCCTGGCTTGCTTTGGCTCCTTCTGGAAGGAAAACGCAGTAATATTTTCCTCCTGCCCAAGCTCAGTGTGGTTTACCATTTTACTGGGAATGAAAAAGTTTGAGTTTGCAGGCAGCCAGCCACTGCCTCACATGCCCAGCACGGTCCAGCCCAAGGCATTGCCTTCAACCCTCCTCAATTCCCACCACCATTGTGCCTGCTGGAATAAATACTATACTCCCTGTAAGGATCCCAGATAGGAGGGCACTACTGCATTGGAGGAGAGGAGAAGAGCTGTGCAAACAAATTGGAGAGAGAAGAAACAAAAAAGACAGATGAAATTTTTTGTGAGGACTTGTCCCTTGGCTGAAGATACATTTTCAGCTCCCCAAGGAACTCCTGACTTGTTGCACCAGTCAGAAACCAGCTGGCTTAAAATATGCTTAGAAGGTAAATATCAGCCAAAATATGGTACAATAAAGAAGAAAAAATCTTTAAGGAGCAAATACATCCAAAAGGTTGAAAATTCTTGAACAGAAATTCTCAAAAATCTGACTAGATTAGACTTAAATTTAAAGAAGATGGAAATCACTGTGACTCAGGCGTGAATGGGAGAATATAAATAGTCTTGGTGGGAGATTTTTCGTATGTTCTATTATGAGCTGTTTATGTTTCCTTTGATACATGAGTGAAATGTCTTATTTTATCATAATAGCAACCTTGACTGAATACATTTATCCTCAAGGATAAATGTGGGGTAGAAGGCAAGAGGATGATCAGTACTCTGCAACTTGGAGTCTCCTACCATGATGACTTGTTCCCCTTCACATCCAGCAAAACAGGAGGCAAGGAGAATTGGCATGAGATCTGAGATGCTTCACAGCCAGCAGAAAGTGTGCACCATGGGTTGAAGTCCAACTCCTGTTTCAGGCACCCTGTGACATCAGATATAACACTCATCCTTTCATTAGAGTGACCGTGCTTGTGGAAGTAATTTCCCTCATGGCGGCACTGCTTGAACAGGCAAGAGCCTGCCAGAGCTAACTGGTGGGGCTCAGCAGCAGCCAGGAGCAGATGATGAGAGAGTCTAAAGAGGGGAAGCAAGTGCAATAGCAGTCCCAATATCTTCTTGCATTTGCTGGCATGCTCTGCTTCAGAGACATTGGAGCTGCAGGATGCAGCTGAACTTCAATCTGCAAATAGCCCTCGTGTGTGCTAGGATAAAAGTGAACAAATGTTGCTTTTCTGTAGCTTTATCAAAGATCATGGACACTCTTCTGTGAAGGAGGAGAGTTTTCCTCATCCATAGCCAGAGGAAGTTGATCATAACACTCTTTATCTTCTGCTAAAGCTTTAGCTGCTGTTACAAGACAGTTGGCAGAGGTTGGGCCATTTGGCTTTCTGTAAAAAATCTGATACGCTTTGCAGAGGAATTTTCCACACATGGAAATGGTTGTTCGCAGTGAGAGCACACCAGACACACAGGAGCTGTGTGAGTGCAAACAGCTCTTGTAGTGCTACACACCCAGAAATCTACCTCAGCCTCTGGTGGTCTACAGCTCAGGCAGCCCTGGAGATGGGGGTCTTTGTATTTAGTAGTTGTCAGATGACTTTCCTTGCATGAATTTCCCTAATCTTTTTTTTTAACTAATGTGATCTTTTACATTCCACAACACAGTAAGTAATTTCATGTTTTTAACTGCTCATTTAATGAAAAATATTCATCTTGACTCCTTGAGCTTGACTCCTACCAGCTTTGTAAGACAACCACCAGACCAAACACAGAGAGACTGTGAGTCATTATCCTCAGCCTTCTCAAGCGTTTTTATAGGTTTTGGTCAAGTTCTCCCCAGGCTGAAAGGAAGGATCACACCATATCCTGTCACTTTTGATCATCCTTTCCCACCTCCACACCTCTCCTCTAATCTTGCTATTTTCTTTCCTGAAAGAAGTGGTGAGCAGAGAGAACCACACAGGATCCAAAACTTGAGCATGCCATGGATTTACAGAGTAACATACTGTTGTTTCCTAATTGCAACCTATTCCTCTGATTCCCACCATTCCTTTTGTTTTGCTTTGCTTGAGTTGTTAGTGTTTTTAACAGAATTATCTATTTATAACTTAAAATCTTGTTTATGCATTAAAACAGTCAGGTAGATTCTTTTGCTGAGTGAATAGTGCTGGAGTACTTACTTCCCTGTACCACTTAAATCTGTTTATTTAAATAGCACAGTCCTCCATTTCTCAGATAACTAAGGAATTTATTTTTAGACAAATTTTTATAAAGGAAATTATGTGGAGTAATAAGAAGCACAATCAATGGGGGCAAAATGAATATTTAGCACTGCCCTAACTCCTCTTTTTGCCTCTCTAGGAAAATTAGCCTTCAGGATCAATTTCTGATGCATAGAAACTATAAAATGGTAGCCCCAGGCAGCACATGATTTTCACCCAGCCCCTAAAAGGACATTGCCTAGATATATCCTACATTATAAAATAGGACAGATGTTATTTTGTTAACTAAAGTCAATGTAAGTATGACAGGAGTTTTTTTAAGATACCACTGGAAATACCTACAAGGTTCCTCCAAGACCAAGAATGTTATCAGCAGTACAGCACAGCAAATCCTGACTGCGCAAGAAACCCTAAATCAGGGCAACAGCTGTTCAGTTTAAATCTATGTATCAATATTACAGGACTAAGTATAAGCATGAAATTTGGAGTATCTCTTAAAATGGAGTAAAAATGCAAGAGGCATCCAGATGACTTTTAGCTATTTCATGAATTCTTTTCCTGCATCAATATTCTCTTCATTAGCAATTGATAGACTTATCTTTCAGTATTTTGCTATCTTAAGTTATGTAAATATTTCCCATTGTTTAAATTTTATGAGACAGTGATTCTCTTTTTCCAGCCCAAAGATGATCATGTCATGGAGTGCCCTCCATTTTTTTTATTGAGCACTTATACTTTCACACTGTCTTTGCCACCCAGAAATTAAGTTATCAGAGCTGCAAAAATGAATAAAGACACTGTTGCATCAGGGATGTATTCTGTGGTTGCAGGACTGAAAGCTGAGATAAAATTATCTGATCCACAAAAGCACAAAATATACCAGTGAATTACCAAAGAAATGAAAGCAACCTTGTATATGTGGAAGATATCCTTGCCTATGGCAGGGGGTTTGAATGAGGTGATCTTTTAGTTCTCTTTCCACCAAAATCTTCTATGATTTTATGATTTTATGTTTACTTGTTAGCAGAAGTTGAGCAAAAGCTCATTATTTTAAGAGCAGTATTTCAAAACACGTCTTTAAAAATTAATCCAAGGGCAGCAAGGAGAAACAGGTCTATATTGTGCCTCCAACGTTATTAAAATAGCATGACTACTTTAATAGCAGTTCTCCTCATTTTCTCTTCTCTCTATTTTATTTTTTTTAACATTCTCTAATGCATTTGCATGGCTGAGTAAAAATATGCACCAAATTGAATATAGCAAACAACAAAACTGTCAAGTGAGAGCCCCGATAATTTCTGTCCAAAAATTTATTTTTCACCTTCACACCATCTAAAGAGCACAAGGTACACCTGAGAGATCTTTATACAAAAAAGGTCTCAGACAGATTGTGGAGGACAGAGAAAGGGGCCAAATGAAAATCTGTGCATCTGCCATCCATCAGAAACACTTGTTTCAGGTGGCTGTAATAGATGGTTATGCATGCATCCAGAGAAATAATCTCGCCTCATAAACCCCCAAACTGAAAAGCTGCCCAAGATATAGAATAATTTGATACTCGTATATGCATTTTTTACTGTCTAGAACTCATTGTAAATCATCCTGCTGTGTGCACTGAGAAATGAATGGTGTTCAAGGTGAGAACTTGTAGACATTAATTTGATACCGTATCTAAAATATTGCACCCTCATCGCCATTAAGTGATCTATAAAGGATTAAGTAGTTCAGCCAAATAACCTTGGTTAACTATCACAAATTATTGTTCATTCTCTCATCTTATGGCCAAAGAATAAAGCCGAGTATCTTGCTAAAGATCTTTAATTTGCAAGAACTGTGCAGACCCTGTGCAAAAGGCCATTCCATGGAATTCAGCAATTACTTCTGTGCTTACAAAAAACTGCAAGACTGCTTTTACTAGTGCGTGGAAGGACTTTTATTTGGTCTCAACTTAAAGGCAATGGGAAGACATGGACACAGATAGCCATCAGCTCCTTAGTCTAAAAAAGAAAATGGATGGTCTATGAGTCCATTTACCAGCCATAAAACCCAGCAGCTTGTCTGGCTTTGTGGGTTGGAATATAGTGCTGCTGACTTTCTATTTTGGCTTCTTCCATCATTCCTTTCTTCCCTGCGAGCAAACAAAATGGACAACCTATTTCCAGGCTGATGATTCCAACATCAAGGAGGCTTTGGGATATGGCCTCTATCTCCACTGTCTCTGTTTCCATGGGAGGGAGTGAAAACTGGATGTGTATTAGCAAACTGTATTGGAATGGCATTGCTTATTTACTACAGGTAGGCAAATCTTGATGTGCATCAAGAATTTAAAGGACCAAGGTACAAGACCATGTTTAGATCATGGAAAAGTAGTAAAGCTTGATTGGAAGGGACCTTCAAGAATATCTGGTTCCAGCCACCCTGACATGGACAGGGATGCCTTCCATTAGCCCAGGGTGCTCAAAGCCCCATCCAGCCTGGCCTTGAACATTTCCAGCATGGGGCATCCACAAATTCTCTGGCCAACCTATTCCAGTGCCTCACCACCTCCACAGTAAAGAATTGTTTCCTATTTTCTAAGTGAAAGGTACTTTCTTTCAGTTTGAATCCATTCCCCCTTGTCCTGTCACTACATGCTTTTATAAATAGCCTCTCTCCCAGTGAGGGAATATTTTGGGGGAATAATGGAGAACAGATAACGAGTAACACACAGCATGACAATAGGGAGGGATGAAGGCGATATATTATTTATTTATATTTTTTTATGAATGCTAAGGTGAAGGGAGTATTAGAAGAACAATAACTTTTCCAAGATCTG
This sequence comes from Grantiella picta, assembly GCA_013397955.1. NCBI lineage: Eukaryota > Metazoa > Chordata > Aves > Passeriformes > Meliphagidae > Grantiella > Grantiella picta. The sequence continues at coordinate 374,537 of VZRM01007379.1, read as the reverse complement.
GATCAGCACTTGTGGGAATATGAAATGAAATGTTTAAAAGGACTTTTACAATTGCATCGCACAGCAGATTGAGCACAACAGTTAAAGCCAGCAAAAGGACAAGACAACTTATGTACTATAGTTCAAGAGAAGGAGGCGAAACAAATGACAAGGTTTTGGCAAATGTTTTTGATATTCAGAAACGACAAAAATGGTGGTGTTAGAGAGGAAAAATAGCTCATGCTGCTCTGTGTTCTAGCAAATAGTTGCTGGACTATGAACCCAGCACACTGTCCTAAATAGTAATAAAGAGTATGTTAAAGAACTTATACAGCATATCTAATATTAATAAGAAATATTCTACAGGGTCTCAAGGAAGGACATCCATTTCAGAAAAATGTGGCCAGGTGCCTTAACAAAAATGTCTAAACATCAACCTAACAGGCAATGCATCAAGTTCAAGCCAATGCACAGAAGAATTAACTCTTTCTTGAAGTCAGATATTAAACTGAGGCTGGAATGGACCTCTGATGGTTATCCTACCCCTCATCAAAGCAGGACCAACACCGAAGGTAGAAAATGTTCCTTAGGGCTGTGTCCAGTTGTGTTTTGAGTATTTCCATGGACTGAGACCTCACTGTTTCTATGCACAGCTGTTCTAGTGTTTGACCTCCTTCTCTGTGAAATGCCAGTAATCAGAACAGCCAATTTATGAAGGCTGGCTTCAAAGCCATTTAACTGTGAGGAAATTGAGAAGAACTTAGGTCTGCAGGCTACTGGCAGAAAGAATTGCCCAGCAAAAAGACATTATCTTTTGTTGCTTACTGGTTTCCTTCCATTACTTAGGAGACATTTGTAATATTTTAGAAATTATTTTGGGTGTGGATTAAACGGGTGTCCTCTTCTGGTGTTAACTGAAATAACCCCATTGCATTTACCTCTTCGTCTTCTTATCCTCCCATCAGAAAATCACATCCCCACAAAAAGTGAGATGTTTTTTCACTGTCTTCCAGTACTGGCACACCTGGAAAATGAACTGCCACACAAGCAAAAATCCTAACAAAGAAACAGCCAGATTCAGCAAAAGATTCCACAGAAAGCAGAACTGTGTGAAAGCACTTGCTTGGCTCCATTTTACAACAGACATAAAGTTGTCCATCTTGGCAAAACTGAATTCATGAGAAATCCAGACCAGCTTGGGAAGGAAAGTTTCATGGAAATAAAAAAGGACTTCCCTCGTCAGAAAGCAATTTTGGCCCGGGGAGCGGTTGACTCAAAACTGCCGACCTGAGAAAATCTGGTGGAATAGAGTTTGTATAAAAAGGAAGGCAGAAAGGAAATAGACAAAAACCCTGTTGCATCCTAGGTCAACAATATTTGTGAGCTGGATTGAAGCTGACTTCATACCCTATATGCCTCCATTATCCATGATCCACAGAGGGAGCAAATGTGCTGCATCCCTGACTGAGGCTTTTGTTGTACTTTTGCAGAAGCAACAGCTGCCCAATCTGCCAACCCTGCTGCTGTGTAATTCTAGCCCTGGGGACTCATGAAAATGGTAAAAAAAATCAAAATAGCGTGCCCTAGACTGCTTTGTGAAGAAGGCACTACTTGTGGGACAGAGTGCAGGATCACAAAACGTGGGACCTACCCTTTATTGCATGGCAAATCACACAGCTTATCCCACCACAACTGGAAAAAAATTTGCACTTCTGTTTCCCTCCCCCTCCTTTGATACCATACAGCTCCTCTGTTTGTCTGGTGTTAACAAAAACAAGACCCCAGGTCATGTGAGGAACCAAGTTCTTAATGTAATGGGAATGACATAAAATCCTGGGTATGAAATCAGCCAAACAAACAAAGGAGATACTTCTGTTTCAGTAGAAAATAACAATTATTCTTGTGTTCCTTAACCCGCATTTATATCCCTCCTTTTTCTGTCTTTCTTTTTTTTTTAATTTAAAGTGAACTTCCATGCTAGTGGTTATTGCTTTGCCAGTAATGTCTGGTTCTGCCTGATAACATCAAGCTTTGTAAAACAATGTAGTATTGTCTACAGTCCCTGCTATTATAGTAAGTTAACAGTTACTGTAAACAAAAGGGCTCTTCGTAGAGAAGATGAACTAAAGATACATTTTGAATTAAGCACAAAGCAAACACTCCAGCTGGCAAACATTGCAGGAATAGTTCATTCTTTCAAAAAAATTGCATTGGGTTTGCACTGCCAATAGTATACACAGAGTTGTTGTTTCAGCCACAGCAAGAGGGTTGTTTAAACACTTTAAATGCGTTCTGCTCTCCCTAGCTCTTCTCTTAAACTTCACAAAAGTAATCTGTTAAAAATCATGTGAAAACTATGAGGGTTTGTCCTAATGTTTCATTTTCTCTGGTGGGTGTCACTTAAACTCATTTTAAACAGATCTTGAGTATGGAGGGGAATATTAGGACTTACAGTCAGATCTATTGTATGTCATAGTCCATAAAATTTATTTCAGCTACTTCTCTATGGAGCCCAATGGCTGACATTTGGCTGAAGTGTGTGCTTGGAAGGTTTGCAGCCTTGAATCTACCACTTTTCTCTGTAACTGGTTCCAGCAGAAATCAACCTCACTATTAAACATTTGTATTGTACTTCCATTTGATTTTCTTTGGCTTTGATTTCCACATTTAGGTTCCCATTGTGCTTTTCTCTGATCCCTCAAAAAGCCCTTTAATAACAGCTATTTCTTTACCATCCAAGAACCCTGAACCATCTGAATGCCATGTATTTTTGGTTCATTGGTACTTCTGAATAAAGCCAGGAGAGGGAAAGCAGAGAAGCAGTTTTGACCGGAATCTAAGTAAATTTTATTTGCATTGTTTGCTTTGGCTTTTTCTTTTTTTGAAATTATTTCAGTTTAAGTGGGAACATTTTACTGTTCAACTTTGTTGTTTCTACTTGAAAAAACTGTCATATCTTTCAACTTTTATAAAAGGTGCCATTCCAGAAACAACTCCCCAAAGTGACCCCTAAACCCCAGAAGGAAGTTCACTAAAATTCATGCTAATTCTTTACATTATCCAGTCTACATTTTTTGCTAGAATTGTTCCATGAACTTATTTTAATCAACATTTACATATGATAAGCACTTAAATTGTTAACATTATTTAGTATTATGATAACTTCCCCAAAGTGTACCTGCCACAAAACCTCTGCCATTATTCTTAACTGAATATATTTGATGTGGAACATAAAATAACCATTATCCTTATATAGGAACATTAGCTGTCTTTACTGCTTCACCAGACCTAGATATCTTTTCAGTGGATCAGGAAGGATTTCATGAGGATGTTACCCTGTATTGCTTGAATTAGGATTCTTTAAAGGTTAACTACATGTCTTCAATACAAAAAAAGTTGACTAGGCAGATCTTACACATGCATTTGAATATGTAGGGATGTATGTCTTCTCTGTATAGTCCTCTCACACAGTACCTATAGACATCAGTAACCAGGCAGAAGAATATAAGATGAAATTTGGCTATTAATTATCTCTAGAAAACAGCTCCTAGTGATATGCAGACAAGACCATTAAGCAAATATTTATGTTCCAGAAGATATCAGTTTTCCATGCTTCTGATCTGATTTTCATACATGTTGCACAAACCACTACAAATGTTCATCTTTGCCTTCCATTCTTGCTTTCATTTAGGAGGATAAATCCAACTTGCATCATGGGAGTGTTAAAGGGCAAAATAGTCACTAAAATGCTCTCAATGGCATCCCTGCAATTTTAACGGAAATATAAAGAGCAATGGACATCTTTTCTGCCCTCATTTCACAAATTATGATATTCTCAGCTCCACTGATCTGTTAGTATGCCTTGGTATTGGCTTTACACCCAACATTAGCATCCCTTCACTTATGAGGGTGATAGTGACATACAACTAGTGAAACTTTCATTTTAGCCAGCATCAGCAGGTTGCAGTCAATATAGTGTTATGCCTTCTGTGAGCCTAATAATTTTACTTGTGAGCTCAATTGGCAATCAACAAAATTAGAATGACCACTAGTCAGTAGGGATCCTCATACCCTCTAGAGTATTTGCTTTAGGATCAGTGAAAAAGTAGGAAACCTGCCAAGAGTTTTCTGGCTGGCAGGTCGTTGGAGGCTTATGAAACTTCCCAGACTTCTCATTTTTCAAGTAAAAAAGGCAGTTTTGAAAAGTTTAAAAAGTCTTCAGGCTTTACGGAGCTTTGTGATAACTTTTAGAGGGAGCAATTTCCTATCAGGTAAAGTCACACAGACAACTTTCTAGGTAACTTTCCTAGGCCAGGTAAAATCCTTCACTGTACCAACCTCAGCTTTGCCACCCTCTGATGTACAAGTGGCCAAGTTGCTTCATTAGAGATGGACCCACCAGACTTACCTGCCTGTGTTTCTCAGGGAAGACAGGTTTTCCCACCTGATGATGGTATTAAACAAGCCTAATGTTTCACCAGATTGGAGAATGTTTTCAATGCTGAGGAAAATCTTAATAATGTTGTTACATCACATTCCTTAATTATGCTATTTTGCATATAAACCCTTTTGTGTATGGAAATAAAAGTGCAGACCAATGGAAAATGCTACTTCAAGAAGGGGAATAGGTACATCTGTGAAAACAAATAGATGAATTTAAAATGTATGAAAGGATTATTTGCAAGCCTCATGCTTGTTGATGTATCTACACAGTTTATGAACTTAACCTGGTTAATAATAAAAAAAGACACCAATGAAACAGAATTCCCAGAACTCAGATGCACTTTTTGTCTTCTTTTAGCAGGTTACACGTAACATCAGCTGTTTGCTTTTTTCAACAGAATGAAGCACCTGAAAACACTCTGACTTCTACCAGCCCTTGAATTATTAAATGTTTTTCTTATAGTCTCGTGAGCTGAACTGGATGCAGGAATCTCTAAACCTGGAAAATTCCAAAACCTCACAGCTGCCAAAGAGAGCTTGAAAAGATGAAACAGCTGAATGAAAAGATTTGAGCAACAGGAAGGGAAATTAGAACAAATTTACTTCCATCCCACCCCAAATAATCATACAGAGAGAACTGTAGTAGCTTGTTTGGCTTTTTGGAATACTGGATGGCAGCAGTACAATGCAGCACTAGGAAATGCTTCTGTGCTCTTGCATCTGCATACGGCAAGCAAGTGAGCAGGCGAGCCAACATTTCTTCTATCTCTCACTTTGACCAAAACAGGAATCTGGCATGGCAAATTGAAGTCCCATTGAAACAGAGCCACTGTGAATATACAGAGGAAGTCCATCTCAGACTAGTTCTGTCACTGGAGAGCTTTCACGTTTTATGTAAGATTTTATATAAAGTGTTTTTACCTTATAAATAGACAGGAAGAGACTCAAGGGAGACACAAGAAGAGTTTTAGTTATTCCTAAATAGTTCCTCTTCCTCTTCTTTGTTTTCCTGATGCACTCCCCTGATACCAGGCTGTCAGTAACACTCAGGCTTTGCTCTGCAGTCAGATATGCTGGGCAGCACCACAGTGCATGAAGGCTTTTGAGTTAGTGCCTGGGAGAGGAGACCCAGGAACAAGTTGTTCAAGTCTAATCTCCCTTCCTTGCAAGGTGTTAGTCCTTCTAGACAAATTGCTTTCACAGTCCAAAAGTAATTTCGTCAATTAAGAGGCAATTTTCCCTCTACTGAAGTCTTTGAAGTCTATCACACATGGTCCATTATGGCCTGCTTAGTATGATGGCAAAACTAGCAAAGTCATTATCCACACAGCAGTGGAAGCTGCATGGAAGGGCATTGCAAAGGGGTCTCCAGTGACTGTATATGCTGTACCACGAGTTCCAGAGGGATGGGGCAAAATTCCCAGGAATAGGTTGCAAGTCTGTGTACCTTTCAAATCCTATAAATACAACGGCTTTTTTTCCTCCTGTTGTTAACCAGTAAAGAAATTGCTTTACTGATGATAAATGCACCAAGTGAAACTATTTAGATAGAAGTAGTTGATAATTTACAAGAACAGATTCTTGGAAAAGGGGAGAAAAAATCAATAGGAATATCTCTGGTGTATTGATTAGCAGATGGGTATTCATATTACCAGAGATACAAAGTAATTTAAGCAAAGGAGTGAGAATTGAAATGGATTGGTATCATTAGTTAAGCTGGATAGCATGATGCAAGAAGCAAAGTGAATCTTGAGCTCTTTAAAGGAAGCAGCTATCAGTGTTGTAATTTCGAAGTAGAAATAAATGGGAATTTAAAAAAAAAAAACAGTTTCAGTAATTCTGTTTCAAATTGCTTCAGGTTCCTGGTACAGAATTACTAAAGTGACAAGAGGACACATAGTGAGACGCCTCAGGAAAAAATTGTCTCATGGTGACTGCAGCTAGTGCCAGAGCACCCCAAATATGCTGGGGCTGCCTACTCTGGTGAGCCTGAGCCCCAGCTGGGATCCCCTGGGCAGGTGATGGATGGGCTGACAAGCCAGAGGAGATGAAGATGGGAAGTGTAAACAGCAGGTAGCTGGGCCAACGTGAGTGGGGTCCCACAGAGTGCTGCATTTGTAGAATGAAAAGATACTCTGCTTCCCCTAGTGAAGGAATCCACAAACCTCCTCTTTAAAATGGGAAAACTCTGAAACCCCCTCTCTGCGGGTTACCCTGTAGAAATATGACAACCTAATAAACAGATGATTTGGGGGGGGCTACAATTTACTAATTCAGGGAAACTAGAAGCAACTAGTAATTTTTTGAACTGATTCAGAAGGCCAGAGGTTGTGTAACGATTTACTAAGAATGGCTTGCTGAAGACAATGTATCATTTGCTTAATGGTTTTGTGCCTACCTAGTAACAGGGAGGATACAGAGAAGAAAGCCAAACAATTGAGAAAAACTGCGGAGTATGACTGAGCATCCTGCTCTTGGACCCCAGAACTGGTACAAGTTAGTTCTAGGGTTTGGATTTGAACCAAGAACCAAGAGAGCATGCACAAGGATACACAATGAAGAGTTCATCTTGAGGAACACTCCAGTTGCTTCCTCCCAAACCTGCCCACGCCCCGTAGCAACCACCACCTCAATTAATTAAGTGTCATTGCACTTGTGCCAGAATATTTAAATGAGCTTTGAACTCATTATAATACGAAGTGGGGATAGGTATTGAATATGTATAGGGGCATTGTGTAATTTTATGCATATGTAACCTGTAACCCTATATAAACCTAGTGAAGTGCTGCTGAGGTGTGCATGCCTTTGGAGGGGCTACCCCCCATGCACCCCAGCTGGAATAAACACATACCTACTTCATAACTACTTGAGTTGTGGAGTCAATCCGTGCCTCACAGAGCTCTGATGAAATATGGTCCACATCTGTAGTCATTTTATAGCTTACCAAATGTGCAGCCTGGAGTTTGTATTTGCTAGAGCTAAGATAATAACAGGCCTGAGAACTCCCAGTGGTTGTTTGCTTTGATTTGCAGAATGTTTGTTACACCACATTATGATCAAAAATTGGGTATATCCGCTGGTAAAAATCTCATGAGTTATGAAAACAAAGCTTCTGCCAATATTGCTTTATACACAAAAAAGGGGGAAAATTAACAGATTTTTTATGAGATCGTGAGGGTTTTGTTTTGTTGGTTTTGGGGGGGGTTTGGCTGAAACATCCTACGGCCTGTGCTAGGACTCAGAAAAAAAAATTAAGGCAATGATCTACAGTATCCTTTCACCTTGTTCTCTGTGATTCAGATCACTTAAACAATTTATCAAGAATTATGTGTACTGCTTCCAGAATTTGGATAAAAGTAATGCTGTATGAGGTAACGAGGAAAAGAAAAAAGTCCATTCCACTGTGTAAGTTGATCAGAGGATCAAGGTATGAGCACCAGGCAATTGCAGTGGCTGGGAGAATCAGTGCTGTAGAAATGGGCAATGGGAGATTTTCTTTCCTAGCTATCCATCTGTTCAAAAAGCAACACCAACCCAATTGTAGTGTTCACCCTCGTTTGTTTTAAAGAGGGCTTGTAAGCTGCCGGAAGTGCAAGCAAATTTTAAATTCAATTATGACTAGAAGAGGAGGCTACAAATCTGATAGTGAAATATAGGGAGAAGAGGCCACAATGGGAGTTAATTAGTATGAGAAAGAAATGCACAAATCCAGCCAAATAAGGAGCTGGGAGTCCTACAAAATAGTCAAGGTGTCTGAAATGCCACTTGTTGGCCATCCTTGTTCTGTGTCTTTAAAAGGAGCAAAACAAACAAATGATAAATAGAAAGCAATAAGGTTAAAGGGTTATACTAAATTATGAGGGTAATCCTTCCCCTGATGGAAAGGAAAAGCCCCATGGTAAATGCCAAAAGCAAGGGTAAAAGAAGGGTATAAAATAAAGGATGCCTGCAAAGAAAATAGCAATAAAAAATGTTTAGAAGGTCACAAACATAAAAGCTCAGGGATTTTTTGTTTTGTTTTGCTTTTCTTTTCTTCTTTTTAGAATGCAATAAACTAGAAGCAACAAGGCAAGAAGTAAGGGTTTAGAAAATGCAGGAAACAGAAAAAGAAGACAAAGAAAGACCTCGAAGAAAATCTATTACTTCACAAAAAAGCTCAGAAGTCAGGTAATAAAGTGAAAGCTGAAGTACTGAGTGCCTGCTTTTTTTCAGGCTGCAGGAAGGAGATTAGTCTTCACTAGACACTGAAACAAAGTAAATAGGGAAATGGGGCAACACAGACCAGAGCAGAGTAAAGAGTAAATTAAAGAGTGTTTAGACCATACAGATGTATTTGAGTCAGCAGTGCCTGATGAAATCCATGTCAGTGTACTTAAGCAACAAAGCAGCAGACAAAGATCTGAGATCCCACACAGACCGGGGAGGTATGGGAAGACATAGTCTGAAAAGAAGGAAAAGGACAGGAATTTTAGGGCAATTAGTCTAATTTTTTTACCCAAGGGAAATGTTACCAAAACCCAGTGCATTTACAGATACCTCTAGAGTAACAAGACACAAACATGAAGTTACCTCCAGTTCACTTCAAACTGCAGGGCACATCACACTGAGAGCTGCAGGAGGTCTCTGCTGCTTAACACTTACTTTACATTTTCTCTTTAAGCACTTACTGCTCTAACAGAGAATATGTATCTGAACTACCTGAGAAAAAGCAGGCTCGAGAGTATTGTCAGGATCCAAATTCAGCTCATTCTTGATGAATCCTGGGATGGGTGGTCTGGAATATATCAAGTTAAATTGGATGAAGATGGGTGCAAAAAGCTATGCTGCTTGAGCAGAAATCAAATGCACAAATTGGGGAATAATAATCTGGGAACAACCTAGCAGGGAAACAAAAATCGTTGTGGGACTTACAGGATCTCAGAATATATCACAGAATGGAGAGGAATTCCAACCAGCCCAAGATCTTGCTAACATTGAATCATCTGGCATATATGTAAGAAGGAGATTGAAAGTGTAGGCCAAGACAGTAGCACTGTGGAGAAATGGAAGTCTCCATGTACATGAACATGGAGACATGGTACAGAGCTTTACTGAAGAGATCTCTTAAGGACCTCTAGAAGCACATCTCAGCTGGATGTAGTAGCTTCTTCAGTCACTATTCAATCAGTTCAGTAAGTGCAGGTAGTCTCTTCCATGACAGATCAAGAAAATTAATTTAGGCCATTTTATTGGAAATATTTCTGCATTGGAAGCATTTTCTTGAAGGGCTAAAGATCAGAGGCTTCAGGTAGTAACCAGGTTAGATCCTGCAGCACAGGTATTTCTCACAGTCTGCTGTGACACCCTGCTATGTATCCATAGTCAGACTTGGTGTCCAGTTAGAGATCTCTGAATACGAGGTGCTGGAATTATGTTATGTTAGTATCCAGGATGAAGATCTGTCCCCTAACTGAGTACAGATTACCCAAGATTCAATATAAGGGTATTTGCAAGAAAAGAAAAACCTAAACACCTTTTGTCTGAGAGGTTTTAGTGAAAGTGCAACTTGCAGGACCCCCACAGCAACAGTTCTGCTCTGCTGCCTGCCTTAGGAACCTGATCTGTGGGTCCAGTGCAGGTGGTGCACCACCTCTCAGCAAGTAAATAAATCAGAGGGTAAAAAGGAAAGAAACAAGGATGAAAAGGAGATTGGAGGAACAAAGTTTTGGAGAAAATAGAGATGTTTGGGAAGGCAATTACACCATTTTCTTCCAATGCCCAAAATGCTTTAAAAAAGGCAATGGAGATCAGTCGTTCTGGCGATAAAGGATAGGGCATAATTTTTGCAGCAACGTCCATTGAAGATGGTGAAAGAGTAAAATGTCACCAAAGCCATAGGATGACATCTCATGACAGCTTCCTGAAGAAAAATTGATGAAGAGGACCTTGCTCTCATTTACGAGCTCCCTTCTCCCACCCTGTGAGCTCTTGCTCGGATCAATGCCTACATACAGTGTTAACTGAAGGGCTCCAAACATTTGTCCATCCCCTCTGTCTGTGTGTCAGTCCATAAGGGTGCAGAGGGGGAGGAAGGGGGCATGCAGGTCTTTCTGAGTGACTGACAGGAAGGGAGAAGAGTACAACTTGGTCCTGAGAGAGACATCAGTGACACAGATGCCTCTTTCTCATGTGGTCAAAAAATCTCTGTCATTTAGTCTGTTCCCTTCACTCAATATTTTTCCAAATTCACACTTCTACCTCCCTTATCTTAATCCTCTCTGGTTCCCATTCTTTTTTTTTTTTTAACTTTTTTTTCTGGGTGGGGGGGATTGTTGGTTTTTGGGGTTTTTTTTTGTTTCTGGAATGAGACCTTACAGTTCCAAGTCACATCTTGATTTTCTAGTTGTGCTGGGTTTTTCTCTCATGTGGCTCTGCACACATTTTCACTGCAGAGTTCTTCTGCCAAGGAAAACATGGACTTCTCAGAACAGTTCAGCACTAGGAAAGACCAGGCTAAGGAGAAGCATGATGCTGAAAGGGAGAGAAACGAGAAAGTGATCCTTAACATGTAATATACCTGATTCAAGCAGGAAACTTGGCAGACTTGACCAAGGAAAAGCAGGACCAGACTGCCCAACATCTGCTCAGAATTACCTATAGGCCAGTAATCAAGAGGTGCTAAAACCCAGCACAGACCTGTTATTTCTTTTCAGCAAGAAACCAGTTCAGACACTCTCAAGGGCACCCTTGGTGCCATGTCTTCCCACCAAGGCAGACAACAAGTCACTAATTGGGTCACCTTCTTGGAGGTCTGATGAATGCATTGATGTTAATGTTTTAGGAACTTCAGCCTGAAGGAGGAATTTAAAGTAAGAAAAAATCATTTGAAGAGTGGTGTGGCATCCACTGGGTCTCAGGAAATAAAATGGAAAATGAGGAATAGGTACTATTAACAATGAAAGAAATCAAATATGCTACTACAGAACAGTTCAAATGGTCAGATAAAAGGCTGATTATGTGGTATCTTAGAATGAGCCACCATGTAATTTCAATCATTACCAGCCACTTTCTGTCACAGCAGATAATTCCTACTTGTGAGATGTGACCAGAATACTTTATGGCAATCATATCTGCAGTCCAGACTTCAATTTCAATCTTAAAGTGGCCTGTTTTCAAAAATCACATGTAATCTCAGAGTGCTTGGACACAAGGAATTCAGCCAGCTAGATGCCTACAGTGTGAAACTGCTGCCTGTAACTCCAATACTTTATACAGCCAGAGAAAGAAAGCCTCACAAGGAGCTGCAGCTCATTTTACTGTAGGGTGGCTGTCCTGCACAGCACAACAAGGCAATCCATTCTTCTTTTACAGGTATAAAAGTGATTGGTGACCCAAAGGAGAGCTGGAGAATCACCCTTATGCCTTGAAATGCATAGTCTGAAGTGATCTTTGCACGCTGACCATGAGCATTTTCTTTGTTCTCTCACATTAAACAGATGCATAAACAAGTATCAGAAAACTGAAGCAAGATACAGTTATTAAGAAAATTCCTTGGATACAGGATTAAAAGAATGCCTATGAAAAATAAGCATTAGGCTTATTTTCAGGCTGAAGCTGAGACAAGGGAGATTCAGATTAGATATTAGAATTTTTTTTTCACTCTTAGGGTGGTCAGGCACTAGAATACGTTGCCCGGGGAGGTGGTGGAGTCACCATCCCTGGAGGTGTTTAAGAGACATCTGGATCCGGTGCTGGGCAATGTGGTTCAGTGGTTTAGGTGTTTCAATGATAGTGCTGGGTTGAGTTGTTCTTGATGAACTTAAAGGTGTCTTCCAACCCTGATAATGCTATGATTCTATGAATAATGCAGGCATTTGTCAATAGACCACTATTTCTACTACACGAAGAAAAAAAAGCAAAGCACACTCTGAGTGCATTTTGAATGCAGTGCTGATGGAGAAAGGAGAAACAGGTCCTCCTAAGAGCAGTCTCTTAGTCTATTTTCCATAAATCTGTTGGGCATCTTGAATCGATAGGGTCTTCTGGAACACCTGAGGGCTATTAGAAACCTTTTCCATCATATACTGTTTTATAATAGCTCAGTTTGTTCAGGCTGAGTGTGTCGGTTTGCATATCTATCCATAGAACTAATCTGAAATAATGATGTAATAATGGTTTTAAGGATAGGCCTCTTTGCCATATAAATCTCAAGTTTTAAATTATACAGTGGCCCAGTGGGCCTTTAGAGCTCTTGCACTCCCTGACTGATAAGATTTAAGTCCCTGAGGTCCAAAATTAACTGTGCTATAGCATGCATTATGGCTGCATCACAGAGCAATTTTATCAGCAGTAGGAGACAGCAGAATTACACAAGTCTGGTGCTATCAATAGGAAGTGATGACTCACCCAGCTAGTGCTTTCAAAGTGGCAATATCCTATACACTGAAAATATCTTTTGAGGGTGATAAGTGACCCCATTGCCAGGAATAGGTGAAAGAGTGTTAGCAGGAAGAAGAAGGAAAAATAAGTCTTTACACATCGTGTGCTTTACTTCTGATACCTGTGAAAAAAACTCATTTAGATTGTGAGTTTGACCATTAAATTGTGTAGACCTTTTCAAGCTTCATTGAAGTGATTTTTGAACTATGTTATCCTTATAAAACAAGTTCATGTCAGTCTTCACAGAGCCCACTGACAGTAGTCTGATCGTATAAAAACAGACTGATACAAGACCTGAGATGTGCTCAAAGAGAGCTGTGATAAAAGAACAACGGGACTTGAATGAATGGTGGATAATGTTTAGAACAATAGGTGAAATGTGCTCAGGAAAGTTAAAATAAAGAGTTCTTAGTACTCAGAATGAATCCTAAAGGGAATTGGCATGATTTGGTTGTGTTCAAGCCTATCTATTCTGCTATTCAAAGATTTTGAAGACCATTTATATGCAGGTCCAGAGACAGTGTTTGATAAGCTTAACATTCCATGTGGCACCCTTCCAAATCTGCATGAGGTAACGGAAATTCAAGTTGCTTCCAGCTTTCTAGAGAATAGATTGGATGTTAAGTAGAGCAGAGCAAAGCGGGTTTCTGCTATATGTCTAGACTTGGATGGTAAATGACTTTTTTGAGGGTGCATTGATTAGAAAAATGACTGCTTGCCCTTGAGTCACTGCCAAGATCAGACTGGCTCTATATCATTGATGAATACTGATGCAAGAAGAATGAATAAACTTCTGCAATAACATTAGGTCTACTCTGTCACTGAGAACGTTTTGAAAGGAAGAATGGAGGTAATTTACTTACATAAAGGAGAAACAAGAAACAAAATTGCATTTTAAGCTATCTTAATTTGTAATATATAGTTCAGTGGGGTCTAGATTCAATGGCTTCCTATCTTATATATAATCATGCATTTTCTTTGTTTGCAGACTGATGTTGACTTCTAAAAGAATATGGATGCATATTAAGGGTTCTTGCATTTTGTGCTGTTTACTAAGGGTTTGTCTTCTAAAGTTCCCCTGGTATTTAGCAACACATGGTCCATAGGAGAAAAAGTTTCCCCTAACCAGCATCCACTTTTCTTTATTACAGAGTCATTTTTCTTCTATGAATCTCAAAAGGACTTTGACATTCTTTTTGAGAAATTCAGAGCTTTCCATTTTTGGCTGATGTTGGACAATGAGTTCAAATGTCATCAATGGACTGAAAAGCCAAACACATACACACAAATTGAGAGCAATTACATTTTGTCTGTTAGGAGTCAGCAACAAAAGGACTCCTTTAAATACTGGATTTGCCCCTGGCTTTTTGCTGAAACTGCTCCTCAGCGTCTGGATTTCTCTCTAGTGAAACAGAAAATGGAGCAAGAGAACTCTAATTCCTAAACTGAAAACATCAAGTGAGATATATGTACAGGCTTTATGTTAGGTACCAATAAAGGTAGCAGACTTTTCTTTGGACTGGAGCTTCTACCAGCTGGCTTGTAATCTCTTATGAAAAGGTCTGGAAAAATATGCGGTGCTCATTCCAGACTCAAAATTCATATGTGCCTCCTTGGCCTCTTCTTGAAGGACGCAGAAACAATAAGAGCTGAAGTAATGGAAATCCAGGGAAATGACAAATACATTTATTTTAGAAAGATAGTGAGAGAGTGCCCGCAAGATAAGAGCAGTGCACTAAATAGAGATGAGGCAAATACTAGGTCCCAGTTCCTACTGAGTCCACCTGAAGGGCAGACTGGCACTGCCAGAGATATTCATGTCTCCTGATGATCTCCAGCTACATGTTCCCATCACCAGTTCTGTGCCAATGCCTCCATGACATGAATGAATCAGGAAACTAATTTGGTCAGAAACCTGTCACTTTTTATTATTTTTAGACTAGTTTTCAGGCAGATCAGTTAACTGAACCAGTTCACTGAACATCAGGATGAATAGCAGAGGTGGCAAAAAAGGAGAATTTGGAATGTATGGCCAAGGTTAGGTGAGACAGGCTCCACTTCTGTTGACTTAGAGCCATCATAAAATCACAGCCTAAGCTGCAAATACTTGAAAAGCTGGTAGATATTTCTTTCAGAGAGCAGCTGTGCAGGACAATTCACAGGCAGTGAAATGTCAGGACTTCTGGGTCACAAATAATTCTGTTGACAGAGCAGATAAAATACTTTAGCTAAAGAAATTCTCTTCTATATTTATATCTTTATATATATATATATATATATATAAATTAGAGCATCAGAAGCAGAAAAGTGATATAAATGATTAGCAGCCAACTTCAGTTACACTAAGGGAATAATCTCTAGAATAGGCTCTACTCCCACACTTTGACAGAACTGGTCTAAATGTTCACCTCAACAGAAAAGACAATAAACTCCCAAACCAAACTTCCTAGGAGGTCAGTAGTGCAGAATTCAAATAAGCTTTTGTCTGCAGCTTTAGCAAAATACTGTTTCCAGGGAACTACAGCTAATGGGACAGCAAATGTCACCTGAATCCCAGGAGTTTGTTTGGAAATGGCTGCATATATACAAGTTTTAGAGGGGTGAAATTAAGTAATTCCCTACAGCAAAAAAGCAAAAGTAAGTTGCAGAGTAAGTTGCCCAAGCCATGGGACATCTTCTATATAACTGAGAAAAAGCTGCAGATGATGACAAATGATTACATAGCACAGCAATAATGCTGCGTTCTTTTCTTTTAGATAACCTAACATATGCACACATTTGATAAACTATAACTGCTGTTTATAAGTAGCTTGAAATTCTGCAACCAGGAAACAAAACACGCTTGTTGTGGTTCCTCTTTCAAGCTGCTTCTTCAGTGACACCACTAAACTAATGGCTCAATTTCCCTGCCTACGATGCAGCTACACATCTTGGGCAGCTAAGCATCCATGACAAGGCAGATTCATCCAATTCGTTATTTCTGAAGATTGTATTTTTTGAGAAAAGGGTACAAGATATCAGCAGATAAAACTGTATTTGTAAATTCTGGCGTCCCATGAATACTAACAATTAAAGGGTAGTAGTAGCAGCAATTTCATATCACCCATTTATTTCCTGCATATGTGTTTCTCCCATACGTAGAAACAATTGTCAAAGAAGGCTTAAGAATATTCTAAACCCAAGCGGGATGAGAAACAGTATAAAAACAAGGACCATTCTGCTTTGGAGGAAATACAGATGATGTGATTCAATTTTTCTTTTTTCACTTTTCTTTTTATATTTTATTTTTCTATTTTGCCATTTTGATTGGAACGACTCCTAATCAATAAGCTATTTTGAGTTGGTGCCTTCAGTGTTAGTTTGTTTCTGTAGGTTTTACTTACTTCCTTCTTCCTACATACCATGAAATGCCTGTCTTAAAACAAATGTTCTTCCACTAGGAAAGAACATCCTTAGAGACACAAATTCTATATTTCAAATATATTGCATTTTGATGCCTCATCTACCTGGCTGATGATGGGCTTTAAATACCACTTTGTGGAAAAGCTTTCGATGTAAATATCATTGTTGAATACTATTTTTCCCCTTTGGAAGAAAGAGAACAAAATAAAAAATTCATCAGTTCACCTTGAGTTATGTTTTATCTTGGGCTTTTTAAAACCAGTTGTATGACATGGAAATGATCTTAGATTTTGTAGAAGTGTTTGTTTTGAGTTTTTTTTCTCAGTCTGCTTTCCCTGTTTCCATTGCCTCCCATCTTTCACCTGAATCAACCCTTCTTTCCCTTTGATAATCACACTTCCATTTAACTGCTAGCCTTGTCAATTCTGTAGTTAAGTGAAATAAGCATAACAGTGCATGATGCCTTGAAAATAATGAACTCATAAATGAGCTACTTCTGCAAAAATAAATATATTCATAAATAATGATAAGGTCATCTGGTCTATGTACACAGGAATGAGTTAATTCCAGGTTATTACATGTTTGTCCAAACTTACTGATTGCTTTCAGTATCTAAAAAGTTGTGAGAGTCCAAGTTTCTCCCTATTTGAAAACTGATGAAATCTTCCTCTTAGCTGAATTGTGGGTTGTCCAGGAAAGATCATTTTATAGCCTTTCTTTACAGTTTAACACTTGGGGGATTCTTGCTTTAGGAATTACAGTTAGAAATCAAACAGTTTTAATTTTCCCCTTATGCTGCTTATTTCCCAAATTGCAGATGAAGGTTATTTGTCATAGGCATATATCTCTTGGGCCCCAGTCCCCATTCATGAAAACTAGGGTCTGGTCACAATCTCCTACTGCACTCTTCTGCCCTTTTGGCTGGATTTCCTCCCACAGGATACTGGGCTGCAGAAGAATATGATGTGCTTGGTTCTGAGCAGTGATTTCAAATGTACGTTTTGAAATCTAGGCATGAATGTTAGCAACGCAGTGAAAAAGGAGAGGAAGCTGAGAGAAAGGAGAGAAAGGCTCTGCTTTATGGAGAAGAGAACGGAGACACAGCCTGGTTGTGGCTTCTGTCTAAATCTGTATCACCAAAAAACAACAGAGATAGAGAACACAGCCTTTTTCTATTTCCCCAGGGAAGACCTGAACCAGTCATCAAGATATTTATCACTATGAGGTGAGGGAAAGGCAGGTTTTGTATCCTGACTTACGTCTGTCGTCTAAACATGACAGCCTTCATTCTCAGTGGAGCATTGCATTCCCAGGCATGCAGCAGGAGATGAAGGTGCATGCTCTGGCCTAACTCTGAATAGACAGCATGCATTGTAAAACCATATTTCCATCGCTTTTTGCCCTGGGTGCAGTGCACACCCACTGCTTCTTCTGCAGAGACTGCTCAAATGTAGGCTAATATGTTTGTTATGTGTGCTTAGGGCTCTGCTTCCTGAACATCTCAAGATCCTGATCATAAAAGATGTGAAATTTTTTTTTTTTTTAACAACTACAATTTTGTCAAGAGACAGCAATGTAACTTCAAGTCTCTGAAGCAACACATGAAAAAATTACAAGAAAAAAGTCTAAACAGACTTGGGATATGACAAGCTGCAAGTAGTTCAGCTGCTGTTCACAATTAGAATATGGGGTTTGCTCTTAGAGACACCTTTTGCTATTAAAATAAGATGCTTTTTAATTTGAAAAATCCTTGAAATCCATCTACCTATACATCTGTCTGCCTACTTGTGTATTTACCTAAAAGCACATTATGTTGCAGAGGCTCTATTTGTTAGGCAGGGGAAAAACTAGCTCTGCATGATGTTCTGTGTCCCTTGGTTCACAGAGATCTAATCAGAGATAGATTCAGAACCGAATAGAAAAAAATGAGCCAGTGAAATCAGAGTGGCTTTGGTTGAATAACAGAATAAGGAAAGATTCAGCAAAGTTGGCTATGCAACTAAAATGTACATTAGCTTCTAATACTTGATACTTCTCAACAGGAAGAGTTCTGTTACAGTTATGGATAGAGCTGTATTTGAAAGGCTGGAATTTCCTAACTCTGAATACATCAATCAGGTTGTGCAGTTTATAAAAAAGTCAAGCTTGAATATCATGTTTCATGAAAGTGAGACAGCTTTGGCGTCACAACTCTCACTGCAAGATGTCTAGAACAGCAATGGTCAGGAAGAAGTTCAACTGAAGGAGTCTATAGGCTCTAGACAGCTTCTGGTACCTTGCTGCCCATCAGCATACAAAGTTACAGGAATGAACTATTCCTTATTGAGAGCAAGGACTGACAGAGGCAAGAGAGGCACAGGTGGACTTCAGCAAAGAGTGCTTCTGTCCACAGTTCTTCCAGACTGATGGGGGTTCAAGTTGGGAAATGAGACAATAGAAAATGTAAGGGGAATTACAATGGCACTGGGTAAAGTAACAAAGAAAGGAGCATCAGTGACAGAGAAACAGTTATGGTCTGTGTATTTTATAACTAGTGTGAGTAGGAGTATTTCTTCCACCACACTTGAAAGCAAGAAGAGCATCTCACACCAGGGGAGTAGCAGATGGAGCAGCTATATTTCATATGAGAACTTGTGTTCTGGGACTGTCAAACTTCTGTGGGAGCTGCTCAGAATTTGTGTATCAGCATCATTGCTGCAGCCCATCACTTGTATCCCAAGTACAAAAGATCATTTTGGGCTACATTATTTACAGAAATGCAGGTTGTCCTTTATTCTGCATAAGTTATTTTACTGCCTTCTTTACCCCATGTTCAAATACTTTCTAGAATTGTTTTAACTAATCTCTGACATGTGTGAGTCATATTCACATCCAGTCTCTAGAAAAAATTATGTGTGGAATACAGAAATTAGTTTCTTGTTACATATAAAAATGTTGTTGTTAAGGAAAAGTTCCCCTTACATGACAAGATGGATGTGGGATATTCTGCAGCAATTCATACGAGCTGGGGACTTTTGGGGATGTCCAGCTGTTATGGAGCAACATTTCAGTCTGACTGGGAAGTGTTTATCACATTTGTAACAGGACAGCTTTTGGGACAAACAAAAATGGCAGACACTTATCCACAAATACCTCTTCCGTGTGGCAAAGTGTGGTCTAGAAAGCTCCTGAGCCTGTATGCTGAGTGGGTGATGTAGAGATCTATACCTGCACACAGAGGGAAGGTCTTATGGCCACAGCCTCTCACAGAGCTCTTTCCTTCACTCCCAGCATCAGCTGAAGGTTCCTTGTAGCTCCCTGGTCTCTTTTCACCAGGAGACTGAACTTACTTACCCAACCAATGGGCCACACTGACAGCAGCGGTAGCCCAGATGTGATGTAGATGGCCAACCACTGCCTGCCTTCTGGCTAATTTTGGTTAAGAACTGAACCGTCATCATACAGGATCTCCTAACAGCTGCTCATACATTCTATACAGTGCAGGCTGGAGCCACAGACTCCACTTATGCACAATGCAGAGTTGCAACCTTTTCAAGAATTTGGACATCTAGCATCTTACTTCTGCTTAGCCATTTGTATTTCAGTGTTTGAAATGTCCAGGGAAAGGAAAATGGAATAAAATCCTTTCAGAGGAAGCAAGAATGCAAACAAAAAGCTTTAAAGCAGAAAATGGTTTCTAAAATACTCTCTGGCCTTTAAGCCCAAATATCTCATGAATAATTAGCAACTTCATTAAGAAACTGCAGGGCTACCTACAGCATAGGTCAATTAGCAGCTTCAACCTTTCTGTCAACTTGCTGAAGATCAATTTTCACATCCAGTTCTTTGATAGATTATTGAATTATTTTTCCAAAGGAGGAATTTATGCATAATGATAATGGCTAGTCAAATGACATGAGCACAATTTATCAATGGGGTTTTTTTTCCTTCTTGTAAAGGACAGTCTCAAAACTATGTAACTCCTGCAACGATTTCAGTGAAGCTTAAAAATCCTACCATCATCATTCTGTGCTTACAGTTCAGCAGGAAGAAAGGAAAGATGAAAATTATTAAAAAGTTAAAATACTGTAGCAATTGGGAAGCAATTCTGTTTATTTAGCTCATTTTTAGTATAAATATTTAGAAGAGAAATGTGGAGAGAACAAGATCTGATAAAATTCCCCATACAGCTGAAAAAAATTTAAGTGCAAATAGTCAATGACAAGATGGCAGAGTAATGACCAAGAAAAATCTTTTACACAAGCATACAAAAAGCCTGGGCTGGATGTGATCATATTTCAGACTTGGACACATCCTGTATTCTTAGAACACAGGAAGTTCCTTATAATGCGAGACTTCAAAAAAAGGCAACAAAAAGAGAAGCATTGCTTTTAAAATCTAAAATTCATTATATTTAACAATACAAAACACTCAAAGAAGAAAAGACAGAAATATCTCAAGATCACGTTTGGCTAAAATTCCCTTTTCAGCAAAAAACCATCAATTTCAAAGATTAGTTGAACACATTTAAAGAAAAGAGCTGATCTGGAGAATGATTTTGCATTACTCTCATTACATGCCTTCTATGAACAATAATTGTGCTTCATGGCCCACTAGAACTAGTAATGTAATTCAGTCCAGAAATTTGCAAATATATTATACATTAACATGAGAAAAATGAGGTACTAGAACCAACTGTGAAAGCTGTAGATTTTTTAATGTTGACAAACTGTATAAAACGAATGTCATTTATATATATATATTTCAGGGATCTTTTAAATACTTAAAGAACACAATAGTTCTAAGAAATACTGTTTATAAATGAAATCATATTCATACCTGAGTATGAAATGACATATGACTACCATACATTAAGGTCCATTTTGTTTTTTCCAGGCACTGAAAGAGTATTCAACTTTCCTCTTAAGAAAAATTCCACTTAAACTAGCAGTGATGTGTATAATGAGGATGAATTTGCCTCCAGGAAAGTAACTTAGGAAGTAATCTTAAATTGGACCACTTTTGACTCTGTGAAGATTAAGGCTTGCAAGAAAATAGTTTAAACACTTATAAGCTTTTTAAACAAAAACCCCAACAAAACAAACAGAAGATTTTTATTGCAATCTGGACCCACAATAAAATGACTGATATTTCCATCCTACTTGTCTTGTTGGACACTGCTTTTTATCACAACATTGAGACTTAGACAGACAGTTGTCAGTATCTTTCCTACCTTTTAACCACCTGAGTGTTCACAACAATCCATGAGGACAGCCCTTCTACATAAAAAGATTCTTTAGTTGTCTGGTATTTCTTTAACAAAACTTAAAGGGTAAAAAAATCTGCCTAACATATTGAGTTTGATTTTATGCCTTTGGCAACTTGTACATTGGGAATAAAACCACAGATGGTCAGGGGCTGGTGACAGTGTGAAGTTGGTCTTGCTGCAGACCACTGTGCCCAGGGTGTGACTCCTTTTGTGGCACAGCAATGGGGCAGGCTCTGAACAACAAGTCACTTCAGATTCAAACTCCTGCACTCATTTCTTCTGCTTATTTTCCCATTCAAC
The DNA here is from genome assembly GCA_013397955.1 of Grantiella picta. Lineage (NCBI taxonomy): Eukaryota > Metazoa > Chordata > Aves > Passeriformes > Meliphagidae > Grantiella > Grantiella picta. The sequence goes on along the minus strand of VZRM01007379.1, from coordinate 352,747 downwards.
AAGAGCTTTGGCATTCTTTTATCTCTTATATATACTAGTTTACTTATACATTCTGTATTCTACAAGAAGGGTTTTTAAAAATATTCTACCATGTTTGGAAAGTGAAATAATTGAATTAAGGTTGGTTCTCATTAATGTCATACTGTTGAAATCTTACCAAAAGGTTAATAGCAATGAGGAAGATGCATGGAAACCAGGATGGCTGAGTTGCATGGCAATCTTCTGTGTATGATACAGTATTTTGAATTGATTGCACTATTTTCAGAGATTATTTTCTTAATTTAATTTAAAAGGCTGAATAGGCCTGAATTTCCACATATTTCCCTCTTGAGAACAGACCTTGACAAGCTCATTTTGGGCTTTCCTGTTTTAGTATCTGATGATCTGGGTAGTTTTTTAAAGCTCTGTTCTGAAATTATACAGGAAAATACTGTTCAGCATCCCTTGGATATTAATGCTGTTGACAGAACAGTCTTTCAGAGTCAGAACTGAATTAAAATTCAGAGATCTAATTTATATGAGCTTGGTTTTTTGTTGTTGAACTTCAGTAGCAGACACATTTGTGATGTAAAGTTAAAATATATTTCCATTTGTTCCTTTCACAATTGATCTAGAACTGCCAATCCATTTTCTCCCATAATCTCTTTGGTCTTGTCTTTGAAGTTACAGCTCTGTTAGAGAAATAATGTAATTTATTCATGTCTAACATAACATTTAAAAGAAATTACTGTTTGGCATAGGGGAAATAGATGGGTTCTTAACAATTCTCTTGAACAGGCTCATCTGAGAGGTTACATAATTGATATTTACTATTATTGTCTGCACTTTCTTGAATTTTTCATGTGAAATTTAATCAACAAACGAATAAATAAAATGAAATTAAAGCAAACTAAAATATAAATAGATCCACCACCTGGCAGCTCATGTCAAAAGGTAGTAATAAAGTATGTTCTCTGTTTAAATATTTATACAAGGAGATTTTCTGAGACAGTAAGTGTTCTTAAAAAAGGTCAATTTACAGCACATTTTTTCCACACATAATGAGGTTCCTAGAGCTTAAATAGAGCATGAATTCATTTATTTTGACATCTCAAGAAAGCGGTTTATAATCAAGAGATGCCCAAACAAATCCACCTACGATGAACTGAAGAAAGTATTAGCCTGGGCTTGATTGAAGAGATAGGAGAATCTTTTTCTCTATAAAAAGTTAATTGTTTTCATAAATATTCTTTGTGTGCAAGGAAAAATGCAGCCATTTGGTTGAAGACCAGCACTTGTTGCAGTCCAGTTGAAATGAATAGCAAAATTTTTGCTGATTTCAATAAGAAATAACCTATTTCTTTCAAGATCTCAAGATCTTGAAAGAAGATTTCAAGATCTTCCAGTGATGTAAGACGGCTGAAATTATTTAGTCAATTAAGAAAAAGGTGCAATTTGCATATCATGTCTCATCAAGACATGATACATTAATTTCCATGTAAACATATTAAATCCTTGAAGCACCTAAGTGACAGCATATGTTCTTGTATAAACTAGAAAAACTGAAAACTACGAAAATTATAAAATTATATTGACGTTACAGAAATTACTCTCCTGCGGGAAAATGGAAGAACAAACTGTGTTCCTTTAAAAAATATTCGTCTTAGTTACAAGAATAAAATGCAATCACCTTGCCCTTAAAGACAGAATAATTCATAATTCTTTTGTACTCCTCTTCCTTAAATGTCATCTATGCTAAACATTAAGCAAGAACGATTTGGGAAACATTTCCCCTTTGGAAATGTAAAAACAGTTGGCACCAGGTTTCTCATCTTATTTTAGATATCAACTATTTCAAGATTCTTCAAAACTTTGTACCAACAAGAGGAAATGAATTTTTTGGGAGAAGGCTGTGCATGATAAATAAATGTAGATTTAATAGCATGATACTAAGGCACAGTTTACAGAGTATGTGTTTTATGTGGAGCTGACAGCACCAACTAGACACAGCTGTCTGGTGATTTCCTTCTGAGACTCATTTCAATTATACACAGGTCTCCCTGTGTTATGGTTTGTGCTATGCTTTGTGTCGATCTTGGTTTTTATTAAAACGTAAAAATTATAGGATACTTTTCAGTCTAAAACAAGCCACTGCTAACGATACTTCCAGACATTTTGAGATAATAAAAATCATCAGCATCTGCTCGTGAATACAATGCAGACAAGGGCCTTCATTGCAGCAGGCTGGTGAGTTAACTCTGACACAACGTGAAATGGATTGGAAAAGCATTGCATGTCACACTCTGTACAAAAAACAGGGTATCACAAGGGGCTTTGTGGGGTGTAAGAGGCTTTGGCAGAAAGACCAGGTGGATGCTGCCTCTCTGCTCATTCTTAGCTCATGGGCAAGGGAAGACAAAGGACAAGTTGTTACTATCAGAGATATTCCTGTTGGAACAAGGGGCCATTTTACTCAGAAGTCACTTAGACAGGTAAGAGATGGAAGGAAGGGATTAATAATGATAAATTAAGCAAAAAAACACCTATCTAATTGAGTGCACAATTACTTGCAGGGATGTGAAGATGTGAAATGCGTAAGATTAGCAGAAAATTTACCTTCTAAGGAAGAAAAACCACACTGTTAAGCCACATTACTAAAACCTTGGGGAAAAGGGCTCAAAAGTCAAATGTAACTTTTTTAGGAAAGACAGAGAGGGTAGAAAGGCAGAACAATGTCATGTGGAGCCTTTACACACCCTTGGTTGCCTCTGAGTCATTGGTAATACAGGGAATAAGGGACATCGAGCACTCACAGATCACTTATGGTTCAGTAACAAAACCAGTGGAATGTTCTGTAAGCTATAAACCAGAGCAAAATACTCAATAAGCACTTCTCAGCAGTATATGAAAAAGAAATCATGTTATTAATGTCATCAGTCCAGGAAATCTTTCATGAAGAATTTGTGTGGGGCCCCATTACTCTGCCATGATGTTTAAGAAGAGAAATTAAAAAGGAAGGAGAAAAAGTGCTTCTGCTAAAATTTAGGGGCTTTGAGAAACTGGTAAACAAGAATGCAGACAGGAAAACTACACAACAAAAGCTCTCTTAATAGATGGTATATACCAGCAGAATACAGTACTGTACCCTGGAAAGCAGAGGCTCTGCAAGAAATTAAAATTCACAGCAGGGGAAACAACTTAATTAATGCCCCTGAGTGACAAGTATTAGTGAAAAAGAACTGCTTGGACCCCATAATCCATGAAGTAAAAGTAATTTTATCCCTGTGTGAAACAGGTGAGGCTAATACTGAAATACAGCATGCAGTTTTGGTGGCTGCATTTATGATGGGGTTTAGACGCCACAAGAGAGCTCTGATGATAACCACAGTACTTATTTTCTGGAGAAAACATCTTGCTGTTAAAAGCTTAATGCTTAAATCTGGTTAACTTATTAAAAGGGAAGACTGAGGAGTGATTTGATTACAGAGTATAATGCCTTCACAAGGAGAAAACAGAGGGGAGTACATAGCCTTTTATTTAGTGAGAAAGGTGGAAGAAAATCCAAGAAATTGAATCAGATAAATTCTAATAGGAAATAAAGCACTAAACACAGTAATACTCCAAAAGATTATTTCCTGAAGTAAACTGCTTAGAAAATGCATCGTTTCCTAAACCCTCTTCATCCTTAAATCAAAGCAACACAATTTGCTTTGAAGATGTGCTGTCAAAACACAAAGCCATTGAACCCAGTGGAGTGGTATGTGGTATGTGATACAGGTGATCAGCCTAGATGACTGAGGAATAACTGGGGCTTACACTACTGCTTGTTGGAAATCCATTGAATTCAGCAAATCATCACTTTCTAAACCCCTTTAGTTTATATCTGCTCATTAGGTATGGGAAAAACTTTAACTGGCAGCAGCACCCCTCTGGCAGTGAGTAGGCTCCATCCACACACAACCCACTGGTGACATCCCATCCCTCACTCAGCTCTTGAGGAAGCCACTCCTCAGAACTGCAGAAGGGCAGTCCTTGGACAACTCTTCAAATTGCTTCCTGTCCTTGGACAAAAATAAATGTGGGATGAAGCTGTAAAAGGATGTGATTACACACTCTCCTGCACTGCAATGTCTTGCCATGCATATGATTTCACAGTGAAGAGCAGGAAGAATCAGCCCCTCTAGACTGTAGGGTCTTACATGTGTGTGTGGCAATACACCAGGGTGGGTAGACATGCAAACCTTGCAAAAGAAGCTGAAAACATCAGAGGAATAAATGTTAAAGCGAAACCAAATGCGAACAGGAATAAATGCACTACGTGAAAACAGAGTAGGGAGTCAGAAAGTACACTGCTGGAAAGTGAGGAGGTAGGACTGCTGCATATGGAAAAGGGGCCCTTTCCAAGTTGAGCATCCCAACTGATGCCACAATGCCTGATCAAATTCAGGGTTGGGAAAGCAGCAGGAAAATTGATAATATATACTGAAAGAGTCCACAGGAATAGGCATTAAAAGAAAACGTCAGTAGAAGATAAAATCATGATTTAAATATATGAAAACATCATCTTACACAGAAATGCTAGGCTTATGAATTGCTAAATACTGTGAATGAGAGCACAAGTCCCCACAAGGATAAAAAAGAAAAGGAAATGCTTCGTAAAATATATTCTATATATTCAGACGGAATAGACTCATTATTACTGGAATAGTGAATACTGTAAGATAGGGCTTCATCCATACAGCCACAAAAATGAAGTTAGCAATGAGATTGCTATTGCCATGATTGCTATTGTTGTAGTTGTTACATGAGCAATAGCTCTGCTGTTAAATCTCTGAGCACAGAGGGAAGTTCTTGGCAGTGAGTAGTCAAGGGGGTCTGAATGCTGCAGTTTGCCTGGTTCATTTTATATTTAGATTCACTTCAAGTTTATAGGGCAAAAGGATCATTCCATAAAAAGCCTGAAGCAAAGAGGAAATGAGAACAGAAAGCCAGGTGCTGTGGGGACCCCTCATGCCTCCTAAAAGATCAGTGAGCAGTTTGAAATAATTCTCGTGAGGCAATAAAAAAGTAAATAGTACCAATATCCACCAAAAGTTTGCCCAGCTTGTAAAAGCTAGGATGACTGCCCTTCCTAATGCACATAGAGCTTCTGTGTTCAATTTCCACCTCTCAGTTAGTGTTTTTCCTGCTGTTCCTCAAATCACTTCACTTTCTGATCCAAACTGCAAAGAACACTTCAGACGTCTAGGCCAAAATGTCAATAATTTTGTTTGAGAAGCTGTGGGCTTGTTTGCAAAGGCAAGGGAACTGTACTTTCTGTAAAACTATTCAGTGCATGCTTTTAAGATTTCACTAGTTTTTAGAGTAAGATTCCTAAAGCTGTCAGCCATCACAAAGCAGCTGCGAGAACAAAATTTTAGAGGTACTTGGGAATCTGTGAAGAATTGGTGAATCATTATCTATGATATTTGAGGAACTGAAATACCTGAAAATGTGACATGAATCATTTCTCTTTGTCATCAACGTGACTCACTCTTTCCCACTTGAAATAAGATGTTATTTAACTTTCTTTCTCTTATAAGCCTGGAATGTGACATGAATCCCTCAGGTAACTGGGATGATTTTTCCTGAAAAGAGGTGATCATACCTATGTAAGAAGAGCTCACACAGCAGCAAGAAAAGTTCTAAGGTCAAGATTCCTGTAAGTATCGAGTTGCATATTAATTTTTAAACATAACTTAAAACATAAGTGCATACAGCCTCACCTCAGGGGATGAGATGCATGTGGCTTCAGAAATGATAAATAACAGGTGTGGAAAATATCCAAAAAGCTTGTTGGCAGCTCTGAAGAAACCACCCGCTCCCAGAAGTCAAAGAGCTGACTGTTGCACCAACAATTTACAAAAGTTATTCTGAAACTTCCTTTAGACATTAAAAGCAAGGGCAAAAGAGCACATTTGAAAACACCCAAGACCACAAGGATGGGAATTCTGATGAGGGTTGAAATAGGTTGGGGATTCAGCAAGAGATAACCACTGGAGGTAGAAACAGGAGTCTAGATGCTCTGAAAAGCCCATTTTCCCCAGTTCTAGGCAGTCTCCCTGGAACAGTCTCCCTGCCCAGTGCCACTGTGCCATGCTCCTCTCACTTCCTCTGCAGAAGTATTTTCTTGCCATGACTTCTTGTGAAAGGTGAGATTTATCTGGGAGAGAATTCAAGCAGAAATCTCACGATAAAAACATCTCAGAGTTCTATAGGTTACCATGTACTCTGATAAATTCACTTTCTAAAATATTTCTTTTTCAGCTTTGAAAGCTTTTCGCAGATATTGCCTCCAATGATCATTTTAAAGGCTTCCTCTCCGTCTTTGTATTTACACTTCTCTTTGGTTTCCAGACAGGACTGTTTGAACACAGTATTTTTTCATTAAGTTCTGCTATCCATTCCTAGATACTGTTTTCATTGGTATCTTGCCCTCCTTTCAATTTTCTCAAACTGAAAGCACCTTTCTCTTTTACACTCTTGTCTTTGATTTATAACATAATATTTCTGTACTTTCTCTTCAGAAAAGGTGTTTGCTGTTATCTAGGTCCCATATTACTTATTGGAGGACATTATATCCCCAGAGGCCAAACGGAGCAGCACCAATTTATCTAGCATTTTTTCCCCCAGAAATAAAATAAAGCCTGAAGTCTCTCCCAACAACTATAAGAAACATTTTCTTTCTGGGATGTCATCCCATACATTAAGGATATATTTAATTTAGCATTAGAAAGAAGTGCCATATAAATAGAACTAGCAGTAAGCTAATAACCTAATAAAGCATTTCTCAAAGCTTCTGTCCCGATTAACAACACTGCTGTACCAGGGTTGTATTATGAACTAAAATCTGGCACCAGGTGATATCTTGTTTGTTTTCACTCAAGACCCAGGAACACAGGGCAGGGGAATAGTGTCAGTGGTCTTTTTTCTAGCAAGGATATGAGTTACTTGGTATGTGGAGGCTGTTCCAGGACAGACAGATGTTACACGAGTGTTCTTGAGATTGCTGTTGAGAAAGTCAGTAAGTGCTCCCCAAGAACATGGCCGTAAACCCCACCTGCATCCTACCACACCAGCAGGGAGGACAGCAGCTCTGGACACTCTCAGGACATTTCTTTTCAATTGTCTTAGGACAGACTGGGTAGACATTTAACTCAGATTATATACCATGGGGGTTTTGGGTTTTTTTCTGCAGGGCAGCAGGTTCTATCATTCACAGAACTCCCTATTTTTATTTTCTTTTTCAATAATATCATTACATGTCATTCGATTAGGTTGTCATTCCATGTTATGGACTCCATAACTCTGTATCTGTTAGGAAACATTTTTAAAAGTTCATTAAAAAGCGAAAAGGTGTAGTAGAAATAGGAAACAAGAAAACCCTCTTGAATCCCACCTTACAATATCTCTTAGTTAAATTTCAGTGTTTCAATGACAAGATGTGCACAATCCGTAAATGATAGGAGTTAGAAATTTTGCAGAGATCCTCATCTCCTTTGGGAGGTTTTTGAGTCTTTGAATAAACTTTTGGAAGATAATTTAAACTGACAGCCCTGTGTCACATAAAGTTGTAACAAGGGCATTAGATGAAAGTATGTATAAACCTAGTTTATTGGTTGAGAAAATACATAATTTGAATCAGCTTGCATTGCAAATGATGGGCTGCTTCTTGTGCCTTAATTGTAGACTACAAGTAGACACTGAAATGACAAATTTCTGATAATTTAACAAGGTCAGTTGACCATTAGGAAGATATACAAAGTCTGTATAGATGATTTTTTTGGAAATAAGTCTTATAAATGTCAAAGCGAATTAATTTAAAAATGTGTCAGTCACACAAAGACTAAACAAATTGATCAGAGAGCCTGAAACTAAAGATCTGAATGCTCATTACCAGCTCAGATATGCATATGGCAGGCTGAGAATTGTTATTGTAAAATCTCAGAAAGTTTGTGGAAATAGGTTTTCTGCCTTTATTTTAGCCTTTCACAATAGAAGTGATGATATTACTATCCTCCCTCTGCAATTTAAATTTCATTTTTACTCATTTACTAAAACTCCTTGAACATTATCTCAGCTTCTGCTGACATTTATGTCTTTGGAAAATAAAAGAACTTGAAAATAGACTTTTCTTCATCGGCGAGTAAGCACAATTTGACTATTTATGTGGAAGGATGAGTTAAATAAGCCCCAGGAGTACCTGAAATGTAGTTTAGTTTCTTCCACAAGCCATCTGCTGTCCCTATTTCTACAGAAAAGAAAACAGACTTCACCTTATGGCTGCTTTACAAAGAACTGCAGGCGATGAAATGCTGAGTCACTGTGGAAAAGGTTGGGTCATGCAGCCCGAACTAACTCCTGCCAAATGCAACTTGAAGGTTGGGAGTAGGGAAGAAAGTTTCCTTTTGGGCAAATGGTTTCATAATTGTTCATAACAAGTTTTTTCTATTCATTTTTTCTCTCCAGAATCCCATATCTGATCCACAAGTGGTGCTATGTTAAGAGGGTCAAGCAATGCCAGGTAATTGGGAGACCTGGATCTGAGAGTATTTGTCTTCTTTTGGTGATATATTTTTGCGAGTGCTCAGGGCAATGAGGTGGCTCAACTCATAAACAGTGATCAAAACTACATTTAGCAGGGGAAGGGGATGGAATTCTAAGCAATCTAGAGAAACCAGGGGATGCAGAGGTATTAGGAAGCAACAGGGAAACACATGGGAATTGCCTCAAGGGAATTAGGAAGGACTCTAAAAAAGAGGAATCTCACTATTCCTCCATGAGAATACTTGTAGCATTTCCATAATTGCTTACCTGATTCTTCAGTTGTCCAAGAATAAAAGTTAACACATGATGGATGAGATAGAGGGCTTCAAAAAGAACTTAAGTGTTTCTTACTTATTCAAGTCAAAAACTTTATTTCCTTTTCTCTCTAGTGTCAGTTGCTCTAGTCACCATTTCATATTATTCTTTTTAGACTGATGCCTGGGAAACTGTCAATGCTCAGATGTTTTAACATTTCAGAAAAAATATCAACAAAAAAATTTTAAGGCAGAACAAGATTTTGGCACCTTTCTGATATGCCTTGCTTTTCCTATGTATATATGAAAGATTTCTTGATGGAAAACAAGAGGCCTTGTGTTGATGTGTCTTTCCTCCATATATCGGAATTGATTTTACAAGGATCACACGGAGATTTTGAGGTTCTTTTTTAGTAGACTTTCACCTTCCACACTGCAGCTTGAGAATAGACTTTCCTTTTCCCCTTTTCTCCTAGCTTCACCACTTGTTGTGAATATCATAAAAGAATGATTCTTCTAATGTGAGTGGGCAGTATATAATGACAGAATTAAGATTTATTATTTTGCAACGCAGGAGATTCATGACACTAGGACAAATGAGCTGAAATGGTGTGCTCTTGATTATTTTTTCCTTAAAATAAATTCTTATTATAATAAATCACATTAATTGTGATTTTAGCATAAACATTAAGTTCTTTCTAATCACGTCAAGTTACCACCTCTTCAGAATGACTGATATTGAAGTGAGAGTAGTCTCAGCCATAGTTTCCTTGCAAACATGTGAACATCTCACAGCATTACCATGAGTGCAGTGAGACAGTGGAACAGGTGGCACAGAGAAGTTTAGAATGCCCAACCCTTGAGTGTATTCAAGACCAGGTTAAATAGGACCCAGAGTAACCTGGTCTAGTGGATGGTGCTCCTGCCCATGGCAGGGTCACAAGTGTGTCCTGGCAGCCAGGAGGGACAACCATGTCCTGGGTTGTATCAGTCACAGCATCACCAGCCGGGCAAGGGAAGTGACTGGATCTGTTCTGCACTGGAGCAGCCTCACCTCGAGAATTGTATGCAGTTTTGGGCACCACAATATTAGAAGGTTGCAAAGCTGATAGTTTCCAAAAGTGGCCTACGAAAAGGGTGAAAAGCCTTGCGGGGAAATCTTATGAGGAATGGTTGAGGTCACTTGTTCTGTTCAGCCTGGAGGAGATGGGGAGACCTCACTGCAGTCTACAGCTTCCTCATGAGGGGAAGTGGAGAGGAGGACCTGATCTCTTCTGTCTGGTGACCAGTGACAGAGCTCGAGAGAATGGCCTGAAGTTGTGTCAGAGAAGGTTTATACTAGACATGAGAAAAAGATTCTTCACTCAGAGGGTGGTTGGGCACTGAAATAGGCTCCTCAGAGAAGTGGTCAACAGCACCAAGTGTGATAGAGTTCAAGAAGTGTTTGGGCAGCACTCTCAGGCACATAGGGTGATTCTTGGGGGTGTCCTGTGCAGAGCAGGGAGTTGGATATCCGTGATTCTTGTGAATGCCTTCCAAGTCAGAATCTTCTATGATTCTAACTAGATGATTTTGAAAATCCCTTCCAACCCAAACTGGTCTATGATTCTATGATGATCTTGCTCGTTACCCTGCCAAAAGTGATTACAGCAGGCAGCTGAGGTGATCTCATCATCATTACAAAATACAGCAGCTAAATGAAGTCCATATTTGCACTTCAGGTAAAATAAGGAGTGATTCTGGAGATCTTCCTTCTAGCCTGAGCCTCTACCACTGGACAATGAAACATCAACAACTGCATACTCTACAGCAGCTCTGCACAGGTACAGAGAAATGCAGTTACCACATGGGAGTGGGGAAGATGCTAAATAGAAAAATGGTGGAATGCTTCTCCTTGTTCAGAAAGCCTGCTTTTTTCTTTTTTTGGAAGTGAAACATGGCAGATGTGATATATCTCAGCCTATATACCTCAGCCAGTTACTTTCCCTTCCTAATTCCCTCTTACACCTATTAGAGGGCTTTCAAGAAATAAAGGCAACATTTTGTGAGATGGAAACAGTCACTTAGATCCCATTGCAATTTCTGCAAACATGATTAGAGAAAGGATAATCCAGGTACAGAACAGGATCTGAGCCCAAGATGGTCTTATGTTTCTTGTCTCAGGACTACGGCTGGCAAGTCACCAAAACTTTGCCTCTGTTTAAAATGGACATGATGACGTTTCATAGCTGCTACTGTAAAAATTCGATATGTTGTCTGAGCACACCAAAAATATGCATGATGCAATCATATATATTAAGTTTTAGAATAAAGTAGCTGTAACAATATTTCGAAGAAAAGACAGTACATGTTGGTAGCAAAGAAGAAAACTGAGACATTAATTGTTCAGGGCAGGAAGAATTTCTTGTCTGTCCTGCACTGTATTCCATTTTTTAGTTGACTTTAAGGACATTTTCAGGGCCTGTGTGTCTCTATTTCTATCCTTTCTCACTGTCTCTAGAAGCTTTAATATCCTGGCCTGAGGATATAGCCCTGGATGAAACCAGAAACCTTAGGGAGCTAGTTGAAAACAGACTAAACAGGGAAATAGGTTTCCCATGCACACATTTCCTTTTATTTATCCACAAAAACATCACTTTCAAAAACCTCCCTGAATGCACATATTACCCTCTCTTCTTTTAGGCTGGACATAAGAGCCCATGATTTGATTTAACTCGCATTTGTAACCTTCACTCCCTGTGGCTTACTATAGGACAAGCTGTAGAACAACACTTTCGAGCCAGGGGAGGGATGAGTTTCTGTAACTGAAGGAAGGAATTGGATGAGCAACATGCTGCCTCCAGGGAAAAGAGATGGGAACATTCACGGACCACCCCTCAAAGGGGAGCAAAGTATATATTTGTGTTACAGTAGGTTTCCTGAGTCAGGTTCTTGGGATAAAGTTGAATGATTAACCCCCCACCCACCTGCCTGCTGAGAAGCTGCTCTGAGGTGCAAATTATGTACTACCCAGCTCCATTGCACAGTCATATTATGTTATATTAATCATTCAGGGAAGGTCTAGAATCCATCTTTCCTGAGCTTCAGGTGATATTTCTAATTTGTAAGCCAAAAGATTGGTCTTTCTTCTGTAGTGAATATTTTTTCTCATTATGTGTGAGCAGAGTGCTGAGAATGCACCGGAGACTCATCCTGGGGCTTAAGACTATTGCCAGAGGATGGAGCATGGATTGCTGGGGCTCTGTGCAAGAGGAGTACTTATGCTAAAGGTGGAAAAGAACCCTCTCCTTCCCTTTTGGAGCGATGGGAAATCTTTTCTCTCTTTGAAAAAAAACCCAAAGGATACCTAAGCCTGGGTCTGAGGTCTAAGCAGTGAACCCAGACCAATGGTAAGAACATCTCTCTCTCAGAATAAAGCACACATATATATATAGGAAGGAATTCTTCTGTTTTGTGTAGCTTTAATTCCCGTTTCTGGCTCGCTGTTATTTGCTGGGTATTTGGGTGGAAGCCTTCACATTTGACTCTGGGCCCCATGCAGTGTCAAAGGCGCTTTTATGGATCTCCTCCATGCCAAATGCAAACATTCAAACCCACAAGATGGCCACTTAGGGTGTTTCTCCCCCCTTTCAGAAGAGCTCACCCATCTGTGGTGAACATTTACAGATCCCTTATGAAATGTTCTGTCCTCATGCATACCAGCAAGCACACTATGGGTATCCCACAGGACATATGTCAGTGTTTCTGATAGCGGTATTAGGTCCAAAGGGCTTTACATCATTTTCCTTGCAAATGGGAAAGGGTAAAAATTAAATGAAATTACATATGTGCACATGAGAATGCAGAGGCAGCAATCATTCATGCATTGAGGGTGTCCTCATTCCCTCCACATGTCATTTCCAAACACAATTGCAAATACTGAAGTCTTTGCTGTAAGGAGCCTGGCACAAGCTGAAGTTAGATAAATCAGAAGACGTTAGACTATTTCTTTTTCTCCTCCACCCATACTAGTGGTAAAACCTAAGGGATGCTCAGCTCCTTCAGGCACAACCCTAATACCATTTTCAATTGCATTATCAGATGACCTAAGCATAATTATACCAAATCTTCCTGTCTATAGTATTTGCACTCCATTAATGCCTGAGCATGCAGCAGTTTCAGTCTTGTAAAAGAGATCCTGCCTGAGAAATTTGCAGTCTAAATAAGCAAAGATGGAGGAGCTATTTCAAGAGACCTCTCTGAGGGATTAAGGGCTGTCAGACTTTCTGGCAGGAAGCCTGTGGGAGGTCAGGGAACTGAACTGAGGGCTGCAAACCCCCAGCAGCATCAGTCTCCAGATTGTTCTTTACCTGGCAGCTGCCTGCCAGAGAGACATGGTGGTTGCTAAATGAAAAGCAGATGGAGTTAAGTTTGGTTAAAGTAGACAGTCATAACAACAAAGAGCTCTCATCTAATCACCCAGCGGTAGTAGGGCTGAAAATGTAATCAAGTTGTTTTCTATAAATCATTTTCACAAGATAAGAGGCCTGGCTATCCAGCATGGCTCGCTAAGTATTTACACTGTAAACTTTCCTGCCCTCAGCACCACCCCTTTGCTCTGAATTATCGCTTTAATGAATTTAATCATGAAATGTAACAGTTGGATAATAAGAACCCTGTAAACTTCCCCCTCCTTTCCTTTTAAATTAAATTATATACTGGTAGTAAAAACATGATTATTTGAAGGTTGTGTTTATGAGAATTCTTGCCCTCTGAGGAGGGTGGTGAGGCAAAAAAAGAGAATTAAAGTTTTTACTTACAAGAGAAAACAGCTTGTGGAAATAATTACACAACTTGTGAGCCCTGCACAGCAACTGTATTTAACTGTATTTAACAAATTCAAGCCTTTAGAAACAGGCAAGTAGTTTTTCTTTCAGACAGTTGAATATCTAAAGTGTCTCAGTTATTGTACTAATTTACTAATATATTGCCAAGATAAAGTGATTGAATCTGCTGAAGAGGAGGGGGAGTACATTGATAATGTCTATTGTAATGAGGAACAATAATGGGCATTAAAGTTTATTAACAAACTCCACAGGTCACTGCACAGCAAGAGCAGAGCATCAGTAAAAGGGAAATTCAATCATGTTCTGTTGGAGCTCGCAGCATGCACTGAACCTCCTCATTAGGTTGCTTCACAGTCGTCCGAACGGGAAAGGTCGCTCACAGATGGGAGAGTCAGGGAACAGAGCTTTGCTGCTTCAGCTGCACCTCAGCCTGTTTCCTGCTCACATGCAGACAGCTCCTCGAGTTTCCTCTGATTGGGGTTTTCAAAGATTTTCAAGATTAACATGTTTTGGTTTGCAGTCCATGTTCCCATTCAATCCTAGGTTCTTACAGGCTGGCCACACCAACATCTTTTCCTGCAGTTCCTATCCCTTATTGCTGAAGGCAATTGAAAAGAATGTTTCACTCCAATATTGAATAAACTTCTGTCCACTCAGGTCACTGCCTTGGCCTCTGGAGAATTTAAAGTAAATAAAGGAGCTGGATGACAGTGCATTTTTTACTTACTTTGTTTAAAGTTGTGCATTCTTTTTTTCTGGAAAGATAAAGCACTTTCCCTTATTTTGGGTTCTTGCTTTTCAATGATGCTGGAAAACAGTGATATTTGCCAGACTGGCCTGTTTCCTGCTGCCGACATCTTCCTGACAATGTTTGAATGACTACAGGGACGGACATGCCCCAGAGCTGCCCTGCAAGCTCAGGTCTATCAGAAGACAGAAACAGGGCTGGTACGTTTATGAACTCTCTCAGGTGAGTTTTTCTTTCTAACTCACACACTAATTTTAATTATACAACTTGCTACATGGAGCCCTTCAAACGTTGGCAGCAGAAGCAAAACAGCAATAGAAAGCAAGCTATTTTAACAGTGTATTTTCTGAGGATTTAGCTGCTTGCCTCATTTGGTATCTAGCAACCTGTGCCTGTTTAAAGAGTTGATTTGACAATATTATCTAAGAAGTCTCTGCTAAACCCATTAAAAAAAATCTACAATCATGAAATTCAGCCTGTGCTGCAGCCTCATTTGGTGCAGTAGTCTCTATTTTCCTCTCCTACAGTCCGAAATCTGACAACACTGCAGCAAACAAACAGCAGATGGGATTGTTACAGGGCTTTTAAAATAATGAATATCTGTAATTCTGCACTAAGACTCAGCCTCTGCCTTTGGACAGCATCTAGGGTGCTGGTAATGCCACTAGCAAAGTAAGGCAGATTGCTGTTTTTCTCACAGACGAGCGAAATACTATCAGCACAGTGTGCAGGAGTGTGCTGATGCTGTATATCAAGAGCAGGCATTTGAGACGGAGGAGAGGGGGAGAAAGGGAAGTTGCATGAAGACATCAGCACGGTGCTGGGCCAGAGCTGTAAATCCTGGGGATGGGGTTTATGAGCTGTGGGGCTCAGTGCTGTGTTACACACTCCCAAAGCTCTGGGGCAGCCCACGGAGGGGCCTGAGAGAGGTCTTGAGTTAGCAGTGAGCACGGAGACAGTGAGCCTGCCTCTGTCCAAAATCTAATGAGTCTCTGTCATCCCGCCAAGACGAAAGGAAGGAAATGTTAATAGATGCATCAAAGTCCAGTTCACACAAGCATCCCTCTGGGGTATCAGACCAGCTGTGAGAAGCACTTCCCACAATCAGTCGTGTAGGACTTTGCTCCCTTCTCACAGGGCTGCTTGAAGATTTTATCCCAGGGAGATTTCATATAAAAGGTGTGTTTGTTCAAGCCAGCCGTGTTCTTCCCAGTCCTTCAGGCCCATAATAACAGGGGGAGTGTCTCCCAGGCACTCTCTGGGTGACCTCCTGGGTCTTGCCTTCTTGACTGCTCCTGTATTCCAACTTCCCAGCTGCCTGAACCTCAGCAGCACAGAGCAGCTGTGCTGGGCACACAGGAGCCCTTGGGATGCAGAGTCAGACCCCTCATGCTGTACCTCCAGGGATGAGCCCACCGTGCGGTCTGTGGGGTTGTCTCCCCAGAACCCGAAAACTGTCTGAATAAACAAGGGAAACAACAAACTGGCCAAGGTGACTTTGCAGGTTTGCAGACATACCTGCCTTCCCCCAGGGAGAGTTTAAACAATTACACTCAGCAAACTGGGTTGCTCAGCTAAAAATTCTTTGTGCCCGTGTTAAGGCTGGCAGCTAAAATGGAGGGAATGCATCTCCCTGTGTTATTAGAAGTAGCAGACTACTTTGGATTTTTTTAAATTTACTTTTACTGTTTCCTTTGCAAATTGCTAGGCACTTCTAAACAAAACCAGTTTTGCCCTTTCAACTTTCCTCACATTACAGCCCAGCTAACTCCATTAGCAAATAAAGTAAATGGCCAAAGCACTCATGAAAGTCTAAATTCCCTGAAGGTAATAACTGTATAAAACACATGGGAGTTGTTATTTCAAGGCAAGGAAATGGAAAGCTTTTAGTTTATCATTAAGCCAGCTTAGTATTTTGGTAGACCTTGGCACTATTTATTAACAATTCATAAAGTCAGACTGGGGTGAGTCTACGTAAGTGATACATATTTTTGTACTGAGATGTGGGACTTGTGCTATTTGTCCTGAACTCCGTGTAAACAGTGCTTAATAAGCTCTGACTTGGCTTTTCCCATTAAACAGTTTGCTTGGATGGAGTGAACTCAAGTCACTGCAAGTTCCAGCAAAAATTACCCTTCAGTGCAGTACTGATGTCAGGAAGCTTCTTTCTAGGCTGCCATTAGTTCAGAATTCAATATCTAGAAGCAGTTCCAGTATGAGGAGCCTTTGAGCTCTCACAAAAGGATTGGAAGGTGTTATATCATTATGCAGGAAGGTGCAGGGATGAATGAGTAAGAATGAAGAACACCCCACAAAGGAGAAGAACAAGATCAGAAATTGTCACAGATGAGATCCTGTGGGAACATAAGTCCATCAGCTTATGGTGCAAGGCCATGCAGGTTCCTTCTTTTTCCTGACATATCTTCTAGCTCTAGCTTGACTTTTCTGGTCCCATCTTTTAGTACTTCTAGTGTCTGTTCACCTGAATGCTCTTTCCTTTTTGTCAGTTCCAGTGTTGCAATGGTTAGGTCAAACCTGTATTAGTTTTTTTAAGGCATTTACAATATTCAGCAAAACTGTGAAAACGTAGTAATAAAAAACTCAGGTACTAACTTCTGGCACCAGTTAGTAAGATTGGTGCTTCCACTTAGAAAAACTCTGCTTATGAGATGCCCACCTGAGGCCTCATTCACTCTGTTGTATACATGTGGCACCTCAGGGGAGGAGACTGGGCAGACACCAAGATGTGCACTGTGCTATTTTTCTAATTTTCCTGCAGGGCTCATGTGCTTTCTGTAGGCAGGCACAAACTGGCTGGTATTGCTCAAAAATCTACCAGTTTTCAAATGCTGACAACACCAAGTTTCTAGCAGTGTAGATTGTTCCATCAATGTTATTTAAAGTAAACCAGACTGGTATTTCTTAAGGTAGATTCTTAATATCTCGCTTTTTGCTACTCACTAAATTCCTCTGACAGTCTAAGGGCATTTCAGCTCTTTGATATTTTGGACATTCACCCATTTGAGGTATCATGCAGCATCAGAGGCTCTGGGCTTGGGTCTGTGGGCAGCCTTTTTATTGAAGACAGTCTTCCTGTCTTCAATACACGTTGTTGAGATGAATGCCATTCTCCAGAGAATGTGGGGTGGAATTAACTTTTGCAGTAAGTTTTTTGTGTATGTTGTCAATTTGCTGAGGCTCACATCTTGATTTTGGAGGAACCAGAGCTCTAGGAATTGAGGCATTGATAGCGGGCCTGAGAGAAAATATGTAAAGTTATTGTGGGATTACATACAGATTAAACTGAAAAAAAGGTAAATCAACAGCCCATAAGATTCCTGTTTAAGATTATTTAATTTCTTATGCTTTCCACTCTGTGGGTAGGGGGACTATTCAAGCCTGAGGTGACAATTAGTGGAATATGCTGCCTGGTAACTTTGGCACAAACACTCTGTCATGAAGCACACTATTCATACATGTGGAAAAAGTAATGATTTAGTACCTTTTGTGTGCCAGCATTTCTGCCATAATACATTTCAGAAACAAAAATGGAAGTGGCATAAGTAGAGAGGAAAATACCCAACCCTGTTTGTTCTTCCCTTTCAAAGGGGCACCAGCAAGGCAGGGATTCTCACTATACATATTTATTTAAGTGTAATACAAAACTTCTCTTTCTATTATAAATTTCTATTTTAAAAATCTATTTTTAGAAATGCATTGAAAATTTGAATTTCAGCTTGAATTTAAAAAAAAATTAATATTGAAGGTTCATTACCTTATTCATTGCCCATTTCTCTCAGATGACTGCTCAAGGAACCAGGATAATTAGTTCAGATGTAGAGACCTGTGTTGTAGCTCACAGGCTTTCCACCTTCCAGTGAAATGGAAAAGACTGGACTGATTTTATTGAAAGCAGATTGTCATCTGCTGTTCTCTGTTACTGACTGAACCAAGACTGTTCCACCAGGGCCTTCTGCTCACACTGAGAATTGATGTGGTTTTGTTAATTTTCCTCTCTTTTTAAGAATTTAATTTGTAAAGTAAGTCTCAGTTTGCTTGTAAACATGTTTATTTATGGTTTTATTGATATGTTCTATCAGATTGTACTCTCTTTAGGGAACAGAAATATGATTTCTTTTCCAATCTGCTGTGCTAAACAGACTTTCCTTTCCTTACTCATTCAAAGTCAGGTCTAGATCCAGACATCTGTTTTCAACATCATATTTTGTATGATGCTTCTCAGATTACACTCTGTGGCAGCAAGGGTGGGTGGACATGAACACTTTACAGAGTATTTAAAGAATCAGTTGCACCTTTCTGGCATGTTGCTACAGCCAAGTTCCCAGAAATCTGTCCATTTCCAACTTAAAGACCAGAAACCACTTCCTTTGGAAATATTTGAAATATGGGTTACTTTGATACTTTGCTCTTTATGGTAAATGTTTTCCTGAAAAAATATCACAGGCTTTCCACAAATGCACACAAACTAATGAACTCAAAGCTTTGTTTAGTTCAGGAGCCCTATTATCATGATTACTTCATGATTTTACATCTTTGTAACAAAAAATATGTAATTTAGTGTTCACAGGAGATAAATAGCCATGGCTCTGTGTCTGATTGTGTTGTCAGCCAATATGACATGTATAATTTTGTGTAAAGATATGGCGCACAAAAAAGGCCATCACCTTCCTCTTTTCTCCCCCTCTACTTGTAAATTACAAGAGTGACTAGCTAAACCTCACTGAGTTCTTTGCAGTGCTCTGGTGTTTAGAGATAACACTTTGGTGTTCTAAACCCCATCAGAAAGAATACTAAGCCTTACATTAAAAGCCTGAAAAGGATCTTAATATGGATAAACTATTAATACCAAATTTGACTTGATTTCTTTGTTATACAAATTATACCATTTTCTCTTGATCTGCAATCTTCTCTCTTGGCCATCAGAGCAGCCACCTGCAGTTCTGCCTCCAGCCTGCCTCCCTGCTCTGTGGGGCTAGGCATGATCCCCTAACCACAGCCCTTCTGGAGTGGAGCACTGTACACTGTCCTGCACTGACTTGGCATTCATGCACCCCAATTCTCCCGCTGTGAGGGTCACATCACATCACATCATGATATTTCTGTGTATAAAGGGTGAGGTAATGCTGAATAGTTCATATTCTTCTGAAGGTAGCTGCACAAAAGAGGGAAAAGATACAACCCTTAGTGCAGTTTTGCAACACAAATACCCTATAGTGCCTTTATCAGCACTTAGAAATCCTGCTAGGTAGACACTGACTTATAATCCCCCTTTCCCATTCTGACACTTCCAGCTTGGTTGGAGCAATAATGAAATAATTATAAAAGGCAGAAAGATTGCTGTAAGAATTGATCTATATTTACATGAAATTTTGTTGAAGAAGAGGAGGTTTTTCAGATTAGAAATCAGCCGCACTCACACTGAAACAAAATCATTTATTATTTAACCTTGGGATGGGAGAGGGGAGGAAAGTTAATAATTATTATTTAGCTCTAAGCTAAAAAAAAAAAAAGTACTAATATTGGACTTTATTTTCTCCTCTGCTACATCTTCCCTCATTTGACTACCTTTTTTGTCATGCCTGTTTTGATTTCAAATCTTTTTTCTTCCTGTCCTGTAATATCATTAACAAGAACTTAATCAGAAAACCACACCTGCTACACTATATGCATTAATATGTTATAGATACACTCTACATAAAATAACACATTATATGGACCTTATATAAAATAATAATTGAGCAGCCTTTAGGGTTTATAAAAATGCCAACTTCCATGTCATTATTGGCTGCAGTATATTTTCTATAAAAAGTTATGATGCTGCTTTGCAGCATCTATTTGATCCTGGGAAAGAAGAAGGAAGGGAGAAGAAATGGATACTCAACAGCTTTTTGGGCAGAGTCTCTAGCTGCCAATGGTACAAGACATCATCACTTTTGGGATGGTAAAGACGTGGAAATATCCTCTCTCTGGTGCTTGTGGGCGGTTGTGCAGATGTCTGACTGTTCTGTTCTGCTTTACTCTCAGGTAGATACCTTTCACACCCTCCACTAATCAATACTAATCACAAATGCCATCTGCCAGATGCACAGATTGCACAGCAGGAAGGACACTTTCATCCATGCTGGCTGAAGTGACACAAATCACTCGTGCCTCTGGAAATCAGGCTGCTCAACACCCAGCTCTTCCCCTGAGCACAGTGAAACCCTGGGACTTGCTGCAGAAGCTGCCATGTGGTGGTTTGGGCTACTTGCCAGCATCAAAGGAATGACCTGGCTTTCGAGAAGCTTTCCAAGCTTTTACAGCAGAAGTGTCCTCCAATAGTATCTGGTGCTGCTCAGATATGCCACTGACAGAAACACAAACAGGTGTAATGGCATTTTTGGGGCAGGTCTCTGTTTCCATAAATGAGGTGCTGGAGATCTATCTGCAAACAGGATATTTTAAGTTCCTAAACCTGTGACCTGACCTAACAACCTGTGTGGCATCCCCTCTTAAAGAATTGCTTGCACCTTAAAGCAATAAATATAATTCATTAATATATTTGAGAGCAGAATTCATAAACTAAAGTTAATTCAAAGTCCTTTCAACCTTCAGCTTTTCATTTTTGCCAGTTTTACAAGACATTTACATTCTTGCATATTCTGCAGAGAGATAAGAATTTTTTGTTATGTGCTGTAATTTACAGGATCATTGTTCAACACACCAGTGTTTCCATAGTTGTGAGAGTCCACAATTTCTTCTTTAAAGGTTTAATAACTTCATTTACTATGATACTCAAATTTTACAGTGCACATTATATGCAACTTTGAAGCACTGCATAAAATATTTATACCATGCCTAGATGTGGCAGCTACATCTGTGATTACATTTTTATTCCTGTTAATTATAAATCAAACATGCAGGGGTGATTGCTTTTTTTGTTCCCTTGGCAAGAATATTTGCAATAAAGCTATCTTTGTTCAGAGTCCTTCTGACAGCTCACTAGCTCATCAAACTCCAAATTATTAAGAAAATTCCCATATAAAATCCACAAGTTATTATTCTGTGGTAGTTTTCAAGGTCTCCTTCAGGCCTACTGCTTGACTTTGGCTTTGCATAAATTGTGAAACTCCATCTGAATGGTGCTCAAGACAGATAATGGCATCATAACTCTTTATCAGTGCTCTTCTGGATGATCCAGTTTTCCTGCTAGAGGCTGTCTGCAGCTCAGTCATCAGCAATACTGCCTGTGCTCATGCAATGCTACACTGACACAGGCAGCAAACTTTTGGTTGAAGGCTATGGCTGCATTCCACTGAAAACTAACCTACTTGCTTTGCTAAATAAAGTAGGGATTGCAAAACCCACATGCTGAATAGTAATCCTGACTCATTCTGCCAGCTCTGACAGCTCAAACCCAGCCATTCCATCTCTTTCTCGTTGTATCTGAGGGACATTTAGCCCTGTTAACACATATAAATCATTTTGTTTTGCTGTCCTACAAGTTCAGAGTGGTACACTCGTGTAACTTTGCAGTCTGTTCTCCAGTTATGACTGATTCAGCCTAACAGAACTGCAAACTGCTCTATAAATTATGGAGAATGACATCTGTGGTAATGCTGGTGTACTTGTTATAAGTAAGTCAGATGAATTCTTCTGCACTTGCTCCAGCGCTGTTTCGCCTCGCCCTAGCTTCACACTCTCCATCTTCTCCCTTGTACAGCTACAGAAGAAATTGTTTAGTCAGATTCTATTTTTTAATAAACTCGTACAAATGGACCACCCTCTGCTCACTGGTGCTGAATAGTAAATACATAATAAATGTAGCAGTGCAAAAAGTCTTGACTGGATGTCAGAATTTTAATAGCACTCACTGTTTTATACATCATTAACATTTCAGCTGAAATCCTCACGTCTTAGAGACCAGCTTAAAATTGCGTTCTTTGTGAGGCTGAATGTCCTATTATTTTAGAACATAATTCTGTTAAAAAAATAAACCTATAAGTTAAATTTTTAATAAGAATTTCCATTTAATTACATTAATTTTATTCCTAACTGGAATTTTTTAGTAACTCATTTAATTACTGAGTAAATCTCATTTCTTTCTTTCTTTTTTTTCCAGTAGCAAATTCCACAAACATGTTGACTAAAAAAATTCAATTAATGATTTTTACACACAAATCATTCATCAGCAATTCGTTGTTGGTGTTTGCTACTTCAAAATCAAGGCATCAGTTGCTTTGATTAGAGACATGAACTTTTGTACCATCAAATGTTTCTGAACCTTGATAGGATAAGCCACATTCCTAATACTATGTGTCATAAAAAGATAGTAAATAAAAAGCTCATTTGCAATGTAGTGAGACCTTGATGGACTTTTTCCCCCCGAAATACTATTTTAGTGTTACTGTAGGCAAGAGAAATGGCAGTAAATAGGTGCCTGACACGGGGATACTACTTTGTGTATTCAAATACATTCAAAAATTCAATTTTTTATCATTTTATGGTGACAGACAAAAGGCCTTGCACAGCAGACATCACCACTATAAAAACCCCCCAAAAACTGCAATATCGATAACAGTGAGAACCATTAGGACAATCCAAAGAGCAGTCACTAGTGAAGCCAGCTCTTGATGCAACCACAGTCTCCCATCTCCAGTATAGTTTTAGGCTGAGATTTCTAGAGTCCTAAATAACTGTGCAAATGGGAACATCAGCAAGCATTTGACTGAAATCCCCTAATGCAAATCAATGATCAAGGCTGTGCTGCTTTCCAGCTTGTTTTAGGAATGGTTTTTAGTCAGGCTCTGAAATAGGATGTATCGACAAAATTCATTGAACCAACTCTGTTCTTCTCAGTCTCTGAAATAATGAGTCAGTGTTGGACTGCAGATTTATGAGCAAGTAGCTGTTAGGCAGGTATGGCTGCAACAGAGTATAAGTATTCATTCCTTTAGAAAATAAAAAAACAAACAAAGAAAACACAACAACAAAGAGTCTACATTTAAAAAACAAGGAAAGAACAAATAAACATAAATTCAAATCTGTCTCTCAGAGGAAGCTAGCTCCTCAAACTCCCCTTTAAAAGCATGATGTGTGGTGATGTTTGGTCATCAATAAAGGCAATAAAATGCAGCATTACTACGGTTTTGAGTCCTCAATAGCAAGTTCAGTAAGAAAGGTTTATTTTATGGAAAATCTAGGTATAAGTTCTTGATTTACTAAGTCAATATTTTTACAGACCAAACTACTCAGGAAAAGAAAAAGAGAATAATAAAAAACTCAAGCTTGAAAGGTCATTTTGAAGTGTTAGCTTTCAGGTGAGGCAATCCAGCTGTCTGTGCAAGGAGCACACCTCCCATAATCTCACTGGTGCAATCAGCATGGAAAGGGTCCAGGAGGACCTCAGGTGCAACCTGTGCTTGTTCTTACCCCATAGTGATGGGTTTCATTGGTTCTCCCTACCCAGACATGCTGGAAGACAGACCTCCAAGCCTTCCCCAAGACCTTCCCCTTCCCCTTCCTGTCCCTGCCTATGCTGAGCAGCGCCATGGCCTTGGAGAGCATCTTAATAATGGATTTTACTGGGGAAAGGGGTACAGAAGTGTTTTAGAACAAAAAAATAAGGTTAGCATTATCCAGGAGATAGTTCCTAGCAGTTGTGCTGTTGCTCAGCATGGGCAGAGCTCACCTGCAGAAAGTGTCAAACTGCTGTCTCCATTGAGGTCAGAGTTGTGCAATTAAGTAGAGCAATTAATCAAGAATGTATTCTGTACCTGGGAAAAAAAGACCATGAAAACGGAATTCACTGCTATTAAAAAGGACTCTTTACCGTACAGAATTGCCTTTACATTTATTTCAGTTGGGAGTTTCTGCAGCTATGCTGTGAAAGGTCAGGATAATGACAACAGCACAGGACTTTCCCCTCTGCTCATGTTTCGAGCTACTGCCTTTCCCTTTCTGCCACATTTATAATGCTGGGAGAAAGTGAAACTGTTCTTACACAGCTGAGGGAAGACTCTTAGCTACAGAAAACAAGCCATTTTGCATGGTGGTTGCATATCATCTTGGAGATTAAATGCTTGAAGGGAAACTTGCACTCCAGGTGTCTCTGGGTAGGTAGAGAAATGACAGCCACAGTTGTATGGGGTTCCAAGTGCATGTCATTATAAGGAAACAGACATGAGTATTTTGACAGCTGCAGCACTGGAAAGCAAGGAAATCTTACAGTCAGGGTGACAAACAGAACTTCTGCTTTCCATTGCAGAGAAGAAAGTCAGTTCTTATGACAATTAATTCCTGGGTTTCTAAATAATAACTATATTATAGAAGAGAACAAAAAAAAGTCTCTTCAATGATTAAGTAATTAAAATTTAAAGTATTGAGGGAAACAATAGAAGAATAGATTTCTGAGTTAGTTTTGATGGCAATTCTTCTGGTAGGAAAAGGAGGTGGATTCTCAGCTTTCAGACAAGCTCCACTTGTGATCTCAGTGTGACAGCTCCTGGTCCTGCATAATGGATAGCCAAAGACATGGTTCCAAAAAAAGCCCTCCAAAGGAATGGCAAGCAGGGTTTGCCTTTAATTGCAAGTTCATACATTTAAGTTTCTTCTATTAGGAATGTGAGATGCACAATCAGACAATTAAGTGCTGTCTGGAAAAGAGCAAGTTCTCTAAAGGAGACAAATATTGTTGAGGAGAAGACTCACCAGCACGATTCTGAGCTGTGCTCCTGCTCTGCCTTTACCCCAGGCCTCCATGGGTGCTTTCCACAGGACAGCTCTGGGGAATAGTGTCCATTGCTGGGACAGGAGGACAAAGTGGAGTCCAGCCTGAGAAAGATTTGTAGACTGTTCTGCTGAGACTTGAATAAGAGGACAACCGAGAATAACCACCAAAATAACCCCAAGCTAAGTCAATCAAAGTCTCTTGACCTTGTAAGGGATGGGGTAAGGGTAAGGGGTTAAAAGCAGAGCTTACTGGTACTTACCATCTACCAATTGTTTTGCCAACAAGGTAATTTTGCCAGTGGTTCCTAAATTTATCATGAGTGTACAGACTGTATTCCATTCATGGGGACATTTTGTTCTCCCCAGCTTGGGCCATCAGTCATGTTTTGGGTAAGCTGTTTCTTCTAACTCCCTTTCAGAAAGCTAAAGCCCTAGCAACAGCCATTAAAGCAATGTGTGTCAGCACTTGAGAAAGGGAGGACATATGTGAGCTTTTCGGCTCATATTTAGAAAGTGCTTCATCCTCCAAAAGCTTCTTGTTATCCTACCCAGTGAGTCTGACCTCCTGCCACCCTGGTCAGCACATCCTGTCCTTTTCTCCAGCACGTCCATCCTGCTTTACATAAAGCAGGGATCTGCAGTGCCAGTGTTCTGCAGCATCACTGGGACTGTACAGCCCAAGCTGCTCATCCCTGCAGCCCCCCACACACCTCTTGGAGTCTGCATTTCAGACCAGCTGAAAAGGAGGCTAAGAGAGAAAACAATCCCTGTGAGAACAGGCAGCACATAGAGGCTGATGCAGTTTGTATGACTGTAAACACAGGAGTCTATTTTTCACACATTGCACAGAACAAATCCCTGAAAGGCAATGAAAACAAGCACCTTTGAATAACATTTTTGTTCTGTGTGGAAACATCTCCATTGCAGCTATTTTGATATATGAAACCATCAGCAGTAAATATATTTTGTTCAATGAAAAAGCTTTTTAGGTTAATGTGTTTTTTTCTGCAAACTCAGAAAAAGGAGGCAGAGACCTCCTGATACTTTTCCTTGGCACAGTATTCAGTACTTATTAGTAAATCAAAATTTGTTCCCCATGATTTTGCCATTTCCATTATCTCACCTCAGAGGAAAGCATCCCCTGGAATTTTCGCAAGCACCTGGTTTTCCTACAGTATTGATGAATCAGACAGCAGTGATAAAGACTGGACAGAGGATAAACTGGAATACCTGTCCTTACAAGGACCTTGACATTCCCATTAAAAGCATTGGCCTGCTCTAATATATGTTATATCATCTTATTTTTCTGAGTTTTGCATCTGCTACCATGCCTGTTCCTCCATCTATGAATAAAATTCATGCTCCACTCCAAAGTCTGAGGAGCAGACATCAGATCTTTGCAATGGAAAGGAAATATTATTCATAGCTGATCGAGTTATTCAAGTAAAATGCCAAGTAAGTGTTTGGTGATCTACCTGAAATAATCCCATCAATACCGTTCCTAGTGCCAGCCTTTATGAAATAGAGGGTCTGAGAGGGCAGCAGAAGACTGGCAATCTAGGGAAGAAGGTTTATTTGCTATCTGAGGCATGAGGCATAGCACCTTGTTACACAGAGCAACACCACCTTTTCTGGGAAGGGACTTTCTAGTAAAGGTAATGGCTTATTTTAGCTTGCCTTTATAAGGAATAGGCATTGTTGGAATGGAAGGCACTTATCAACTTCTATTTATTCTCTGAAAATTTACCCCAGGCAATAAATTTCCTTGATTCTTGTCATGAGCTTCCCTTTTGCGGCACAGTGCAACTTACTGACACCCATAATCATAACACAGCAGTTTCAGAATTATGCTGGGCCTATTAATTATTTTAATGAAGACAGCAGGATATACAAGATGTTTTTCAACAATAGAATTTGAAAGTTCTCATCCAATCTATTTAAAGTTAATTGAAAAAAAAATCCAAAAAACGATGAGGAACTGTCTAGGTTATTTAATCCTGTACTGTCACTATCTAGACTCCAGAATTGCTGTCCACATGTTACCAGAATGTAAATTGCATATCTGGAAAAGTAAATGAAATCTCAAAATATACGATTTCCCAAAAAATGTTACTAGAAAAATTGAAGGAAACTGATTAACTGCAGAAGTCTCAAAATGCAAAACTCTCCTCTAATTAAAAGAAAAAAAATCAGTTATTTTCTTCCTTTTAGACTGTGTGGCTTTAATAAACTCTGGGAAGCTGGTGGGGAGGGGGAACTATCCACACGCACACACAGCTTCAAGCTTATCTTTCTGTGAAATAATGAATTGCTTTAAATCCATCTTCTACAGCATGACCCAGCTACCCAGTAACAAGGTAGGGGACTGAGTGTGTTTCCAGCGCTTGATTGCTTCTTAATCATTTTCTGTGCACAAAATGCCTTCAGAAATCTATTTTACTTTGTATTGTATTCTTTGTTCAGAATGAGAATTCATTCAACACCAAATTAGTACCTGAGCAAATAAGAGTCACAAAGCCCCCTGAATGTAGCAGTGCAGACATATAAAGCAGAAAAACCAATCAACGTATTTTAAATGTTAAGTCCCTCTAATGAAACAGGAACAAAAAGTCATTCATTATTTTGTTTCAGAAGAACAAGTAGAAACTTACCTTTTCAGGTTACTAATTCTTTGACAAAAGAAAAAAAAAATCAAAATTATTTCCTCATATATCCTCTATTTGTATGGTTTTAGTTTTACCTCTTAATCTGTGGTCTTTCCAGTTATATTTCAAGAACAAAAATGAAGCATAAATAATCTGGCAGTTAGCTATGGAAATCTTCCCCAAATTAAACACTAAGATAGTTACATCTCATCTGTGTAAATGAATGCAGGACACCAGATGATTTAGGAGTGCTACTTTTCAAAATATATCCATTCCATCAGCATTTCTTGGGTATTATTGGGTGACACGAATTTGTTTAAGAACTCAACTTCCCTCAAGATCATAATAAAAATATAATTTCTGTTCCACAAAGCATAGCACACCATTAGCAGAGTTTTCTTTTGCCTTGCTAGATGAAGTAAACTGACAGGTGTTCTACAATTATTTTACTTTTGCTGCTATTTGATTTTTTTTCCTCAAATTTCAATCAGATTTGCCTCGCTTGCATTGGAGATGTTGATAATATCTCATAGACTGGAAGAAATAGACAGTCTCATATGAGGCACACAAGCTCCTTTCTAAACAGAGTACAGTCCATCCCAGGGTAAGCGACAGCATGTGGATTATATCACTATTCCATCTCCACTTTGACAGAAAAATGGAAAGGTATGAGTTGTGCCTGGCATCATAAAACCCAACTCTCAGAATTGCACGAGTATATCCTTTAATTCTGATTTTGGTCAAGAGTTATACACCAGAGAGGGAGACTCACCAAAGCCTGAGCTGTAAATAGAATCCTAGGAGTTTCTCTGTAAAACCACTTCATCCCACTGCTTCTCACAGCAGGAACAAAGCAGAAACAAGAGAAGACAGGTCACCTCTTGCCCCAGGGCTGCTGTTCTTCCTTTCTTGTGGCAAACACTTGAAGGCCTCCAGTGACCATCCTGACGGGCAGCACTTTAACAACAAATCATGTCACTCTGCTTAAGGGATCTCAAAAGATTAAAAAGGAATAAGAGTTGGAGGACAGAAGGCAGGAAAGCGTTTTCAAGAGGGGAAGTACCTGGCTGGGTGGGGAGGAGGGCAAGGGAGCAGCTGCTGAGACACTGCTGTACAGCTCTGGTTTGGAGGATATTCATGGTTCTGGGAGGGATGCACACGGCACAGATGCTTTCCATGCTTGTATTTCCATTTCTTAAAAGCCAGAATTCAGGCAATTGCTGAGCATCTCTCAGGCTCACAGTATATTTTCTTTAACTTCTCTTTTTCCCATGAGACTATAAACAGCTTATAGGAGCTTTAAACTGAGTCAAGCAGGACTTAGACATAGAGAAAGTATCAAATTAACCTGAGGAAAAGAAAAGATTACACTTTAGCTGAAGGATAAAAGTGTGATAAAACATATATCTGTATGTGTGTGGTGCATGTGTGCATATAGATATGTATGGATATATGCACAAGCATATTCATTTTATAAGCCCTACAGTCAGTCTGGGAGGTTAACAGCACTTTGATTTCATCCCAAGAAGCAGCCCAGGAGTTGTGGATGTCATTTTCCCGTCCTACTTAATATGGGTTCAGTGATGATAGCTGTGTTTATCAACATAAAACAGTAGTATGTGAGATTAAAATAAACTAAAACCAAACAAATTAAAAGTGGGAGTAAAGGGAAAATTAAAAAAAAAAAAAAAGGGACAATGTAATCCACAGGATGATTATTTTCTGGAAGGAATGGAGGCAAATGTACTGCAAGGAGCATGCCTGACTATAAAAAATGCACTTGCCAGGTTTCCCCATGAATTTTATTTTAATGTTTTTAGCCTCTAATTTCTCATGTCAACTTCCTTATTGTCCTAAGGAATTCCTGCACATAATTGACCCATCTCAAGATATATCTTTGTGTCAGCTGTCTGATCTCACTCACTGAGATAGCAAGAGCCAGCTAAAACTTCCAAGTTCTTGCTATGCCCCCTTTTTCTGCCCAAATGCTGTGATTTTTTTGTCCCTTCAATTGTCTGGTTACAGTCCAGCTTCTGAAACATTCACTAAACACAATAAAAACAGGACTTCATGGAAATGGGAAAAAAATAAGTAATTGCACATGGGAAGGAGGTAATCTTTGACATCAAGGTCAATATATATATATATATAAATGAATGCTCTCTGTTGCCATAGAAAATGCATGTTAAGCATGTCAATTATTAACTAAAGTGTAACACTTGTGCTGAAATGTTCCCTCCTCACACCGTGCTTTAAATATAAACATAACTGCATACAGTACAAAGTGTTCAAGTCATGCACTCATTCCTAGCTACTATAAATATGGAAAATTTGACAAATCAAGTATGGCCAAGGAGTCTGAAAATCTTAAACCCTCTTACATATTCAACAGAGACACTTTTGCTAAGTTGCTGCATGAACTGGAAACTGGGCTTGAATTTTCTACTTGTCGTGCCCTCTCACCCTGCCAGGCAGTTAAGTGGGCACTCCTCTCAGGATGATCTCTGCCTGGAATTTCTGAGGTCCCTCTCATACTGCAAATTCCCACCAGCATTTAGTCTGGAGGGCTTCTTCTTCCTGATCTCCTCTGCTCTACATCAGCCTTAAAACCCCTGTGGTGGAAAAGGCAAAGTGATTTGCAAGGCGAGTGAGAGCAGAGGGCTTGGTGGGGGCAGTTAGAGAGCACAGGGGCTTTAGGCAGTCAGCAGCTGCTCCCTGATGGCTGTAAGGTGTTTTGGGAAGTGTTGTAGAGCAGACCTCACAACATCTCATGTTCAGTCTTGTGAGAAAGTCATAATGCTGTTTTGTTGGATTTTAAAACTCTTCCTGTTTTTCATAGATTTTATGTGGTCTTAATAAATACATTCCCTAATGGTGCTGTACCTTTATTTCATATCTTAATACAAAAGCATGGCAAATTAAAAATTTTATTAGGCAATACATCCTGTACTCCTGAATTACCAAAAAAATATAGGGACACTCTGGAATGTTGAGTTTTAATGAGATGATAAAAAATATTCAGGTTGTATTAGCCTTACCAATAGTACAGCATTGAAAGCCAAACAACCACTACTAATTTTATGTAATGCATCAGTGATATGCAGCCAAAATACCTACAGAAGGCTCATTTTTAAAGAGTGCACACTCAGACTGAACCCTTGATGGATATTTTAACAGTGCCACTCAGAAGAAAAGAGGAATAGTGCTAAAATTTACCAAAAAAAATCCAACTATGTTTTCTGTGAGTCTGTATTTATTACTGAAACATGTCCACATTTAAATATTCTAACAGCCCCATTTGAGATACTGTCAAATCCATGTAAGTAGTATTTTGATCTTTTCTTAAAAACCTCTGCTGATGAGGAAGGACAGCCCAGGAGCCTCTGACTGTCATGGCAACAGCATGAGTCTGGTTCTGTGGGACATGACCATTTGCTAAAGTTAATAGATAACTAAACTCAAATCAGCATTCAGATGTGTACAGCAGAGGCTTCTTGTAAATACCTGGGGCTAGAACCAGTCATGTAACTGGGACTGGCACAAAGGAAATACTAGCGTTGTCTTGATGCAACCAGCCACTTACAAACCACAATTCAGTTCTGCAGCTGCTGACAAGAGGTAAAGAAAGTGTGGTGGTTTAAGTCTTCTTTTTTCCATCCTTCCATGATCTGAAGCAATAGACTTTAAAACTGTAAAACATTTTTCTGCAGAGAAAAGCTTTTGGGATCCGGGACTGAATGCAACCCGCTGTATTATGGGGTGGAGGAGGAGAAGAAGGTTTCCTGTTTGGAGGAGAAAACATGTATCTGCTCAGCTGCAGTTGCACTTGCTCACAAAATTAGGTTACCTGCCAATAAGATAAATTCATGGATGGGGTGCTGAGGGCAAAGGCAGTAGTATAAAATCCAGGATAAAAGCATGATATTAAAAGCATGATATTATTAAGAAATTGCAGCAAATTACAAGGCTCTGAAATCCGCTGTTTGGAGAATGTCCTTTTGTAGCACAGCCACACCTTTATGTAGGAACTGATGTCCACCCCTTCAAAGCTCCACGACTAGGAGCAAGGTGAAGAGGCCTCAGCTTGGAGATGGGGCATATGTCCTGACTTCAGCTGAGATGGAGCTAGTTTTCTTCCTGGCAGTTGGTATAATGNATTATTAAGCTGTTCTTATCTCAATCCATGGTTTGAACCTCTTTCTGAAGATTCTCCTCCACATCCACTGGGGGGTGGGTGGGGAGCTGAGCAAGTGGTTGTGAGTGGCTTAGTTGCTGGCTGAGGTTAAACCACAGCAGCACAGACTTAAAGTTCTGGGGCAAGAGTCAGTAAAACAAGCTGGGGTATACAGGCTCCACCCAGGCAGCAGTAAACCTTTTGTACTCTTAAATACCATGTAAAATATTATCCTTTAAGGGACCTAAACTCCACAGCAGCCTCTGTCATGCTTTCGCATGTTCTCCTGTTAACGAGAGCTATACAATTCCACTCAACCACCCATTTCACTGAAGTTCTGGATCATATATTAAAAATTATAAAAAAGCTGCATCGTTGTGAAGGTGGAGGAAGAACAGATCCTTCAGTAAATGCTAATTGTCCCAAAGAAACTCTTTCTAGTGTCTCAAGGCAGGAAAGTTTACGAGCAAGTATAGTAAAAGCTGGCAGGAGGCACTTTATTTCATGTTTCCATCTGCCAGTTATATTTCATGAAATGGAAAATTGTCCTTTCACCCCATAAATTCACCTTTTTTACTGCAGAAATTTTACATTAAATACTAATAACATTGTTTCAGGGGATCAACCAAAGGACATAACTGGCAATTAAAGAGCTCCAATTATATAATAATTTTCTCTGTTGACTTATTTCAACAGATTACTGAATTTCCATTGAAATGGTATTCCGAAGGGGCTTAGAAATGTTTTAAGCATATGTTCCAGGGCTACAGTCCCAGCACTGAATACTAATACCACAGTTTTGAGATGTGTGCTCTCATGTGTCACAGATATCATAGTTTCTGTTCATTTTCCATGAATTATTGAAATGAAGAATTATTTCCTGTTTTCTTTATAGAATCAACACTTACTACCAGCAGAGCTGGAGGGAGTAAAATCCAGGAAATGTGCTGCAGTAGATAAGAATTGAAAGCAGAGTGTTGGGGATGGCACCTGTATTTACATATTTGTATTTTATTAAGTAATTGAAAGAGCCTTGCCCATGCTGCATAATTCATGCATCATAAATAAACACAAACCAGATAACTGGAAGCAAAGACTCCCACAGCAGCAACAATTCATACCTCCCTGCAGTGATTGTCTGGGCAATTCTCCACTTTGTCTTGCAAGATTCCCACTACCCAAATCTTATAAAGATTGTTTCATGTCACTGGAAAATAGTATACAAGGTCTTCTTAAAGTCAAGAAGTAGAGCCAAGAGATGTGACAGAGCACACAAGTTCAGAAGTTAAATTTAATCTTAGGAATTTGATTTGTGTACTGTATGGATTTCTGAAAAGCAGGATATGAGGAAAAAAGTGGTGAATAATGTCTGCTTAATAACCAGTGTAAATTAGATTGTACACAGGTCAGGAGGCATTATGTAGCTATTGAAAGGTGTTCATGGTTTTAAATCACCTGTCTGTGACTTAAAAAGGCAGCCCAAATCTAAGCTTCTAAAGCAATATGTAGCCATGCAAATCAGTGCCATTTCCAGCTTAAGGCATGTCAAAAATATAGATATGAAGAACAGAAAGAGTTCAAAACAAAACCTTGCACTTTGCATGTTGCTCTTGTAGGGGAAAGCATGGGAGGTACAAACAGGTAACCTCTGTTAATCAAGTTATCCCAAACTTGCTTGGGACTCCTGTGTGATGCGATTAGCTCAGCATGGGGACTTGGAGGATGCTGGACTTTTATCAGTCTGCAGTACTCCACAGCTGTCTCCAATAAGCACTGCAGTTTTTGAGCTCTCCATACTGTTTACATCTAGGCAGAATAAATTAAATTATGTTTTCAATTTAAAAACCCAAACAAAGGAAGGTGTTGGTTTTTCCTTTAATGCAGATTAGATTCAAATTAGTTTTGATATTACATGTGAACTATGACAACTTGCACATACTTAGAGAAAATTACATTGAAGATATCCAAACCTTCAAGCAAAATTTCAGAAGGCATCAAACTGGTGAAGAGCCAAGCTTAGAATGTGAAATCAAAGCACATTAAGGTGTTACAGTGTTTTTTGATAACAGCTTTCCTTTCCAACAATTGTCTTTATTTCAGTTATTTAGTTTATATCAGTGCTATAGCTACATCACATGACATCCAGAAAAAAAGGGCAAAGACGACCTGTTTTTGTCTCCCAATCTATCAATGAAGAGAAGGTAATGGAATGTGAGATACACTACCTCTAAAATTCTGAAAGATGTGGCAACAGGGACTAAAGGCCTCAGTTCACTAAAGAGCAGTAAAATCTATTCAATAAACAAAAATCATTAACTGTAAAACATGGTCTGATATACAGAAAAATGGGTTTATCCCATATATTTATTGTGCTTATGTCAATTATTTAGGTGTATTTTTAGGAATTTATTTATATCCATACTTTTTTCCTAGCTTTATGCTCTTAGTGTTTAACAACTTTTAATTATGCCAATCATTTCAAATTACAAAACTAAATAAGACTTTTTTTTCACTGAGTATGGACAGCTAAACATCCCAGATCACAATCTGAGGCAGATGAAACAATTTTTAACATCTGTTCCAGACTGCAATTAAACTATGCATCTTGATGAGAGAGAACAATTTTTACCAGTGTCTGGAGGTAAGAAGTACTTTTTCCAGTCTACATCAGTACAAGAAAACTTCCTCTCAGACTTTCAGTTTTGTAGGTCTGCCATGCAGAATCTGTGCTCCCTTCATTTTTTTCTACGGCCAGTGTTTTTGAAAGCAGGTTTGTTTCAAATGGTCTCTATGCATCAGTTTTCTCTGTTTCTAAAAATACAATCCTTATTTTTCTCACCCCTCATTTACAAAATCCGACTCACCATTTTGCATTCATTCATAACACAGCATGACAAAGAACTGCCAGCAGGAAACAAGGATTAAGGGCTTGACTTTTCTCAAGCTAGCTAAAAGTGAATATTTTATTCTTTCCCTCCAAAAAAACCCGAGTGTGTGCTACATATTTTCCAAGGACACCAAAATATTTCACTACATATTTTAGACAACTATAAATATATTTCATTTTCCAAAACCAGTGGATGTTTCTTCTGCTAAAACCATTCTGGGCTCTTGGTTAAGTTTATATTCAGATATTCAAAGAACACATTAGATTGCCTTTTTAAAAAAAGAACACTTATTACAGAGTAAGTGTTTGTCCAAGTTTCTATATTTAAGTGAGGATTGTGTTTGAGTACAAGAATCCATTCTAATGCAACCTAGTGATTTGTGTTTCAGGGGATATTTTTTGAATGATTTTATATAGTTGCATGAAGAAGCTGGTCTTTTACAAACCTTGGAGCTTAAAACAGCAAAAATAAATATGACTGGTGGAGACAGAAAAAACCTTTCTCTGAAAATCTAGAGAACACCTAAAGTTTGAGTCATATAACACAGGGGTGCATAGAAGAAACTTCAATTAAAGCTCCCTTTCTCCCCCCACCCCAAGGGTGGCACCACAGCTAATCCTCCACGTGGTCTGGTAGTAGTGGCAAAGAGAGCTGCCCCAGGCAGACTGGTTAACTGGGAAAAGTCTATTCACAGCAATAAACCCCAGGGACTTTGCTGGAGGCTGGGGAGCATCACACAGAATCATAGTCCAGTGAAACAGCTCAGTGAAATGATTGCTCAGACTCAATGCTCTCAAACATTTTGCCATTTCTGTGCAACAAGAACAAATGAGGCCAGATTTTGGATAATATAAAGCCAGTAATAAAGGAACAAATCTTGACGGTTTTCTCACAAAAGCCCAATTTACCTGAGAGTTTTCTGTGTAAAAAGTTATTTATTAATATTCTACAGCAGGGAGTTTGAGGTATTTACCATCTTTGCAAACAGAACTCATTTATTTTTCTCGGCTTGAAGAGAAATCTGAAGAAATTCTCCAAAGACTCCACTGGGCTTGGCTGGAAATACAGAATTAACTTTACCAAGTACATCTCTGGAATAGAACTAAAAGCGACCTTTGAAATTAAACTGGTGCCAAAAACTTAATTTCAGACAGCCTGTAAGTCTTTCCTTGCAAAGTCTAATAATTCTCCTGTCTCTTTTTAATACAGCTTTTGTGTGTAAATCAAACTGTCTCCTGAGCACAAGGAGCAAGGTTCAGTTTGTGGCACCTGAATATTCACTTCTCTACATCCCAAACACCTGTGCAACACAAATCTTCATCATCTCTCACAGGGATGTGAGAGAAAGGTGTCTTGGCAGAGTTTGTGGGACAAATGAGCACTTGAACACATTGCACCAATGCTGTTAAGATCTTGACTTCCCAAATGCTGAGTTTACACAAACTGATAACAGTGCCACTTCATCACTTGGCAGCATCTGCTCATTTATGTTCCACAATGCCATAAACAATGACACCTGCTACCAAAAATAACATTCAAACAACCAGCCATGAAGACAAAACATTTCTACAGCATGCTCCTAACAATCCAAATGTGGTTTTGAATATTTCCCAACCTTGAAACCAAATCTTGGTGTACAACCCTCTTCCTGTTTGACATTATCAGCCAGTGCCAAGCCAGAAGTCACTGCTGATCTACTGTGCTATTTGATTGATGAAATGTGGTGATTCTGGGCAACCCTTTAGGATAAGCCTTTGCAGACTACCAGGGTTCTCAGAGAGCTTTAATATGTGAAATTACTTCATTTCCTGACCTGGACACCCAGGCTGCTGCTGCTGCTGACCCAGACAACATGTTCTCTGGATATGCAGCTTCCCTGAGGTCCAGGACTGATAACAGAGAGACATCTCAGCAGCACAGCAAACCTGGATTTGCAGCTCAACAGCATTTTTTCTTCCTTTTCCAGCTTCAGTTGGCTCAGACTCCCATGTCCAACCCACAACATCAGGAAGCCAGCAGGCTTGTAAACAGACTCTGAATAGGAACCTTGGATTTTTCTCCTCCTTTCCTAGCTCTCACAGATGGACACACTCCATTTGGTTGCCCAACAGGGCTTCTTAATCCAGGAAGCATTAAGGAATTCCTTCTTCACTCAATTTCATTCATTTCAAGATGTAAAGCTTGTCCTAATTTTTTTGGTCTAGTTTTATTTTTTTATTTGTTTTATGAGCTAACAAATTCTCCAAATGGGCTTTACAGCATCTCATTATTAGAGGTACATAGAAGTAATACATCCATAAACACAATTTTTATATATTATCATCAAACCAAAGGCAGCTTTGTAATAAGTCTTACAAAACCCCCCAAAAAGATAGATGCCAATGTTGCATTGTTAATGAGAAAGATAATTACTTTTCCTCTTCCAATTTTCCTCTTTTTGCAGGATTAATGTATTAGAATGAACTAAGTGAAACACCCCCTCTAGGTAGCTAGTAGGTTGTGAGGCAACAAAAAAGTATAATGAGAACACTGGCTTAAGCAAATAAGATTCAGAACACAGATGAAAAGATGTGTTAATTTCCTATACCCAGGAATAACATTGCTGGTCCTAATTTTTGGACAAAAAAATAGAAACCTGTGGCTTTTCAGGATAGAAGGAAAAAGGGACTCTTCCAAATACAATATTCATTTCAGTTCTAGCCATACCAAATAATAGTTAGTGATTTATTGTCAGTTTGATTTATGGCATGAGCAAAGTCCTGCCAAATTACCAGTTCCTAGAACTGCAGTTTCCATTCAGCTCCTGCACAGTTCACAGGAAAGCACAGCTCAAAAGATGTGATATGGTGCCTAAAGGGACTTGGTGTAAGAGAAACCAGGAGATAGCAGAGAGCAATCTGCTAAGGAAGAAAAAATGTAGCTTGGCAGGAAATGCCCGGAAAATGTGAAGCAAAGGAAGACTGAATCAGACTGGAAGCCAAGGCTGTTATTTATGAAATCAAGCCTAAATTACGGCATAATGTTGTGTCTTCCAAACCAGAGGAACAGCACGCACAAGGAAACTTGCTCAGAATAACCTTGCTGCTCTGTTAGTGACTTCCTCTCCTGAATCACCTACTATCCTAAGCTACTGTGTAACCTGAGGTATTAAACACACACACGTCTTGCAATTTAGAGCTACAGTTACATTCCTTTGAAGATTTATCGCTGTTTGCTGGGAGAAGGTTCTGCAATTAAAATCTATGTCAACAAGCAGAAGTCAAATGCAAGGGCAAGGTCACACAGATAAAGGAAAACATCTGCTCTATACACTTTGCAGAACATAATGACACAATGTTTTGGAGAGACAAGTGTTTCACTTTACTTTTAGAAAATCAAAAAAGTAATGATGACCGAAAAGATGCAGCATGATTTATAACACCAAGGCAGGAAAGAAGAAATTGTTTTTAAGGCAGTATTAGGACAATATTTTTTCTGAAGCCCATAGTCCACTCTCACAAACCTGCTGTTTTGAGAATTTATTTGAAAGTAAATAAATGTTTCTGTGGTGCTCAGAATCTGAGGAGATAAAAGCTGATAAACCAGGATTGTATTATGAGTATTTAAATCTTGTTAAATCTTAAAATCAAGATGCTGGGAGTTGTAATTATAAGTAAATGGTGGGATCCTAATTATAAGTAATTTCAGTTAACCCTCATGTAGCAGCCAGGAATAAACTGCAGGCAAATCTGGTTTCTACTTGCACAAGCACATTTTTGTTTTTGTGCCACTTGAACTCAGCACTGGGGTTATGAGGACACTTGGCAGTTGTAAGGAACATGTTCGTGCAGGAGTGAGGAAAGGTGGCAGGAGTCACTCGGCAGAAGTGACAGTGGCAGCAGATTGGGAACCCATTTAGAGCGAGTCCAGAGGAGGGCCATGGAGATAAACTGGGCCCTGGAACAGCTCGCCTGGGAGGACATAAGAGTGCTGGGACTGCTCAGCCTGGAGAAGAGGAAGTGCTGGAGAGATTTTGTAGCAGCCTTCCAGTACTTAAACGAGGCCTATAAAGGAGGGAAGAGGGACTTTTTACAAAGGCAGCACTAGGATAAAGGGGAAACTTTTAAACTCAAATAGGGTAGATTTAGACAGATATTAGGAATAAATTTTTTCTGTGAGGGTGGTGAGGCAGTGGAACAGGTTGCCCAGAGAAGTTGTGGGTACCACATCCCTGGAAGCATTCAACGGCCTCTGAGGAACCTGGTCTAGTGGAAAGTGTGTGTCTCCCTGTCCATGGCAGTGGGGTGTTGCAGTGACCTTGGCTCAGTTGAGCTTGGAGGCAGATCTACCTGAAGAAGGGCCCTGGGTCTGAGGAGACCTTTAGCTTAGAGTGACAAAAGGATGTTCGCCCAGGACCCCTTGCAGCTGGCCTCTTTAGTATGCGTCAGGGAACAAGAGTATTGGGTTTTGGATTTCTCCTCCTCTTTATCCTATATGGAGTTAATAGCTAGAATGCTCTACTGTGTTCCTTCTACCGAGTTTTACTATTGGTTTCCAAAGTTCTGTACCCTCCCTCCTTGTGTCCCGATTCCCTGGCTTCCCTGCCAATCCTGCTACCCTCACGTTCCGGTTGGTTTTCCCATGTAAACTCGTCCCATCCTGCTCCCCCTTCTTAACCCCGTGTTCGGCATTGTTCTGGGCTCTATGCGTCCCGAATCCAGCTTGCTCCGTTCCTCTTTGACCCTTCCCAACCCCATGCACCCTCGCCACCCCGCTGTTCCTCAATAAACCATGGGATTCTGACCGGAGACACTACATTTCTTTAATCGCCTTGTCTCCTGTCCGTCTCTGTCTCGGGAACACTCTGCTCCCGCGCCCGCAGCACCCACGGTGGTGCCTGGTCCGACATGCGTGGGAGGCTCGCAGTGGCTGCCTTCTTTCGTGGGATTTCAGGGCTCGCCACCTTTCCCAGAGCGAGAAACCTCAGTGGGGTTGGAACTGGGTGATCTTTAAGGTCCCTTCCAATCCAAACTATTCCATGATTATATGAACCCAAAATCAGGTACAAACCCAGAAGCACCCCTCTTTGAAAAGCTAATAGCCCAGTGCTCAGCCGGACTTGAACAAACTGTGTTTCCCTGATAGATAAGGTAAACTGGCAAAGGATCTGACAGAAAGTGCAGCACCATCATCTGCCTTTCCTTGAACTAAATTTACAAATGGGTTTCCCATTCCGTCACTGTACATGTAATTTACAACTCCAACGGCTTTGTCCCTCTTACGCGTCTTGGTTTTTTTGTTTTGCCTTTGGGTTTTTTTTTCTGCTGGTAAAGAATGAGTTGTCCGTTTCCTCTGTCAGTTTTTGTTCCCTCATGCCCTTCTTGCAATATAATTTAGCTATGATTTATTTTGCAATCGTGTTCCAAACAGGTGTCTGTTTTCTGGCTGCCCCTGCAAACTCAGTTCCAGAGGCCAGATGGTAATACTTAGCTGCCTTCTGCACCTGCATGGATGAGAGCAGATCTGAAGAACCTCTGCTGTATGTTGAGTAGCTCTGAGCAATATTTAGATGACCCTGTGGTTAGCAATAAGTAGCCAACTGTATCTGGCTTGGCACTGACATTGTGGTGATCATTAGCGGAGCTGCATTTAAGACAGAAAATGGGTTTGGGGAAGTAAGATAAAGGCAGGGTAATTTGGCACATCATCAGCCAAAAAGGCACCTTAGGAACACCAGCATGAATGAACAATATCTGCCCACATCTTTTATGTCATGTTACAGGATCCCTTGATGCAATCACACAAATATAAACTCATTTACTCTATTTCAGACCAAGTCCAGCTGTCAGGATGCAGCTGAGAGTTTGGGGACTTCTTAATTTAGTACAGTAACACGGTGTTAGTTTTCCAAACACACAACAGCTTCAGTTTGTTAGTGGACCCATCTAATACCCAACACTCTGACACAGGAAAAAGAAGGCATGGGAGAGAGATTTGAAGCCTGAGTTTTTTGAGGGAGATAATCAGCCTGATAACTAGTGAGCTAAAAAAAGAAGGAGGGAGAGAAAAGAGAGAGAAAGAGGGGTGAGGATTAAAAAGGGATCTAAGAAACATTTTTCAAACACCTGCAGCATAAATGTGGGAGACAATTACTGAAAGAAACAAGTTAGAGGTTGGACTGGGCTTTGAGCCACCTAAAAAAACCCAAAAAATCCCCAAATCAGTCAAGCGTAAGAAAAATCTGGAAATAACCATTAGAAATTTCAGTCCAGAGAAAACATGTATAACGGACAAAAGTTTCATTTATTCAAAAGCTGTTTCTAGACATGGTTTGAGACACAAACTGAAGCAAGATGTGTGTCTCTGATTGGTGCAGATCAACCAGCAGTCCTAGGCATCAGGTGAGGCATTCAGCTGCACAACAGAAGAGTCAGGCTCAGGGAGCTGGGAAAGTCCCATCTCTAAACCAGATCAACAGGGCTCACAGGAAAAGCCTCCTACCTCCACAGGCACGCATTTCCCCATGGAAGCCTTTGCCAGCTCTTCTGTGCTGAGCATGAGGTCTGTGAGCACATTCAGGGGGTTAATTTGGTGGGATTTCTGCTCCTGGGTGTTTTTCACCACATTATAGAGCTTGCTGAGAGCTAGCAGCAGTGTTGGGTACCTCACCGGGTTCTCAAAGTCAATGATTAGAGGCTTCAGGTACTTTTCCTGGAGGAATAATAAGACATCAGCATGTCAGTCACTCTCTGCACAGCATGAAGGACACCTCTTCTCTGGCATATATTTTTTGTAATTAAAAAGAAGAATGCAAAATTTAAAAAAAAAAAAACAACTGTCAAGTAAATAGAAATATATGATCATTCTAAGACACTACAAAACACCAGAAGCCATACACTGGCAAAAGTGTGCACAGATTCATTAATTCAGAGTTGAACTTTATATTTCAAAGGGCAATTCCATAAAAGCAGGTACTTTCTCCTGACTGCTACACTTTAGAAATTCACTGAGAAAGTTATCACTCTTTAGATTCGAGACTCATAATTTTCAGTGGGAGAAAATAAATCTCTCTAAGAGTCCTGTTAGCAGAGAGGAATTATAACTCTTTAGAGGTATTACTGATTTCAATATTAATAACACTATTCTGCAAATCTATTTTTCCTTATAATTTTCTGAATCTGTGATGGAAATTTTAAGTCATGTATATCTTTTCAGACCCCATAGTTTTCTAAT
This sequence comes from Grantiella picta, assembly GCA_013397955.1. Classification (NCBI taxonomy): domain Eukaryota; kingdom Metazoa; phylum Chordata; class Aves; order Passeriformes; family Meliphagidae; genus Grantiella; species Grantiella picta. The sequence goes on along the minus strand of VZRM01007379.1, from coordinate 310,704 downwards.
TCCAGGGAGAGAAGAATTTAATAACATTTCTTCAAATCCCTGTTAAGAATCACCTCACGTACAGAAAAAATAAGTGCCTTGTAAAGACTGAGAGGCTTAAGTAGTTTTTCCTTTATTAGAGCTGAATAATATTTGACTTCCTTATCTTGAAATTACTCCATATCATAGAAAATCTAAAAACATATCACTGTAATTCTATTTCAGTGGAAACAAGCAATTTTACTCAAAATTTTCTCACGCACTTTAAAACCTATGCAATTTTCCACTTTTGTTTTATGTAAAATTAATGCTCATTTTTAACCTGCCGTTCACTTCGTTGGCACGTCTGCATTATAAGACTCCCACTTTGGGGGGCTTTAAACGCTGTTTTTATGCCAGAAATCATGGCTTGAGGGTAGACACTGCCCAAGAGTGATTTGATCCTCATGGAATTTATGAAAAATGCTATTGGAAAAGGCAGGATACTAATACATTATAAGAATCTGTATAGACTGGAAACAGAACTGGTAAATATGTTAGGTCCCAGACTCTTGGGAAAGGACCAAAGGCAAAACAATTTATTCCTTTTAATTACTAAGAAACTACTTGAAATATTTTTTTCTCCTTTGCCTTGTGCTGCCAAGAAGACTCATGATGTTACACAGTATACTAAATCCGAGGATTCTTGTTTTCATGGAAAATACACAACTATGAGCAAGACCCCACATTTGGTCATGGTTTAAACCAAAGGGCTATTTTGCTAAATGCCTCTTGGAAATTGTCAGCTGAAATTTTTGGAAGGACTATGAGGTTGAGTGAAATGTCTTGTCATGCATCTTCAGTATATGCATTCAACATGAATCTGAGAATATCTCCTTAAAAGCCACCCCTATTAATGTGACTAATTTCATGAACCTTTGAATACACTGATATCTAGTGGAGAGTAGCTTTTTATCATGCATTGTGGGAAATATTAAGAACGTCATGCAAGATAATACTTGTTATATATCTGAAATAACTCCACTTATCTCTACCTCTGTATTGATATGCCTTCTCTGTGTGTAACTCTGGCATACAATAGTCAAATGCAATTTCTGGCTTTGCAGCATTAGTTTCAATTTTGGATTAGAAGGCAATATAAAGGTGTGTGTGACTGTCCTTCTTTTACAGGGCTGTTCATGTAAGAGAAGAACAAACCGATCATCAATAATTGTCACAAGAGGTGCAGGGTAGAGAGGAATAAGGTTGTAGCACAGTTTGGAAGAGTCCTTACCTTTCAGACAGCAGTTCTTCCAAGGACTATTTTCTTCCTCTCCCTCAGCATTATTCACTCTTTTTTCCCCTCTTCCACATCATATTCATGAAAATCCATATACCAAGGATTCAGCATGCCCAAGAAAGGCACCAGGCATCAGAAGGATAGAGCAGGAGCTATTTATTCCTCCTATTTCAAAGTGCAGAAGGGAGGTTGGACCACAAGCCAGAGGCACACCTGCCAGAGTTATCTTGGGTCCATAGTTTAAGGAGCCAAGGGACATCAGACTCACTGGCACATGTCCCTACCCCTTCCATCCCCACAGGCTTCTCCTGGCCATGAGACACTTCCTCACCTGTTCCAGGCAAGAACTTACTAGCCATCATTTTTCTCACCCCACTACTACTGCCCCTTCCTCAGCCAATGGGCTCCTGAATCCCAGCTATCCCTACTCCTCACCACCATGTTTCAGCTTTGAGGGAAACCAAAACCATTCCTCTGAAAAAGAAGGCACGAGAAGTGAGGAAGAAGACCTAAAGTGGTATAAAGTGTTTGGACACAACACCGACCAAAAGGCGCTTTTCCCATGGTGCTTTCAGGCCAGACATTACTTTTGGCTGAACCAATGTCAAATGGGATCAATTCAGCTCACATCAGCAGACCTGCTCCAGGTTGACACTGGTAGGACCAGAAGCAAAATTCAGGGCTATAATGTTTACTTTTCTGGCTGAAATTATTAATTATTCAGAAACAAGTCCATCAGAGACAGAGAATTTCCTTCAATTAATTCAAATTAGCATTTTGTCTATAGAGCAGAGGAAACCTTTTCCTTTTCAGAGTTCAAAGTAAACCCTGGGGGTTCTAAATATGCCTCCTGTTGATTTAGTTAAAAGACAAATCTTCATTCAAAAAAAAGAAGAGGAAAAGTACAGAAAGAAGGAAAAGCTACAATTAAAAAAGTGGTTGCTATGAGGAGAAGGAATTCACTGCAAAGGAAGTGAAAACAGAAGTGACTAACAAAATAGTATAAATTAGGGCAAAGAAGAAATGAAAGAAAACAGGTTCTGAACATGAAGAGGTGTAAAAGAGTAAACAATGCTTAGGGAATACATTGTTTTGAACACACAAGTGACATGACCAAGTAAAGGACAGATCCACCAGGGCTCGTGGATGGCTTTGTAGGGCGGAGGAGCAGAGCTATGATTCCCCAAATCATTGCTGTTCCCCACAATACAGGACTTCAGCATACAACAAGTCCTACCCTATTTTGGGGTAAAAGGCTAACCAAAGCAGGGTTCATTACCAGCGTGAGGATCCCAGCTGATGAGTATTTGGAAGCTTGTGCCAGACCCTGATGGGGGAGCAGGTAAGCAGGCAAGTCTGATGCATGCTTGTGCATGAAAGCTAAATGTATTTCTGGTCTCTACCACACTATGATAGCAGCAGAAGTGTGTTGGAGATGATGAGACAGGGAAGCCTTATAATATAATTGCCTTTATGATTACCTGGCAAAAAGATGCTGAAAAAGCTCTGAGTTACTGAACAACTAGAAGACAATAGTATAGCCGACTGAAGGTAATCCTGCTTCTTGATGGAACAATGCCTTCTGCCTGCAGGCAGGTCCAAGGGTCAAAGCATACCCTGCCTGCTTGGCAGAGAGTCCAAAAAGCAGTTTTTAGGGTTTAAAATATAACGCCGTATGGTAATGTGATGATTCTTATAGGTTATATGTAAATGTTGTAGGGTCTGTAGCTTGTCCTAGATTGGTTAAAGAGAATTAGAATATTCAACACAGAAGATAATTTATTGTATTGTAAATGGCAAATCGGTCTCTTTTTGCCTCTCTCTCTTGCTTCTCTGACCTGCTTTGAGCTGCGTGTTGCAGCGTAGCAGGCCTCTCGCACTCATGCTCCTTCACAATAAACCCCCATGCTCCAAAAACCAGCTTTAGAGATCTTGTTTCTATTTTATCCTCATAGTTAAATCCTATGGAAGTGGAGTATGAAGTTCAGTAGAAGTGGATGTAGATGGCCAAAGACAGGAGACAGGATGAAATCTTATCTGTGTGAAAATTACAATGCATGTCCTGATTCCCAAGTCTGTCCCTCGGGCCCTGCACTTGGCAGTGATTAATCAAAGACCACCACAGGGCTTCACAACCTACTTCCTGAGCTCCATATGCTTGTGAGGAAGCAGGAATGATGAGCAGCACCAGCCTCACACTGGTGTGAGAATCCCTCTGCTTGTGCCCCTGCTCCCTGGAGAGCTCCAGGTGCTCCACCATGATGCATTTTCCTGCTGTCAGAGCTCCACCACTGCGGCAATGCTGCTGCTGAGCCAGCCAGCCTTCAGTTCTCTCTGGCATGTAATTATAATTGCCTGTACTTTCAAATTACTACAGAAAATTGTGGTTTTGCTGACAATACAGGTGTGAAGTAAGTGTTCTCCTAGTTCATGTTCTTTTAACTGCTTAGTGTAAAGATTTTCATCTTTTTAAAACCACATCTGAAGTTCTATTATTTCATATTGACCACTGAGTGTTCACAAAAAGCAGTTCCATTTCACAGCTTCCTGATGACACAACTCTCTGATCTTCTGTGTCTCCTTTTTTTTCAGTCTCCAAAGCCTAAACAATTTTTTTCAACTTTAACATGGAAAAATGATACTGGCCAAAAAAGGAAAATTCTTAAGCACCAGTGGTAATAATAACTATACAGTCAGTCTTTGTTCAAGAGACTATGACAGAAACATATTTTGTCTTTCTGCATGGTATTTGCTACTGGTTGAATTAAATAATGAATTGCAATATAAAAAAACTGCAAATGGAAGAGAATGGATTTATAATCAATATTAAATTGCAATGGTGCACCTGAAGCTTAAGTCCCTGCCATTGGATTAATATATTAATACAATCATTGATTTGTAAGGATGGGCGATTTCCATCCATCATCATTTTTCTGGATGTCATTGACCATATCCAGTGCATGATGTTGAGCTCTGCTGGGCATGCTCTCTTTTAAGATTAGCTACATTAAATACAGTGTGAGTAAAACAAATGGGTCCTATGGATTTAGAAAACTGAAATATTTCTGGTCCTGTCCAGTGACTATGCAGTCTGTAACCAGTTTTGTATTAGGTCATCAAGCAAGTTAATATTCTCATTGTTTCTCACTGTAAGAAAAGTTTCTTCTAGAAATGCAATAAAAAGTATTAACAGGAAGACCCCGCCTAGCTGAATATTCCCTTCTCTAAAACATTATTCTACAATGACACTTCCACATAACTTCCACTGACATCAGGCGAAGGTAAGCACATATGGAGACATACAACTATGCACCCTGAAGAACTATAACATGCAAATACACTTACACAAGGATATACGCTCTTCACACCTCCGCCCAGGAAGGGGAAATTTAGCAGAACAAGGATATTAAAAGTCATAACTGATCTTGTCAGGAACTCCAGACCATATTTCATTTTCCATCTCTTGGAGGAGAGGATTAGGAAACAGTTTTTTAATTTGGGTGGGGAGAAACTGTTGGATTGCAATAAAGGGTCTGGGCTGATGAAACAGCTCAGCATTTCTGAGTTCCTGTCTTGCTGGTTATGATGTGTTCTGCTCATGAGTATCCCAGCTGAAGCTCAGGAAGGCAGCAATAAGTTTCAAAGCCTTAGGGTCATTGCCAAGGAGGTGGAGTGTTCTTAGACAGAAAATGAGAGAATGTAGCTGTCTCTAGTGTTCATATCTTCAGTCTTACTGCTGTGGCTACAGGAGCTGATGGTATGGCTGTACCTGGGAAAGTCAGAGGCCGGGGCCCACTTTGAAGAGATTGTTTTGGGATTTATACAAATGTAAGGCTCAGATGTATCTGATAAAAATTAGTCCCTGAACAGCCTAAACCTGAGTTTCCAAAAAATAAAACATTTTTTTAAATTTTGTTTTCACATAAAATGTCACTTTTTCATCTATTAAACAAAATCTTAATACCCAAATATTTGAATAGATACTAAAATTTAATTCAAGAAAATGCCAGTTTCAGTGATTCAAGCTTTCATTTGCCTAGATGAGTCCAAATCTTCAGTTGAAATATGTTTCTCAGATATCCTGTGAGATTCTCATGAAACATATGCTCCTTTTCCATCTAAACAAGGCAGTGCTGCATCAAATAATGTTTTTCTAAAATTTTGACCTACGTAAAGAAGAGTAAGCTTTTAGGTATCTGAATCAGAACTCTGATAAGCCCCATCAAAATCTTTCATCTTTCCACCAGAAGGCTGGGTGATCAACTACACAGCACCTTGGAACTGTTCAAAGGCTTCTGCTAACTGGTAATATAAAGATCAGAGCCAGTTTGCCTACAATCATATTCAAAAGAGAAGATACACATCAAATCCAGACAGATGGAAAAAAATCTCTAGGCTGTATAAGTGGAAGCCACAGTGCCTGAAGCAACTTCTCATATCTTTCACCTCTACAAAATTTTCTTGTCTTCAAAACTCTCATGTGCTGCAGCCCCATGGAAACATTTATTTTCAAATACATATTTATATATCTTCCCTGCCAAGGGTAATGTTAGGACTCCAAAAGGAATGGATAATCATGCAAGTTTGAATGCATTGCCAGTCTGTTGCCAGCATGAGGAAGCAACTGTCTCTTTTTTTGCCATTGATTGTTGTGCTGGTTTTGTCTGGGGTAGAGTTCACTTTCTTCACAGGGGCTGTATGGGACTTTCTTCTGGGTTTGTGCTGATGTAACAGAGAGATTTGTTATTGCTGAGCAGGGCTTGCACAGAGCCAAGGACTTTTCAGCTCCTCACCCCATCCCAGCAGTGAGGAGGCTGGCGCTGCACAAGGACTTAGGAGGGGACACAGCTGGGACAGGTGACCCCACCTGACCAGAGGGATATCCCTTACCATGATGCTCAGCATAAAGAGCTGGGCAAATAAGAATGAAGGGGAGTCAGTCAGAGTGTTGGCATTTCTCTTCCCAAGTCACCTGTAGATGTGATGAAGCCCAGGTTTCCTGGGGATTGCTGAACACCTGCCTACCCATGGGAAGTGGTGAATGCAGTCCTTATTTTGTTTTGCTTGTGTGCAAGGACTTTTTATATTTCCATATTCATCTCAACTCACGAGCTCTCTCATTTTTCTCCTTCTGATTTTCTCCCCCATCCCACAGAGAGGGAGCGAGCTAGTGGCTGTATGGAGCTTAGGTGCCAGCTGGGCTTAAACCACAACAATTGTGTAGATCTTTATCAGCACAATGGTATTTATCCTGAAGAATCAAGGTATCACAAAATACTACCCTTGCCTTCCTTTCACATTCACTTCCCTGACAAAGTTATGGGATTAGACACAAGGAAAAGTACAAGGAATCTTGGTAATATGTCAGTGATTTAAAACACCTATCATGTACTTTTGATGGTAGAAATGAATGCTGCTAAAAATTGCATGCACATGACATGTGGGAAAACTGCTGGGTTTTATTCATCTGTGATGGTCATGCAAAGTAGTCAAACAGCCTGACTCCTCTCAAAATTATTCACTCTATTTAACTAAATTGGAAAGAAATTGTGTGGCAGTACATGCATAATAGATATTTGTGCATTCGAGAAAATCATTCATATATATTACCTAAAAGGCAAACACACATCAGCCCAGAAAGGCTAACAATGATTAATCATATTTCCATCTATCTTCCAAGTTAATATGGTGGCAACATTGCTATTCTCTGAAACTGAGCTAAGTCCACAGAACTGCCTGCTGTGATTATTGATGGGCTGTGGCTTGATAAATATTTTAACTCTTGAAAAAGCCCAGTGTACCCTGAATTTTAATAACACTCAACCTTTCTCAAATCTTGGTAAAAAAAAAATCCCCATACAGGCAAGAAACTGCAGTTCATGAGACTATGCACAAAGTCTGATTCACTGGTCAGACACAGCCAAAGCTGTGCAGGGCAGAAATCTGCTCGGGAGAAATGCCAATGCTCTCCTCCAAAGATAATGTAATTGACTGTACCTTGAAGAGGACTACTTTGATCACTATGTGAAAATGTTTGTCTAAGTGCTCTGAAAACATTTTAATGCTTTCCACTACTTTCCCATCACCTGGAAGGACAGAGAATGAAATATTCTCCCACTTCACTGGCAGCTATAATTGCACCCTAGCACAGTGAGGGCATGTTTCCTTGGTCTGAGTAGCTGTAACTCTGCCCTGCTCTTTTAACATCCTTGTGGGTATCCTGGTAGTTTTCTGCAGATTTCCAGCCAAGGATCATCATATTCCCAGCACCAGCTCTGACCTCACAGACCACTCAGTAGCCTGAGGAAATCCCTTGCTGGAGCTCCACTTCCAGTCATCTCTGCAGAGTGGTATGGCTGAGAAAGAAAACAAACTGGGCAGCTCTGGGGAAGTTTGGAAACATGTTTATGCCTAGTTTTAGCAGATACTGCTGACCAAGTCTCCTTTCAGACTCCCACAGCTCTTGAGTAACATGTTTTGTGCTGACCACATAACATGCTGCAGGCACCTTCCCCCCCTACGAGTTTCCCCATGAAATCCTTTGCAAATCTCAGAATTCCCTTCTTTACTTCCTGTCTCTGCAAGCAATGTCAAAGGCCACGTAAATAACTTGCCATGGGTCAGGGACCATGACTTTACACAGTGATGGCATAGGCAGTCTGCATACCTAAATAAAAAATGACAACAGCCTATGTATGTGCCCAAGATGCATCAGGCCACAGCAGATTTCCAGAAGAGGGAATTGCCCTGAGGCAATGCAGGTTACTTCTGGAACTCAAAGTATTGTGGGAAAGTATTATGTCCTTCCCATGGTTTTGCATTTGGTCTGAGGTCTTTCTAAAGCATGGGATATCAAACAAGACTGGCCTGATGCAACTCTTCATCTACTGCTGTTCTGCAGGCTGGGGGCTCTTGATCTTGGGGACTCTGGCTCTCCTATGGGAAAGGACTAGATGATCAATGTAGGTCACTTCCAACTGAAATAGTTCTGTTCTATTCTGTTCTATTCTATTCCAAAAAGGTGCCTAGGCTGCAAATTAGTGCTTTTCTGTGATTCCCCTGATGACAGGGGATCCTCCAAACTCTGTTACCACATAGCAGAGCACTATTCATGCCTCTTCTTTCTCCTGGACAGGGAACTCATTCTCCAAATTCATGTGTTTCAGGCCAAAATCCCTCAATTTCAGAGATCAGAAATGAACTCCATCAAAAATGAAAATGTGGAGATGCAGTGATCCTACGTAATATGCAGCCCCAAGATCAGATGGCAGCTTCAAACACCCATTCAGGGCACGTCAGTTTTGCAATATCAACTAGAACTCATAAGAAACATTCCTAATTGTCATAACTCCCTCTCTCTTTTTTTTTTTTCCAAGGGAGTTTAAGAGTTACACCCCGCTAAAAAGCTTTGCTTGTAATACTTCAAAGCATTTTATCTTCCCCACTTTACAGGAAAAAATCGAGTATGTCACATTTCCCAGCAATGTAAACTAACTCCATCTATCAAAATGAAGTATGTCTTTAGTAAAAATAGGAATTTCCCTTTGCTCTTCATTAATTATCTGAATCCTAACCAAAGAATCCAGCGGTTTGTGGAAAATGGGGTAATGATTGTGATTTGAACTCTATTTCCACACAGCTGGAGAATATCTTCTCTTTTCCTCATCCAAAAATAAAAATAAAAGAAAAAATCAGAAATGCCTTTTCTGTTCTCCTGCTGTTTATTTCATCAATCAGTCCCATTTGTGATAATGCTAGCTGACTTCTTCAGCAGGGCTCAAACAACACAACTTCAGCTAATTTCATTATTCACAATGCACTTATAAAGTCCACTTTATTCAGACGATAGGATGGGGCTGTTACAAAGTATTTATTTAGCCTTCTAACATCTATAGTGCCATAATGGCATAGGACCAGCATGGATAAATCTATGTGACCCCCAGTTCCTGGTACAAGTGTAAAAACTGTCAGGGGATGGAAAAAACTGTTGCCACAGTGTGCTGCTCTTCAATAAAGAAACATAGTCAGCAGGGTTTTTTGTAGAAGTGTCTCTGAAGACAAAATATGTTTCTGAAAATGACTGGAGAGAAGAGGTAATATTAATTTTTCTATAACTTTTTGATCTACCACTAAGAAGGTATTTTGTCCCTGGCTTTTTATTTGTGCTCAGCGTTGTGGCTTAGATCGATCGAAAAATAGCATGTACCTGCATGGGCTACTGTGGTACATAACAGGGACAGCATTCTAGATCTCCTTGTATTCCCCTTTTCCCAAAAGCACAGTGTCCAGGAGAGGATACAGTCTAGATTGCTTGATCCACCAAGAATGGAATGACATGAAGGATCTGAGCTACTATTCCTATGCCAAAACTCAGGTGCAAGTATTTAAAAAACAGTCCAAACAATGCAAATAATTAAATACAAATTTTAAATGTTTTGTTGTGATCACTACCTTTTTAGGATTTTTTTTCTTCCAGAATTTGTTACTCCACTAATGCTTTTAGAGATAATTTTTGCATTTTTTAAAATTTAGGGTTACATAGGTATGTTCAAGTATGAGGGTTTTTTGTTTTTTTATATAAAAATCCAGTTTGCAGATCTGTTGGAAAACCTCAGCTTCCTTCCTCATAGTCACTAAAGAGGATTGTGTTTTTCTTAGGTGATATTGTATTCCTTCAGCAGCTGTTGAAATTAGGAAGTCATCTAAGTCAGTTAAAGATATCCTCCTAAGGTAACTTTTCTGTACTGAGTAGAACTGAATAGAATTTTAATGTTGAGTGTAATGTAAAATGAAAAAGAATAAATTCTGATGACTTTTTTTTTCTGCCCCAAATATGCATACGATAGTGGCACATTTCTCCCAGTCTAGCTCTTTTCCAAAAATAAACAAACAGTTTCACACAGAATCTGCTTTGAATTTCAAAGGTGGTGATGGAAAAGAGAGGAGAGGACTAGATACCATATGGTTTTGCATAGAATTGGTTGAACACTCTCTAAGAAAAATAAAACTATGTCATTAAGGATTTCTGTCCTTGAAAAAGGTATACATTTCCAGCTATTTTTGAATTTTGCTTGTGTCCCAGACAGCCTCAAGCCTTGATATGTTGATTTTACCAGACAAAGGGTTTTTTAGAAACATTTTAGTAAAGCCATTAGGTATCCTGGTAAACAAATAAAGCTATAGGACCAAAATCATAGACTGAGATAAAGCAAGAGTTTTGTACCTGAGCCAATATTTCCACACAGCCAAATCATTTAACCCACCAGAATTCAAATTTCCCCTGTCTCCAGAACAGCTAATGATGTGGCTAATTCAAAATAATTTTCACTAACCACATGAACACTTTGTTTTGGCTTCAGAATAACTTGAGAGAGTTATGTGGGAGTGCCCAAAAGGTATTCTTTACTACCATAAGCCCATATTCACACGAGACAATTGCCTTGAGTTGGACTGGATACAGCCATCATATAAGGTATTAGGAAACAGAGCTGAAACTAATGATGTTAATATGAACTGAAACAACAAACCTGACATTCAACAGACATCATGCCATTTAAACTTATTTTCTTTCCTCCAAGATAACAGGGCCACAAGGGAAAGCAAGATTTTTTCACTGAGGTGACATTAGTGGGATGTGGGAGCTCAGATTTCAGACTTCTCATCATAACTTTCCTAGATTTATTTACATCATGGGAAAATTCAGGACCACTGAAGGTCACCTAGTTCAATTTCCTCCTCAAGTAGTGTCAGTTATGAATTAAATCAGGGCAGGTCACTCATGGGTTTGTCATGTTCAACATTGTTCTACATTGATTAAGCACAGTAGAAGCTTAAAGAAGAGAAAATTAATCTAACTGAAAAATCAGATTCTAACAAACTAAATGAACCTCAAACCCAGCAAATCATGCCAAAAATTTTAATTCATCCATTTATTTTAAAAGGGATGTTCTTTAATGGCTGCTGCCTCTGAAATAATGTTGTGGTGATGCCAATTGCCATTAGTTTATCGGCAGTGATAGCAGGTCCTTTGCTGTCTGGGGCCTGAGGTGAAGATTTAAGCTGCTTTTTTTTCTGTGCTGTCCAGGATCAACCATAGATAAGATGCAGCTGACTGGTGTTTCTTGGGAAAATGGATTGAATGATGCTTATGGAACGAGAATGAAAGGAGAAAATTACATCTGAGATGCAGCACTTTGAAAACTTCTAGCAGCATTAATTCAGTGTATATCAGTCCTGACGCTATTCAAATCCATGCTGACTAGGAATGCAGCAGATGCAAAACACAGAATCCCTACCATGCTCATTTTGTAGAGCATGGGGGTCTGAACTATGAAGCTGAGCTGATTTGGGATTTGACGAGTTTCTAGGAGGTGCCCTCTCTACTGCTTTGTTCAGAACTGACCAGGATTGGCCAATCAAAGTCAACAACAACATAAATGTTTAACTTCTGGCTCTGTGCTCTGAGAAGTTACCAGGCTTAGTTATGGGATATCAGAAACCTAATTCAAAACCTGAATTTCCAGTTTCAGCTCTCATTTGTCCTCAGCTTAAAGCCAAATGCCTGTCCAACTCTAACCTAGCTGAAAATTTTAGCTCTCTTCCAAACCTTTCAGTATTCTATCCTCTCCTGAAATACTAGTTTGTTGCTGTTGAGCTGCTAGCAGAGAAAAAAGACCCTCCAGAAAAGTGTGGGATAAAAGAGCCTTATTTTTTTATTTTTCCAACTTATATAGACTTTTCAAAGGTCACTCAGATAGGTCAGTCCGAAACCTCCCCCTGAGCCTACTGGCCAGGCCTGAACTGCGCACATCTTGAGAAACCATTTTAATAACATCCAAACTTTATCTTTGTTTATAAAAACACAAGAAAATTCTCACGGGAAAGGTCTGTGCTAGCCACACTAGTTCTACTTTCCTCAACTTGCAGCAATGATGTTGGTTAAAATGTGTGTTAGGTATTTGCCATTCAATCCTTCAGGGTAAGCAGATCCTACAGCATTTGCCCTGAGTTTTATGAACACAACCTTCCTTTGTCTGCCCTTAATGCAGTCCTGCAGCTTTTTGCAGCTCCAACAAGGACACAGTATGTGCCAGCTAATGGTTTCCCCTTTCTCACTGCATGTGGGAAATATATAAGTTTCCTTACTGAAAGTGTTGTGTTCTGTACTGTCTCAGGGGATAGAAGTAAGTCTCACTTCAGCATGAAACATTTATTTTGGACATAATAAAGCATCTAAAAGTCAGGCTTTCAGAGTGGGGCAAAAAGCATCTTTATGCTCACCAATGTTCTCTCAGAAGTTACAGATGCACAGTTAGTCCTGACTGTCCACACACCAGGCATTAAAATGCTATCCTGTGTACAGGTGCTTGCCTTGGGGAAACACTGCATCACCCAGCCTGGATTCTGCTGGTGAGTCTGACCAGTGAGAACCACCCACACTGTCACTGAGCCAACAAATAAAACCCCCATGCTGTCTCTCTTTGCCTTTTCCACCTGAGCAGGGGCACCCAGACATGGGAATCTCAGCAGAAGGTCTCAGCAGAGATGATAACATTAGCAGAGAGTGGTTCTCAAGCCATCCAGCCATGCACTTTCTGAAGCATCAAGCATTTCTATGGTGATAGGTGAGAAGAACAAGTTACATGCTTCTCTCTGCTGCACATTGGTGTAACAGAGGAAGGGATTTTTCTGTTAGCTCTCACTTCACTTTCTTGACAGGCTGCAGCTGCGGTAATGAGTTGATTTCAAGGTGAAGGAGGTGTCTAAGAGCTTTTGAAAGCCTCAATGAACCCTTATCTGCCTACCCTTAAAAACGTGGCCCAAGGTCACGGGGCCACCAAGCTGGCAGACTTCCTCTGGGGGTCACCTCTGAACCACAATCATCAGGCGCCTTTTCTGGGGAGGTATGTTCGTGAGTGTTATGCACTGTTAGGGTGAAACCATGGTGATCCTGGAAAAAGCTCTGTCCTACAGCAACTGCCAGCTCCTCAATTCACTTTGTGCTAGAAAACATACATTCTTCTAGCTGGGGAAAATAGTTATAAAGTGGTGTGGTCATAGAAATGAGTAATAAGTTGTGTGCATTTGTCAAAAAGCAGAGCTTTCAGTTTCCTTGGAAACTGAACATTTTGTGGGTTTATGGTTCTGTACTCAGCAGAGGCTGGCTGAGTCCTGTGTGAGTATAAACATGGCCACAAAGGCCAGGCTCTCTTGGCTGAAGGTTTCGCTGTCTATTACATATTTGGTAAAATACAGTTCAAAGGGCTTCTCTGACTAGGCAACTCAAAAACCATAATGATGGGAAATTTTTTTTCAGCAAAAATAAGTGCAGTTAAAGGAAGAGAACATTATTTGAAATCTTCTCTGCTTAGTCACCTATGAACTTTGTATTTTATTTTATTGCAGAATGAAACTGTGGTCAAAATGCAGGTTTGATAGTTCTGAAATCCTTCTCTAAGCAGCCAAAATACCAGCCAAACCCACTACTTTCATCTCTGTACAGAAACAAAAATTAAGACTTAGTAATTACAGCATAACCATACCATAAGTAAGATAAAAATTTATTCTCATTAAAACAATATTTAAGAAACTAGCAAATACTAGAGTCCTCAAAGCTGGGTACAGGACCCCAAAGGCTCACAGAAATAACATCCTGCCACCCTTCATCTCCTCAGGGCCTCCAGACTCATAACATTTTTCCTTATAAATCCCCTTAACTTCCAGTTATCCAACAAGATGGATCTAGCCTGTGGATTAAGCATTGGTCAGAACTATTTCTCCCTCTAAGGCTGTAACACCTAAAAGCTGTCAGCAACACTTGTCACCAAATATTCACTCTGCTCAGAGCCAGAAATACACTCAGTTTTAACAAGGGTCGGCAGCAGTTTGGGAACATTCTCTGGGCACAAGAGCACTTTTCCCCAGCAGCTGTGCAGCCCATGGTGTCAAACAGTTTTTCCAGGCACCATGTTAGAGACTAAAAAATACAATTTTCTTTTTCCATTTGTCTTGGCCCATCACTCTCCTGTGTAGTGTTTCAGCCCAATCTGCAGGAAGACTGTGAACTGGAGGTTTCAGTGAAAATCAGATTTTTAAGCCTGAGGAGCAAAGCCTATAGTTAAAGGATGTGACAAGGGAATCATATCACAGAATCACTGAATATGCTGAGTTGGAAGGGACCCACAAGGATCATTGAATGCAACTCCTGGCCCTGCACAGCACCATCCCCAAGAGTGCTGTTGAGTGTGCCCAAGAGTGTTGTCCAAATACTCTCTTTTTGGACTCTGTCAGGTTTGGCACTGTGACCACTTCTCTGGGGAGCCTGCTCCTGTGCCCAACCACTCCCTGGGTGCAAAACCTTTTCCTAATATCCAAGCTAAATCTCCAGGCCATTCCCTCAGATTCTGTCACTGTATACCCCAAAACAAGGCCAAAACAAAATGAATTTCTATTCTCGTTTTCACCAAGATATGGATGTCTCAATCCTTAGCACATTATTTCTTGTTTTGGCAGTATGTCACTGCTCCATCAGGAGTAGATTAGATATCATGGCCACAATAGTCCTGGAGTAAAGATCTTAGAGGAAAAATAATGAGAATTCTCTCAGACCCAAACCAAACATGACACCTTTTGTACTATATTTAGGAGAGAGAAGGATTCCAGCTCCCAGCTGCAAAGCTAGAGAACAGATGTTTCAGCTGCAGTGTGGACACAGGTGTGAGGACTTACAACTGGAAAACAATAAAGTTTAAAGGGACATTTGTCCAAGTAAATTGGGGGTGTGGTGATTGGTAGACTACAGATTTCTGACATCTTGGAAAATTCTTGCAAATGGCATTTTGTCTATCAGGGCTTTAAGATTATTGCTAGCTTATGCTAGCTCTCCTAGAAGTACATGATTTAGTGAAAGCTGCTGCCAGGGGCAGTGCTCTGAGGTGATTGCACAGCTCTGCCTGCTCAGCCAGCCCCGTCAGGTTCATGCAGTCACTATTCCCCTCCTTCTGAACAGAAGTCACATTAGCAGTGTCATCAGGTGTCAGGATCTGTGTGAGAGAGGACTTGGTGACAGCTCTTATGCCTGAGAATAAGAAATCCATGAAGCTTTTCACACCATCCTCACTTCTACCAAAAACCAGTCAGACAACAGCTGGGAGGAACTATGATTTTATTTAAGGGAAAAGTGATGGCTTTCAGCTGGGTGTCATTTCTAAGGCTGTCCTCTGGAGGGACTTAACTAGAAACATGAATGAAAATCAAAGTGAAAAGTATTGTGCAAGTCCCTGTAATGACAGGGAAGGTGGTTGTCACCCAGCCCCAGAGGTGGAGCAGAGCTTGGAGGTGCTCCTCACAGAATAGGAGCAGTGATGGCACTTGTAGTGCCCACATGAAACCATTCACATTGATTTTCTTGTCCTTTTCTCACCATGAAGAATTTCCAGAGCAAGAGAGACTCTACCACACACTGCCATAGAGGAAGAAGCCTCTCTGGCCATTTCACAGTGCTCCAAACTGAAAAAGGCACAGGAAAATATAATCCTACAAAGATTTTTTTTAAACAAATAAATTGACCATGGTCTGAAGTAATGGTGGGTTTGCTTTTTTTTTCTCCAGGAGAGCATTCAGAAGACCTAGTGGGCCAAGTAAGTAAATTTCCCTCTCCTTTAAATGCAGCATTGAATTTCATTATATAAAGCTTCATATTTTTCCTTCTTGTGGCTAAATCTGTATGGCATGAAATGGGTTAACAGTCTCTGCCAGCAATCCTTGCATTGCAGGTGGCACAGAAATGTCAATTTTAATTCAGCATTTTATATTCAATAAAAATTCTAAGCTCATGTATGGGAGAAATTTTTTCTTGCGGAAAGAATCAGCAAAACTTGCGTGTGGAGGGGTAGTGTCAAGATGTGTAATATGCCCCTGCAAATTAGTCTCTACTTTATATGTTTATTATGTATGTATAAATATTACATATGTTTATAGATGCGCACACAAAATTTATTTCCAACATTAAGGTCATCATGTTACAGACATTTACTCTTCCAAGACTGATTTAATCCTCTTGATGCTGTTTTTTCAAGCCTCACAATGCACTTCAGAAGCTGTCAGTGCCAGCTGAATGATGCCGTTGAACCAGTTTCCAAGATGAATTCAAATATTCATGTGCAAGAGGAAAACAGACTCAAAGTCAGTTCCTAAATTACAAGATGATAGATATTTCTTTTCATAAACAGTCGGAACATTAGTGCCAGGGAAGAAAACCAAAGGGGAACTGATAACCTCTGTAAACATTTAGGACCTTCCCTTGATGCCGCATTTGACTGAGGATGATCATAGGATTGGGAGGTGGATTGAGTCAAGTTACCACTTCATAGGCAGTCTTTTTCCTAAAGCATTGCAGGACAGAAGCCTCTTTAGTAGGTGATTTTGGGCCAACTCAGAGTTGTAATGCAGAGCACTGTAGAAAATCTGACTCAACACTTGACCTTAGGAATCCAAACCTGAGTGCTCCTCAGCACCTCCAGGTGCTGGTAATACTCTGAAATGAGTAATGAGTTTTCTTTAATGCACAGAGCAGGACTTTTTCCATAATCTTAAGTGGTTTATTCATGTGCATTAGACATTTTGTCTACCAATGCAGTCAAAAACAATGATATGGAAGCGTGGTGCCTGTTGTGTGAAGTGATGCAGTTTGAGCCTTGCCTGCCTGCTTGCCTGAGCTCTGGGCTGCAAGGAGCATCTCTTTCAATCCTGCCTTTCTATTCCTAGTATTTGGTTTTCTTTTATCATCTTGTCTAAAAGAGCAAATGGGTTTTCTTCTTCTTCTTCACACTGCTCCTTCTTACCTGATGTCCCCTCTCTTGTCTCAAGGGTCTCCCATGAGCACTGACAGAAATTCACATAAAACAAGAATTATTGTCCCAACTCCTCTGCCTCCTCATTCTTCATGGGTGCAGTGGGCAGGCTGTGTGGCATGAGGCCGTAATCAGTACATCCAGAGCACTGGGTGAAAGTTTTCAAGATCCCCATCCTCCCACTTTTACTGGGCAAACAGGCAGCACCTCCAGCCCTGGTTTTAGCTTCATGTGACTGGATAATACAACCTATGTGAAGACTATTGTCAGTCTTGCACATCTCTTCCGTTTCTCCTTCCACCTATAAACCCAATATGACACGGTGTGGAGTGTCTTTCTTTTGAACAATGAATTTACAAAAGCTCTTTTCTCTTTCCTGACAGTGACTCAGCCCTAGGGAAATAAAACAGTGCAAGTAAACATGGAAAATTCATTTTCAAAGATACCTAAAAATACAATGTGCAGCAGATTTTTAGCAAATTTTTACTGTTCATTGCATGCTTCTCTGCTGTTTTCTTTACAGGGTAAAAGACTTGATTTGCAAGTGAGATACATGTCTGCACACTTAGCATGCTCAGGTGGGAAACTTCCTAACATGAGTCTTCAGGCTACTCCAGAAGGTCCAGTTTTGAATGTTCTACTCAGCTAGGAAGGCTTCATAGCATGTTAGAAATGTTAAATAATGAAGACCTCACTTATGCCTTGCTGAAGGCATCTCTGCTTTACAGTCCACAGAGTGAGGCTGGCAGATGTATTGAGTCATTGTGTAAAGCATGTAGGCATCCTGTGTTAGGTTTTCTGTTTAGTTGTTTCTGAATGGGTTCAAAAAGTCAGGTGGAAGTGGAAAAAATTCACATGCCCTCCTGCAATTTAAGTGGAGGCAACATCTGATGACAAAGATTACAGCTTAATGTAACATTTGTCATGCACTCATATCCGTGAGTGCTTCAGCTTAGGGCTTGAGCATCAAACCAGTGACTCAAAATCACACAAACAAACAGACCATATTTATAAACATGGTTTGTAATCCCATTGTGTAAAGTGATTACTACAATGCACAGATCACCAGATGCTTTCATGAGTGAGCATCCCAGATGAGACAATTCCCTTACCCACAGTGCAAACTGACAGGCCTAATTCTGAGCTCAGGTTGGTTTAGATGGATATTTTTCAGTGCGTGTCCCGATCAATGTCACTGACACCAGAATGAAGGTCCAGGTTATTTTCTTTCTAATGTTTTTCAAAGTTTTGTATAAAGTGCTTGTAGAATAAGCAGGTAAGATTATGCTTCAGAAATCATTAAAAACCTGCACCCCAGTTCTGCATCTCCAGGGAGACTGTGCATGGACCACCAAACTTGACTTGGTTTGTAACCAATTGTGAAACAGGATGATACAGAGTGGTCACAGGAAGAAATAACCAGCTTCCATTCTCATATTCACCTTATTTAAATGAGCAGCAAGACCTAGAAGGCCTGCTTGTCAAAAGCCGAACCTGGGTGTCTGTTTTCCAACTGGCACATTTCAAAATCAAGACATTTTGACACTGAACGAATGAACTCTGCAGCAGCCTGAACTCTGAAATACGTTATTGGGTGCCTGGGGAGAAATGTTCATTCCCTGCTGGAACTGGTTGGTCTAACTCTAGCAAAGCAGCAAACATGAAAAAAGGAAAAACCTTTTTCCTTCTGAAATTGCAGCCTGAACATCAAACAAAAATCTACTTGGAGTGAAAGCTCTGAGGAAAATGGGCTTCATGTGGACTTTAACAAAAACTCTTCCTGCACACAACAAAATGAACATCACAATACTAGCAGTAACTGTTTCTTTAAGGACTTTACTCCAAGAAAAGACCAAGAAAGTCAGCTGGTTAAACTGATATGCTGGAGGAGAACTGCTGCTGTCATTTACACAATGCTGTATGTGTAACAAGATGTAACAAGATGTTGTTAAAAAAACAGCAGTAGGAATATTCAGGTAGACACATGGAGCAGATTTTTATACACTGGAAAACAAAAAAATGTAACTGCCGTGACGTTACGTTTGTTATTTATGCTTTGTAGGCTTTCTTTTGTTTTAATACTGCCTTATTTTACAAAGCACAACACGCATTTTACCACTTCACCAGGCACGGACACACCTTTGCAGCAGCACAGGACTGCCTGGGCGATACTCGTTCTAAAAGGCGCGTTTGAACCCTGTGTCACACTTTGATGAACTCCGGAACGAAGCCTCCCGCGGCCGCTCGGATTTCCAGCCGAGCATCCCTCGGGCTCCTCCCCGCGGGCTCCGCAGCGCTCCTGCACCCAGCCCGGCCGGGACCGCCCGACCCTGCAGCCGCACTGCACACACACCGCGACAGCCCTCCGAATTAGCAGCCCTGATCGGGGCAGGAGCCCTCTCCCGGGCTGAAACACTGCCTTTTCTCCATGTTCTTCGCTTTTATAATGAAAGAATCACCGAATAGTTTGGGTTGGAAGGCACCTTTAAAGGCCGTCTAGTCCAACCCCACTGCAATTAGCAGGACATCCTCAACTCGATCAGATTGCTCAGAGCCCCATCCAACCTGGCCTTGGATGTTTTCAGGGATGGGGGCATCGACCTCTGGGTAACCTGTGCCAGTATTTTGCCACCCTCACTGGAAAAAAAACTTCTCTCTATCTTCTGTCTTAGGGCTTTAGTAAGGGCTGGACTAGCGAGAAAACATGTATTAGTCATAGATTTGTGCCACTGCTGTGCTGACAAGGACTTGGGGTGAACCTGTCACTTTACAGGCATAAATTAAGGTGGGAAAAGGAGGCGGGTAGGTGCAGGTATGGCTGGTTTCCTTTCCCTCACCTCCTGGGAGTGTCCCTAAGGGTCTGTGTTGGAGGGTTGCAGAGCTGGGTCACTCTTTGTGGGTGATGGAGCACTGATCTTCCACCCCAGGGGCTGCAGTAATTCACAACAGTTATTTAAAATTTAAGGCTGCTTTTAACTTTTTTTTTTTTTTTTTAGCAGAATTCTCAGAAGATTTGGATAAGGATGTGAGATTCAGCACTGGAAATAAAGAGATACATTGATTTCTTCAGAAGTGAAAGGTTCAAAAATAGAATTCAGGGAGACTCACTGCCAATTCTGGGGGCAAAAAGGATTTTATTCTTCCCACACTGGAAATGTATGGAGAATAAATAGGTAATATAGGCAACTGGAACAACTTCCCTCTACACACACACACTGCTTAATGTACAAACCCTGGTCCTGTGTTTGAAGGGGGACTTACACTTTTGACTGTAACTATTGGTGAAACACAATATTCTTCCTTCCCACTACAATTCTTGATTTGTTTATACCTCTGGGCTATGTCAGCTACCTGAACACTGACATTATGAAAATAACATCAAATAAGTTGCCAGTCACGTAAATGCACAGGATCTGCAAAGGTTTATGCTTTGGCAGATCTTTATGCCTTAGCTGATTAATCACTTGAATTCAGTGGCAGAGGCCACTGTATGATGCCAAGCTTAAGCATAAGTCTTTATTAGAGTGGGACCTAGGATGATCAGGAACATTATATAAATGTACTAAATAACCTTTTAGTCCACTGAGACAGAAATTTAACAGCACTGTTTGACTGAACACGTACAGAGTGCTTTGCAATAGAGAGATGACAATAATATACTGGGAAAAAAGAGGAAGGCATTGACCTTAAGTGTCTGTGAGAATCTGTAGATAAGTCCATGACCTGCAGCTTCTGAAGAAAACAGTATTTCAAACACAGGGCAAAATAAGCTGAACTCTGGCATCAGCAAAACAGAGATTAAATGCTTGAAAAGACAAAAAGCCTGTGCTGGCAGTTCAAAGGAAATAAGCTGGACAATAATCAAAATTCAGCTTGGCTGAATAAAGAAAAGCATTACTGCAGTCTGGTACAACTTCTAAGAGACAAGTTTTCTAATTCCATTTTTAACAATTAGAGGGATCCAGGAGTCATATAACAGCTGGTCAGATTTTTTTTAGGTGAGGCCAATAGAGAAATGCTAACATTCACATTGCTTGCAGCTTCATTGCGAAGTGAGTAGTTAATGAAGCAGTGAACTTCTGCAAATTCAAGCTGCTGTGCACTACTGTGCTAACTAGATAGTATTTTCCAAATTGCCTAACTGCATGAGTGACTCCAAAGCAAGCTTGTGTTAAAGAGAATCACCTGGAATATTTTTTTTTCCACAGACCATGTTAGACATTCATATCAATTCATTTGGTGATGCTCAGTTAATACCTCGTTCCTCCTTCATGAGCAGAGCTCCTGGCCCAAACCTTTTCATGCACTCTGTGATACCAGACTTGTGTAACTACAGATAAAAGCCTTTCCTCACCAAAGTCTCTATGGACAAAAATAAAGTTGTGCACCGTCAGCATAAAGCGATTAGTACTAACAAGTGAAAGGAGACAGCTCAGAAGAAGAACAATGTTTAAAAAGAGAAGAAGACAAAAGTCATCAGATAGATGCTCATGGAAACCAGATTGAATCAGTGAGGCAAAGGATGTCTACACAGTTATGGACTTCATGGCATTTGTTTAGATGAGAGCAGAACTCACCCAAGGTCCCCCCGACACCCTTAAGCTGAGATGGTTGTGGTCCATTTCACAATGCAGTACAGCTACACTGCTGAATAAGCCAAATAGACATAAATATTTCTGATCTGTTAAGGGAATTTACGGTTCTGAAGGTCTTCCCTTCAAACAGTCATGCCTCACTCTCTCATTCACACTGACTGGTTTCTTTCTCTGGACAGCAGAGGTAGAAAAACAGTCTTAATGGACATGATTTTAAGGATTATGGTAGTCTCTTTATTTTAACTACTCAAATATAATCTCAAATACTCTTCAGTTTCACATGATTAGCAATAGCTGTTCAAAGAGTACAGGCTAGTATAGTAAGGTAATCCATAACAAGAAGAAAAGAAACTTCCACCAGGAACAGTGAGAACTGAACTTTCTAGATGAGCCACTAAAGCTAAGCCATCTGAAAGCTTCACCTAAGGGAACACAGATAGAAATAAAATGGAGATATATTCAGGTCATGTTTAGCTGATGAATTAAGCCTTGCTTTGTAACATGATGAAAAGGTCATTATCAGGTCTGAGTTATGTACTCTGTTACTTCACATGGCAAGCACAGGTAGTTTTCACTGGAATGTATGCTGCCTGCCTTCTCCAATGTCCCCCATAATTGGAAGACCTTACTAGCCTTTGAAAAGGAACAGATTTTTAATGCTATTCATAACTACTTATAACTACATCTATGGCCTATTTACAACTCAAGTGTAGACTTCTGCTTTTACTTCTAGCCACAGATGTGACTGTGCTGAGTGCCACTGCATGAGAAGTTGGTTGGGATAATGGATTATCAGAGAATGAGCACCTTGTGAGGATTTAATGAAAGCATAGTGAAAATGAATAAATGTCATTTAAGGGACAGCCTATTTTTGGCACTCTGCCAGTTGCATTTATAACTGTTTAAGGAAATGTGTTCGCCCAGTTGGATTGATGGGTGGGAGTGGGAGGGAAGATTCAGGAAGATTCCTGCTGAATGAAGGAAAAATATGCCAGAGCATCTTTTTATTTCCTTTTTAGTTTCCACATAGAAAAAAGAAAAACAACAAACCCCAATTCCAGATCAACTTTTTTTAGGTCAGCCTTCAAGGTTTTTCTCAGGCAAAAGAAAAAAATCAATGTTTCAGTTTTGTTGTTCTCTTGTTACTATTGCTTTTAGAGGCAGATCAATTTTGAATGAAAACAGCGCTCTCTTGAAATGAGAATGAGAAACTTTTTATCTAGAATATGTCAAGCTAAATAGGCTGATATTTTTCATTATTAAAATGTCTAAATGAATGCTTCAGCTTTTTGGTGTCGTCCCCCATTTTTTTTTTCCAACTAAAATTATTGACTCAGGCTCAGAACCAACTGGTGCTTACGATATCTCTACAATATGTGCACCTCTTTTTGCCAGGACGAAAAGGGTACATGCCAGAGCCTGAGGGTCAGAAGAGCCTCCCAGCCAGCTGCTGAGGCCACCCCCAGCTAATGGGGGCTGCCCACCAGCAGACATCTGTGCACAAGAAGCCCCTGTGACCCTCAGGCCTGGTGAGGAACAAGACAGTGACTGGGGGAAACACAACACAGCTGCTTTTGAACTCTCCATCTGTTTGCAAAGCTATCAGTAAGTGGAAGGAACATAAAAATCCCTAACTTTGACTACAGCGTTTCTAAAATAACTTTGCTTTGGCTAATAAGCTGTTGGGAGTCAGAATTAACAGATTTTTTTTTTAATTGTGTCTTTTGCCTAACCCTTCATTTCAACTTCCCACAATACCTGCAGTAAGATTTTCTCTCAGTGTCAGATCAGTAGTGCCCCTTCTCCTTGTGTTCTGAGGAGCCCAAAGCAGCATTGTGTAGGTCAAATCACCTGCATTGGATCACATTTTGTGGCCCCTTTTAACCAGTGGAATTGCTGTCCACCTCCTGAATCCCACAGGATGAGGAGCTTCCTACACTGTCTCATGGAGGCAACTAAGCAAAAAGCCTGCTGAGAAGGGGGAGGAGGCTTGCCAGGACAGATCTTTGTTAAATCACATATGCACTAAACTACTCAAGCTCCTTTCCCATTTTCCTCACTGCCTAAACCAATGTCTCAAACTCTTTCTCTTGACTTTGGGAGGAATTACTCCATTTTGAAATAATAAGGAGTGATTACATCTCCATGTTGACTCATGGACCATGAACCACACTTGTGAATCTCTGCAACTTTATTTCTTCACTCTGAAAAAATGAAGGTTGAAATCACAGTGCACACTAAATGAGCACTGAAGCTGCCTTTGATTCTGACAGTCACTTAATTCTGACAAATTAGTTGAGTTCTTGCAATTTACATGAAGTTTCATCAGAATATAGTCCAATATTCAATTAGGAACATTTCTGGGGGAGGAGGCATCATGCAGAACTTTCAACACTCTGATCAATATATTAAAGAACAGGGAGCCTTTGAAGCTGAGCTGCTTTAATTAATCTACTTTATTTTGCATTTTGCTTGTCTCAGAAAAATATTCTTTCACTTCCAGTCTGTTCCCAGTATTGATAACTGATCCTGCCCCAGCATGGGGGAACTGGATAAGCAACTCTCCTAGATGATACTCAACCCTCCATTTCTGAGATGCTCCAGTGAATCAGCTAACCATTGAGCAGCAACCTGCAAACAAAACCAAAACATATTTGTCTCTTTTGCAAATGCATCCTGATTATTCTATGTTTATAGGCATAAGCAACCCTTAGATTTATGTGCTTTCTTTAAAGCATGTACTGATGTTGTTCCAGCTAGGCCTTGGTCTACTGCAACACACCAGGCTGGGAATCCATTACAATAAAACCACTAAATATACATATATTTAGTAGTAGCAGATGTTGCTTGGGAGAAATAGATGTTATGTTTAATTACGTGACATAGTAAAACAAAGCAGAATCAAAATCACATGCACAGATAATGAAGGGCAAGAATCTTCATTATTAGATTGATTCATTAATTAGTATATATTTATTAATTATTAGATTTAAGAACATAATACTAAGCAAGTATTTTGCTCAGATGAGACAATTTGCTGATTTCAAGTCACTGCTAAGCCTGAACAGTCTGTCTGGATCATACACTTTTTAATACTTAGAATCAGAGTTTAGATCATTAGGGTCAGAGTGTCTGAGGTCAGATTCAAATACCTCCAGAGTAGAGTATAAGTAAATGGTTTAAACTTGCAGCCATCTGTGGTGAGGGTTATCATCCCTTGACTCTAAGGAGAGAGCAATTACCAGTAGTCCTCAGCAATTATGAAATGCAGAGTGATGTTACTTTACCACTGCAGGCTTCAGATACCATTACGTATACCTACACAACACTACAATTATGGGATCCCCAAATTGTGTCCTATGCTGCACTGGCAGCCCTCAAACTCTTCCTGTGCAGCCTGCAAAAGGATGTCAATGTAGGAGGGATGGCAGGAAGGGAGCACACAGCCCCAGCACCAGCACTCTCCCAGAGAAGCTCACATCCCCCCTCCTCTTCCTGCTCTGTGCAAGGGCTGGGCACACAGCAATGCTCAGGTCACAATTGTGAGGACATGAAATGGTGGCCAAATAATGGGTTGTCACTGGTTTCTGTGCATAAGGGATACTTCTCCAGGGCATCAGTTCAGGCAGAACACTGCAGTGTGGAGTAAGTGAAACGGGCACATCAGCATTTCTGCCTCACCATCAGCACAGATGGCAGAGGGTTTGTCCTGGTTGAAACTCCACAGGGGCATATTGTGCTTTGTGTGGGCCCTAGCATACAAATAAAATGGTATTCCTCATCCATCTACCTCACTGTTTTCCCCACCTTTCCCTGATTTTCTATGGTCTGCATGTTTGAGAGCTGTGCAACTGAATACAAATCAAAAGGGGTAAAAATGACTGTTGGATACAGCATTGAGCACACAGCACAACCAGTTTTGTCCTTCTTGATAAGACTGGGTGCTTTGAGAGAAAACCACAGTGTGATTATGCCATTATTTGAAAGACTGTAGTGCAGCCTCGCAAAACCAAAGTGCAAATCTTTGATTGTACTGGCAAACTTACTTTTGGCACTATGTACAAGTGCTTTACCTTGCAGATTTTCCACTCATTCAGTGGAGGTTTTGATTAAATCCTATTTAACATGAAAAAACATCGGTACCTGAGGACAGATAGCTCAACAAATATCAATGAGAAAAAGGAAATGACGAGAGATATTAGTAAGAATAATACTCTTAGGCCCACTGTTCTTCACCTATTTGGGGTTTAGGGGATCATTGCATATGCTATATTGGCAGCCCAGTACTCCATTGCAAGATTTTGCTAGTAATAGACAACAGCCAATACAATTAAAAAATCATCTGTAAGATTTATGGAGACTGTAAGTCTTAAAACAGAACAGAATTAATCTTGAACTGAAGCAAAATTCCCAGGAAACAGAGTTATAGTAGAATTTCAACTAGCTCTAATTGTAATTTAGAAACATAAACAGAAGTGAATAGGGTATATTGTGTGGTAATAATTTACTTTTAGAGATATCTAGCACTAAGGAATTGGCCAGAAGCACTGTAATGTGTCGATAATTAATTATCTTTGAGTAGCACTTTGCATCTAAATGATGCCAGTGTACTTTCTAGATTAAATACCTGGCTGTTGCAACTCCATTGCAGTTGGAGTGATTTCAGAGAACCCACACTTGGTATTTTTCTTTTAATGCACGTTGACATTCAGCCATTGGTGAACAGCTGTCTACTAGCTAACAACACCGCTTCATGTGACTTCAGATAATACTTGTCTGAGTGAAGCCTGGAGGGAAATTAGACAGACCCAAATCATGAACTAAAAGGTTTGCATCTGAAAAAAGCTGCCTGGGACCAATTAGTAGCATTATTATTGATTCACATGCTGGAACACATAAGACAATTATTCAACTCTTGATTTTTCCCCTATTAATCTGTCCAAGAACAGACATTTTTTTATACAGACTTGTTGAGTCCTTTCAACACCTAATTATTACCAGTGCCATCACCAAACTCTTCACGGTGGCAGTGAGGTTTCCCCCATGTAGTTTCTTTGCACATTATAGTAATAATCCTTCCATGTGTGGCAGAAATCTCATAAGAAGTCAGGTAAAAATTAAAAATAAAAAGTGACTCAGAACCTTGTGATTAGTCTTCAAGCAATTTCTCTAGGATTGATCAGCTAGCTTTATTCAAATGTTAATTACTCACATCTGTTTCTGAGGTAGGTGGGCCTGCCAGAGCCCTCCAACACCTGGATGCAGAAGGCAACTTTCCCATGTTCACGGGTGCTTGGCTCCAGTGTTTTAGTTGGGGTTTTGCCATCTCTCCTTTCTCTGACAAAGTGCTGTGGTATTGTAAATAAAAAACTCCATCTGCTGTATGTGAAACTGAACTGCAGCTAATGTCGATTTATTTCTCATGCCCATGCTCAGGGAGGGAATTGCCATTTAGGAAGTCCTGTCTCAGGGCTGGGCTGATCCAGACAGGCTATTTGTGTGTCCTGCCATGGGCTCTATGAAGGTGAACACTGCCACACAAGTAACCCACTGGGATCACCCCAGGGCTGTGTGGCCAAGCAGGTGTGTGGAGGGACTCCCATTGACTTCAGGAAGCTCTGGATCAGGTCTGAGTGCTCTGCATCACTTTTCCAGTGACCCCAGTGCTTGGCACAGCTCCAGCGCTCCCACAGATCTGCTTGTGGGCTCACAGCCTGCAGCAAGCTCCTGCAAAGCCTCAAGCACAGGTGGGACCATCCCTGCAGGAAGGTAAGGGGCTCCTGAACAGTGGCTGGAGGAGACAGGTGACTGCAGAAAATCAGTAGGGTGTTTAGGACATGGCACTAGAAAAGATTAGAGATTTGCACTTCGAATAGCCAGTTCTCTGGTGCTACACAGTTCTTACCCCGTGACAGTATGTCATAGCAACCCCTCATTAATTTCTCTATATATTTTTCATGTAATGGACTCTCAGCCTCTCTGACTCCTCCCACTTGTATACAGCTACCCAGACTCCTTCCTGCAGAGGCAGGTATGATGTGGCTGTGAGCTGGCAAGGCTGGTGGCAAGGAGCAAGGTGGCTGTGACCACACAAGGGAGCCAGACAGCCTGTCTCCTGCCCCAGGCAGCCAGTGGTGTTCGGCACAGGGGGCCGAGGAATCAGAAGGAGGTGATGAATTAGGAGTACTTGGGATGTCAACAGCATGCTGAGGCATCAGAAACAAAATCCTGATGTTGCAGGCATCATATTCACTTAATAAATGTGTTAATAAAATAGAACAAACCCTAAAAAGTTTGGTATTGAAATACAGAACTACAGAAAGACACCACAGTATCAATTCCAGACAAAACTAAAGAAATCAGTAACTCTAGTCAAGATCAACTGGGAAAAAGACCTTAATACAGGATGAAGAGGGAACCCGAAACTCACATCTTATTCTTTTGCTCTGGGGTTTTAGAAACCTACCTGACATTTGGAGCATGCAAAACTTTAAGAGATTACAGGAACAGCAAAATACAATCAATGAACTTTATCTAGTTGTCAAAATGTCAAAATTGTTTTTTAATGAATTCCTGACACTTTAGCATTTGCCTTGACCTCCCCGTGGTTTAATATCTACTCCAGATACTTTTCTTCTTCAGGGAGGAGATTTGGATGACTGTACTTGCATCACTGGGTTTGGAATGTTGTGATCCCAAGTTAAAAAACATTAATTATTGTACTGAGTTCAGAAAGCCTGTTCTCATATATTTTACATATGTCTGAATGCTCTCATTTGATGTCAGTGTATGCAGCCCACAATCTGATCAAACTCATGGTGAAGGGTCACAATATGACACCTTCAGAGCCATCATGGCAACCCACTGGGCCACTGTGAGCTCACTACTCTCAAAAGTCTACCTAAATACCCAGCTGCAAGACTGTGAGACACACCCATCCAACACTTTTTATTTTTCTGGGGCAGTAGTTTGCTCAAATGCCATTCAAGCTGTATGGCTTTTTGTTGGTCACTGTTCCAGAATTCATTGTCAGGAGACTGCACTTGATAATCCAGAGTTTCCAATGATTCATAAAGCAACCTGGGAAGAAAGCCCACCGAACTAACTAATAAAAGAATTTAAAATAGATTTGAGAAAAAAATACTGCCCTGCTACAAGAATAGCATCTACAAACTATTTTTATACACAGCATCCGTCCATGCCAATTAGACTGCGTTAGATAATCTGGAGAAGAAAATTGTTTAGTGATCATTTAAGATTAGTATCTTATACAGAACTATGCTCTTATGTCTGCTCTTATGTCAAGCTGTCAGATAAAGTGCTAAAGTAGAAATAAAACAAATACCAGATTTCCTTTTTTGTCTGGCTTTAAGTAAAGTATGCTGAGTGCCCCAAATAAATGCTCATTATGTTACTTTTCTTAAAATAAGATTAGTGAGAAAATAGTTTAGCACATAAAAATTCCTCTGCCATCTTACATTAGTTGGCAGGCCCTGACAGCGACACTGGAGACATTCCTTTAATCTAATAAAAAAATTCTTTCTTCCTGGACTGAGCTATGGCAGCTTTTTTCATTAGTATTTTCTCTTTTTCTGTAGAAAAATGCTGGTGAGTGAAAGGAGCAGACTATCTTTGGTGGGACATTATTGACCTAGACTTTGGGAAGCTGCAGTTTGCTGCTCCCTGCAGGTTGGGAAAAGTCACTGAAATCCACATTTGTACTGAAATAAATTCCCCAACGGAGCTGAGACATTATCTCTCCATGCCACTGTTCACAATCTGGAAAATAAGGGTCAAGTATTTTGTCACTTTAAAGGAGACATGAAAGAATGACACTGCTTGACTTACAGGTAGTCTGGATACAGATATCCATTAGTGAACTATAAAAAGGATTTATGTGTCTGAATTACGTCTCTTCAGCCTTTCAAAAGTGTCAACTGCAATAAGTAGAACATTTACCAGCTTGTACTGAAAGATATTTTAGTACATGCATAGTGAGACATAAGGAGACAAAAACGTGCTTGGAGGATTAGCTTCTCTAGGATGAAAGGAGGTTGGTGCCTTTGTGACCTACAGGATTTGGAGTCACAGACCATCTTCCTGTTTGGTATTTGTGCAGTCATTAGTGTAGTAAATGTCCTGGTCAGTGACAGGTGCTCGCAGGCTTTGCAGTGCCACAAACAACACTGACAAAGAACAGGCTCACAAACCACTTGAACAAACCACTTACCTTCTGCAGGTTCAGTGAGATCAGAGATTTAGGGATGAGCACATAATATATGGCAGGATTTAGACTTTTGTTCAAACTACAAGGCTAGGGAATGTGAGTCCCTGAGCCTTTAAAGGTATGAGTCAAAATAAGCAAACACAGAGCAGAGGAATGCAGCACATTTGTCAAGTGGGGTATCGTGATATCTCCAAGAAGACACTTCTGTCATCTGTGGCAGCTTCTGGAACTGGTGGCATAATTTAATTAGAAATATCACCACCTAAAGGAGAAAAAAATACTTAAAACTGAGGCCAAAAATTATTAACCAAACATTTGGAAATTAATGCCATTTACAAGCCAAGCAGCACAGATCTGCCCATTGCCCAGCAAGGCTGATTCACAAATCAAGGCATCAAAAATTATGTAATAGTGTAGCAAATGTCACTTCTGACTACTGTGTTGAGAAACTGTGGAGGAAGAGTTTTCTTTGGTAAGGCAAATCAATGCATCCTTTCAGCTGCAGCCTACATTAGTGGTCGATGATAGACGTTAGCACCTTTTTACTTTGGTTTCTGCACTAGCGATGAGCTGTATCCCACATTGTGTAGTTCTTGCTACCAACACCTTCCCACCAAGAGCAAGACCATGGCAGATTCTCCCAACAGTTATTCCTTGCACCATCTTCGTATCTTTTTCAACAGCTTTTGATCAAAACAGTCTGGAAATTCCAGACACAGTGCAAGTTGTCAATGCACACATACCTTGAACAGTCACCATGGTATTGCTCTTCCCCTGCTGTGCTTTTAAGCATCCAGCCTGGGAGATACACATGTGAAATATCCAGATGTAAAACATAGAGCACTAATGAGCTTCATGACAAAAACTGCCAAATTAATGTCCTGTTAATGATTTAATCTGGCACTTGCACACTGAACTGAAATTGCATCGCTTAGAGGAAAACTAGATCAAGACTAATGTCTCAAATTTCTTATTTAGTAAAACCTTCCAAAATTTTCAAGATTATAGGTCGAAAATTTTCTTTTTTTTCATGTAAGGTGAGGCTGAAAGAGATGGGACTCCTCAGCTGAGAGAAGGCTTCAAGGCACCTGATAAATGTGTATTGATTAGAAACATCTGATGGGACCAAATGAAGATGAGGAAGCCGGACTATTCCTAATAGTGCCCACTGATGGGACAAGAGGTAACTGACACAAAATAGAACCCATGATATTCCAACTGCACACAAGAAAACAATTTTTTACCATAAGGGTTGTCAAAATCTGGCATAGGCTACCTAAGGAAGTTGTTGAATTTCCATCCTTGGAGGTATTCAAAACCAGAGTGAACATGGTCCTGGGCAACCTGCTGTTAGGTGTCAGAGACTGAGGTTACCCTGTTTAAACTGGAGAGTTGAACTAGAGGGTTGGTATCAACACAGGCTGGGGATGAACAGAGCAAGAGCAGCCCTGCTGAGAAGGCCTTGGGGGTGCTGGTGGACGAGAAGTTGGACATGAGCTGTCAATGTGCACTTGCAGCCCAGAAAGCCAAACATGTCCTGGGCTGCATCAAAAGCAGCATGGCCAGCAGGGCAAGGGAGGAGATTCTGTCCCTCTGCTCCCCTCTGGTGAGGTTTCACCCAGAGTGCTGCATTCAACTCTGGGGTCCCCAGCACAGGAAGGACATGGACCTGTCAGAGCAAGTCTCGAGGAGGCTATCATGATGATCAGAGGGATGGAACACCTCTCCTAGGAGGAAAGGCTGGAATTTTTCAGCCTGGAAAGGAGAAGGCATCAGGATGACCTAACTGTGACCTTTCAACACCTGAAGGGAGCCTTGCAGAAAGATGGAGAGGGACTTTTTACAAGGGAACATAGTGATAGGACAAGGGCTTTGGCTTTAAACTGAAAGAAAGTAGGTTTAGATTACACTTTATGTAAAAATTCTTTATTCTTGAGGGTGGTGAGGTACTGGAATGGTTTGCCCAAAGAAATGGTGGATGCTCCATCCCTGGAAGTGTTCAAGGCCAGGTTGAATGGGGCTTTGAGCAATCTGGTCTAGTTGACAGTGTCCCTGTCCATGGCAGGGGGGTTGGAAGTGGATCATCTTGAATGTTCCTTCCAAACCAAGCCATTCTGTGGTTCTATGATGACCTCCAAAAGCCCCCTCTGACCCTAATCATTCTGCGTTTCTTTGATTCTATTTTACTCATAAAGCATCTCAGACATTCTGGGCATGGCAAAGGTTTCTCAGACAATGGATGATCCCAAACTGCTCAAGTATGATTCATTACAACCAAAACCTGTGAATTTCAGAACGTCTTATGGCAGCCGCAATCAGTCATCTAGCAAACTTCTGAAATAAAGGCGAAAAATGTGTAGCACCATTCTGGACACAAAGTACAAATGGTGGGTTATGGAAATTGGTACTTCTTGTAGGTTTTGATTAAAATATTTTAAATTTATTCTAGAGTTATAAAAGTTGGTCTTGGAAATCTAATTCTCTCTGGACTCTCACATTTGGCATATCAGGAAATTACTCTGCTTCTCAGACCCAGAAAGAGTTGTGGTTGCCCATTAGAAATCAGATAATTTTCTGCAAGAGGATGTAATAGACTACTGAATGGTCAGGGACATGAAGAAGCTGCAGGTATTCTGATGGATCATGTTTCATATGTGATTCATGCTAAAAACTAAAAATTAAAGCCAAGAGAAAGAAAATATGGAATTTTCCTGACACCCTATTTTTTCCTTCATTGCTGAAGAAAACTCCATGTTTTTGGTCAAAATTAGTGAAGAAGGCTGAGTAATAGTGAGGAATCTAAGTAATGTATCTAAGGATTTAGGGCTCTGTTCCTGAAAACACTTCAACTGGTAATTAGTTTTCTTCTAATAGTTTCATAACCACTGGTCATTCTAATTATTTGCATAACTGGAAACATAAGTCAGGTTCCAGTCTATAAGTAAGGTGACCCTGAAGGTGTAAATTCACCAAATAGGGATAGAGACCAAGATGGAATTTGGTTAATGTGATTTGAATCTTCATTATATAATTCAATAAAATGCATCATAAATATATCTTCATTATATAGTTCACATTAAAATGTGAAACTACAGCCAATAAATGCAGTTCATTTGAAAATTTATGTCTGATGAAGCCTGTTTATAGCGTAAGGCTAAGTTCACATCTTCTTAATGTTCTCTCCATCACATCTCAAATCCACAGGTATCCCATTTTACTTATTAAAAAATAACACAGGTCTGAATCTTGACTAACTTCATAATAACACATAGAATTACAATCACCAATTCTTTGACTCAGAACTGCAGCTTGGGAATAGAATATACACATTTTATGAGGAAGATTCATTGGAAAGAGGCTAAATTAAAAAAAAATCCACAAACAGTACTTTTCCACTTTTGCTGTTTCAGTTATGTCATCTACACAAAAGATTTGCAAATGGTAAGAGAAATGTGGCATCTGGCTGTGAGCTAAACAGTGTTTTTAATAGATCTCAAAAACATATCATTACAAAGCAAGACACTCAGCTCTCTTATCTTACACCAAATAATTAGCCTCAGGAGTGACAAACTGCTTCCAAATGAATAAGCTTTTGATAGGAAATGATCAAATTTCAGCGAAAATCTGTCATGGGAAAATTGCTCATGCAAGGAAATGGTTCAACACCTGATGCACCCCTTAAAAACAAGGACTCCTTGGTATTATTCCATTTAATATTGATGTTGCAAACAATAAAACCTCTAAATGTTACTCATACTAAGCAGTTGTGATTACTTACAGTTTTCATCTGATTAAAATATCTGATTTAAAACTGGAATTTAAATTTATCTAGAATTAGAACTCTATTCCATGGCGATTGTTTTTTGTTGCAATCTAGTTTTGTACTTCAAATTTATATTTCAATTTATGCTAGGCAATAAACGATGGCCTAGGAAAAACTGAAAGAAAATAATTTTTTAGTTTTGTTTTGCATGAAACACCTGTCTTTTTAATATTTTTCCCATTGTGGAATATATTTCTTCTGCTCCCTTAATCATAAGTAGTAATTATTGGACTTTTTGCATGCAGGCAACCAGTGGAGGTTTCATTATTTTGCAATTTATAGCAGCTACCACTGCTTTTAATAGGTAAGGCTTAGGCTAAAGCACTGGTGCAGCTCTGGTCACTTCTGTTAGATGCCTAATTGCCAAAATAACTCTTTGTAAAGGCATGCACTTCTCAGACTGAGTGGAAAAGAAAATATTGATGAAATGTTAGGGCTATTGATGGGATGCATGAAGGCAATTGAAATGGAAAAGCCTTCTAATTAAATATCTGGTTTAGGATTTGAAAATATATATTGTCCTAGATAGGCCATTGATCTGAGATTATTGCTACTGCAGAGCACTGTGTTCTGCAGGACAAGTTCTTGGGACAGGAAAGAAATCATTTATTCATTAAGGATTTCAAATTTCTAGGCTATAAGTAATCCATTCCTCATTCTCCTCCTGCCTTCTTCAGCGCCCAACTCACCTCCTCTCACATACCAACCCCCACCTAAAGCTTCACACATTAATGAATAAGATTAATAGGTCAAAATCCCCTGAACATTTTCAAAACCCATAGGAAAACATCCCAGATATATTTCCTACTTTATCTGAAAGGGATGAGGTTGCCTTATTGACCTCTTTCCCTTCTCACCTATAGAAGACACCCTGAGGCTCTTGGCCATGGCTGCCAGACTCTGGGCTTGGCATCTGCCTTTTAGACAGGGTGGAGGAGGGCATGTCAGACTGGAAGGAAAACAGAGAAAATTTCCCTGGGAAAATTGCCTTGCTTCTGTTGAACTGATCCACAAACTGACACAATTCTACAGGACGTTTTGATTTCTTCCACACTGACATTTCTTGACTGAAAAAGAAGTTAAAAAAAGAAAAAAAAAAAAGAGAAGGAAGAAGCAAGAAATGTTTTCTCTGAAAACCTTCATGTGACTGTATTCCAGATCTCATACAGTAGCACGTTCTTTGTTAAATCCAAAGAGTTAAAGAGAAGAGATCTAAACAGCACAGTGATCAATAGTTTATGTTTGCTGCTGTTAAAACAGGTTCCGGAGATCTCTTGACAGTTTTGCTCAAAGCATACAGTGAATTGCTATAAATACCTTCACTGACATAAGGCAGTGTTGTTCCTCTGTGGGAACTCAAAGCAAACCCTCTGTTCTTAGCAAGCTCACCCTTCCACCAGAAGCTCCAGGGCGATCACCACATCACCCACTGCTCTGTGTGGCCTCTTTCTGTAGGAGGACAAGCACAACCTCCAAGCAAATGTTACCTATACATGCTATTTATCTGGAGTTGAGCAGATGAAAAAAAGGTTTTATCCCAGATCTGCCATGTTCACTAAATAATTCAACAAACTAGTTTTTCTTTAGATTGCTGCCTGAAGGTACATGTAGTCTAAGTTTGAGCACAGCACTGTTTATTTGGGTTTATTAAGTTCCTACTGTTCAGTTGAACTTGTCACAGGGTGGGGTTGTTTTGATTTTGATTTGTTGCTTTTGTGTTTGCTTTATTTTGTTGGTTTGGGTTTGTTTTGCTTTGAATTTTTATTTTTTTTTTAGCATAAGCAGCATGATGAATCTTTTTTTCCCCTATTAATATATAGAAAGTCTCAAATGTTTAAATACAGGCCTGCTCCATCAAGACTGCTTTGAGGAAATAAGCTGTTATTTGATTTCCTGGTGGGATTAGTTCTTGTTAAATACATTTTTAATGTACTTCTGGTATCTAATGAATTATGTAGCATGGCCCTTTTTCTTCTGTCAAATGAGGTTTGGTAGAAATCAGGTCAAGTCCAATGGCAAAAAAATTATATAGTAGTCTGAAATAACCCCTAGTCAGAGTGAAAGAGTCATTGTGGTAGAAACTAGTTTCTGATGAAAAAAGGAAAATATTACAAAACACAAGCTAGACCTCCCTATTTTTGTGGCCACCTCTCCCACCAAAATTTCTTCCAATAGGGCAAAGGCCAATAATAATTTTTACAGACCTTAATGGAAGCCAGTTAAAGCCAGGTTTGAAACTATCAAAAGAAGGTTATTCATCCCTCAGTGTGTAGCAGGCCTGTGGCACTCCTAAAGAGAAGTTTATGTGGATATAAGTAGAGACTGGACACAACTTTGAAGAGAGAACCATTTCCAGTCATTAAATAGAACAATCCAGTTATTAAATAGAACAATCCTGGAATGCCCAGGATATTGCCTGAGCTCAAAAAGCTCTGATGCTGGAAGAGTAGTAAGCAAAAATGTATTGAGCTTGTCCTGTCTTTCCTGGACACCCATTTTAATCAGTGTTATGATTACTGCGTTCCCATCATTATTAAATGGTAAAATCCTAGAATAAAAGAAAAATTGCCAAAGTTGCTTTAGTTGTTTAGTCAAATGTTTCTGTGATTTAATCCCAGGCAGCAATTAAGTACCACGCAGCCACTTGCCCACTGCCTCCCACCCCTTCTCCCAGTGGGGAGGAGAATCAAAGAGAAAAGATGAACTTCGTGGGCTGATAAGATCAATATAATAATTGAAACAAAATATAATAATAACAAATATGCTCATAATAATAACAATAGTAGTACAATACAGTAAAGGAAATGATAAGGAGAGGGTGAGAGTAAAGAACCCAAGAGAAACAAGGGGTGCCCAACACAGTTGCCCACCACCCACTGATCAACCCCCAGACCATCCCTTGACAGGCATCATCCACCTTTCAAGGTAACTCCCCCAGTATATACTCTGAGCATTCCTTCCTGTGGTATGGGATACACATTTGGCCAGATTAGGTAAACTGTCCTGGCCATGTCCCTCCTGGATTTTTGCGCAGCTCCTCACTAAAAAATGAGACACTGAAAAGTCCTTGCCTTAGGGTAACCACCACTTAGCAAGAGCCAAAACATTGATATGTTATCAACATTTTTGTCATACTAAACCCAAAAAACACAGCACTGTATCAGCTACTAAGAAGAAAATGAACTCTGTTCCAGGCCAAACCAGGATGTATGTTCAAACTCAAAACCAATTCTTTTTAAGGGTTGACTGTTATTTCCACAGAATAGCACTGTTAATGCAGCAAGGGTATATGTTTTCCAATGTGAGATGTGAGGATGACTCCTAACATCTCCCTCTCCTTAGGTTTGCTTCTGTGATGCTGACACACTGAATCATTCCAGGATGAGTGATGGAATCTCTGGCTAGCGCTGAAATTAAACATGTGTATTCAGTAAAGCCATTCTACTCATGTCAAATTTTCTGAGGTCTCTCAGTTCTTTTTTGTTCTTTTTTTTTTTTCTTTTCTAGTCTACAACATTTTGGTTATCGTCATCAAAAACTGAGCAGGTACATAATTTCTAATTAAACTTTGACCACTACCTCATTCATTCAATTTTTTAAAAAATTGCTCATTTGTAATTTTCCTGACAAGAATCAAATTAAAAATTTCGAATTGCCTTGAGCTAATACCATCCTCAAAGTCCTGTACACCTATGTGCTCTATTTTGATTGGGATAACTGGCCTTTCCAGATCAGACATGGAAGATTATTTGTCATGTGGGTTTTACACTTAATTAAATATCAGATACATTGCTTTTTGACTGAAGCAATTTGAACTCAAATATTCCCTAGGGAATTCTGGAGCAGAAAATTATTCTTCTACCTCCCACTTCCAATATGTTGATTTATTTTCCAAAATTTAAATTCCTGAGGTAGCCAATGTCACCTACACCTTCAACGAAGAAAAAAGCATTCTTTCAAACATAGTTCTTTTACTCCCCCCCCAAATACTATTGCTTTTTATTTTTCTTTTTTCTGAATAGTTGTCATAATTCACTACTGAGAAAGGCTTTAGTGAATCAAAACTTCTTAGACACAATGTCTGAAGTTTACCTGTTAATATACAATCTCCTATACTTACTCTGTTCTTCTTCCATCCATTCAAATCCCCTCCATGTGACTCAGAACTGGAACATGAACTTGGCATATCCACCTCTCAGGAAAGTAGCTTTGTCAGCAGTTTAGACCACCTAAAACAGGTTTCTCTTAATTTCTTTTTTTGGAGCTCTTCCCTTGGATACACCTAAATAAATATTAATTGTCCCCCCAAAAAAAAAATGGGGAGAGGGTGACTTCTGCTGGGTGGAAGTGGGAAAGCCATGTTCCAGTCCCTGCTCTGAAAAGTATGTAATTACACATGCAAAACAGAGCAGAGGGGGATTTTTAGAGGAAAAAAAACCCTTCTAGGGACACCCATAGGTGCAACAATTTATCTTTTTGCCAGTCTGTCTCTCACTGGAAATATTTTCAACAGTAAAGGAACTGGAAGGCAGAGATGCAGCATTTATAGGGTGTCTCCCTGGGATTTTTCTGCAGGAGTAAGCATATCTGAGGTTGTTTATCTTGAGACAGCCTTGTACACAAGATGTGGGGGCAGAGGTGTGTGCTAAGCCACAAGCTAGCAAAACTGGAGTCGTTTATTGCATGTACAGAAATCATGAGCAGCCCCTTCAAGGTCCCAGGCATATATGATTTTATCACCCAGTGTGAGTAGCAGCCCTTCAACCACTACTGTACTCACGTTACTCAGTGAGTAAAGGACACTCACTGCCAGCATGCTGTGAGCATGGAAATTGGACAGGGAATTTCATGTGTGACGAATGAGATGGAGTTTCCTCACCAGCACTACAGGCAAAGCCATTGATATCTTTATCACATCTGACCTGAGTCTCTCAGAAGGTGGAATGAGAATTGCAAGACATCTGGACAACAGATGTGAAATGCAATCCACCCTTGTCCACTGTGTTTGTACCATTATCCACTGAGCAGAGCTCGGGGACATGTATCATCATTGTAAATGACTACACAATGTGAAGGATATCTGGGACTCCGGCAATCCACCTCCAGATGGGCAAGTAGAGGTACAGGATCAGAATAATCAGGCAAATGAGGAGGTAGGAGCAAGTCTGTGATTTAATATATGAGAAGGAAAAAAATGTTATTGTAGTGAGAAGTAAATTGAGTGCCTTTGTACAAATCTTGCTAAAGTGATCATTATCCATGCTGTTTGTACTCTTGTGTGTTTCTTGGCTTCTTGCTTCCCCTGGTGGCAAAGGTGCAAAACTCTTGTGACCAGAGCTTGTTTTTGGATGCTTGGAAATTTATGCAGTGATACGGCTGGGAGGAAGAATTGTTGCATCTCACTTGGGGCTGGCTGTGAGTGATGACAAATTCAGTAACGCAGCATGGGAGATTGTAGTGCAATTTAGCAAGCTAAACTGAACAGTGTAAAAATTGGGACCTGAAATAGGGCATTTCTAACACTGGATTGAAAATCCCAGTCCTTTGTTTCTTTTAAAGTAGGCGCACAAGACTCAGTAAGAGAACAATACCCCATCTTTCTGTCTGCTATCTAACCATGTATAGAGAGCTCTGTTTCAAAGACATAACAATGGAAACACGAGATAAGTGGTGGATAATAGAAAATGCACCAATGATCTCCAGCTGACTCAAATTTTCTATAGAGCACTTTTCTCACTGGAAAGTATATGGAAAGATTGATTTTGAACAATTTTGAGTTTATCAGATTGGCTTGGCCTCCCTAGAAATGAAATATAACTTCAAAACAAGTTAAAAGGTGCCAGTTTATAATTTTGCATTTTTCCACCTTTTTCATTCTGAAATACTTTGTTTAATTTTTTTTTTTTCTTAGACACGAAGGTAATTTCAGGGAACACAAGCCCCTTTTATCTCTGTCATCCTGAAATTACTTGAACATCCTTTTTCAGAAAAAAAATTAGTTTTGTTTTGTCTTTATTCAGAACACTTAGAAAGTTGTGGTTTCTTTTTTCCTTTTTTCTTTTTTTAAACATTAGTTTATCTATGCAACTGAAAATTCAGTTGCTTACAGAGCTACAAACCAAGATGACCATGCTTTCACACCCCACAAACCACGAGCAGCAGCTCAGCAGAGCTGATTGCTTAGCAGGTAGCACAGAAGAAATTAGCTTTCAAGAAAGCTTAGAAGAAAAGTGATATAGTGACTACTGGGATTTTGGCAGGAGAAACCATGAGATAACTAGATGGAGGTTTAATGGCCGGCAGGGTCATCAGGAAAACAGAGAAAAGGGGGAAGTTACAGGGTATAAATGGATTATTGGAGGCTGTCTCTATGCAGTACCTCTGTTCTCTGTTCCTTAATAGACTCTGTGTGTTGTCAGTGATACCTGTCCTTCTGAGGATGACAAGACTTTGAAAGGACTTGAAGCTAGTAAGTCCATAGACAATTTTTAAGAAGATGAAATGTACTTTTGGTATCTCACAACAATTTCATCTAGACATTGAGCATTGCAACTGTTCAAGCTACTCGCCCTATCTTCCATTCTCTTTT
The DNA here is from genome assembly GCA_013397955.1 of Grantiella picta. NCBI lineage: Eukaryota > Metazoa > Chordata > Aves > Passeriformes > Meliphagidae > Grantiella > Grantiella picta. The sequence continues at coordinate 270,361 of VZRM01007379.1, read as the reverse complement.
CTATTGAGGATCTTCTGGGGAGAGTCTTTAACAAAACTCTGAAAAGCAAACAAGCAATGCAATGAGTTGTAATGCCGTGTTTTGTTGACTTCCATATGCTAACAGATTTAGCTGAATGTTCACATAGACAATATTTGGGGATAAATGCCAGAAGTTTTATATGACATTGTCTGTCATGAAAGTTTTAGAAATGTAGGGAGAAATTCCCTGGCTTTTATTATATATACTGCACTTTCCTACAAGCTAATCAAAGGCAGTCAAAAAGTCTCATTTTCTATTTCAATGTCACACTCTTTCATACTGCTGATGTTATGTCTAATATTAGATCAGGCTTTACTCTCACACAGATTAAGAGTAGATAGCACAGGCTATCAGAGAGTAGACAGCAGATTATCTGCATCTCTTGTGCATGTATCCTAAAAGGAGTTTGCATTTAGCACCTCAGCCAAAGGATAAAGATCAAATGTATCTATAGAACGCAGTTATTGATCAGCAGATTTAATTGAACATGTTAAGAAAAAAAAGTTGTACAAGAAAGGCAGATGCTAGCCTGTCTACTACAATGTATGTTTTCGAAGGTGAGAAGATAAAGAATTCACCTCCCTCCCCACAAAAAAACCCAAAAAGCCCTCCAACAAACCATTAGAGGAAAAAAGTTTTAACTTCTAAAGCAATGAGGCTTTTATGCACCAAGAAAATTTCCTTTTATTATTACCATTCAATAAGCCACTTTTTCTGACTTTCTGCCTCTAGTGGGTACCAATATGGAACTCTTCCAGGAAAAAAAATACACAAAAAATTGTACAGCTATTTTCCCATGCTGTGCTATGAAAGATGTAGAAATCCTCCCTGACATAGATTTTTTTCACTTACATCCAAAAATATACAGCATATTTTCACTTGACCATTTACAGGAGTTTATATTGTACAGAAAACAATGTGAAAATGAATAGTGTGAATGGCAACTCTGCTTCAAAGTCACGAAAGGCTGATTAAGATTCCCTGTGCAGCTTTCATGAAGCCTCTTTCTGTGCACTTTTTCCGACCTTGTCTCTCATTACATGCTCACATACAGTTCTTTTCACAGGGTACGAGTGGACTCTGTGCCTCCGATGAGCAATGATCACTGACAAAGGAATTACTTCATGTTTTCTGCATTGCTCAGCATGCATAGCACATTTACTGCATCACACCGAGGCAGAGAGCATCTCTTCACTGCCCATTCCAGTCTGTTCTGCTTTGCATCAGAATTCTTATCTCATCCATTCCTGGCCCCACCTTTCAGGCATCCCATCTCAGTCTCAATTTTCTCAGTCAGGCTCGTCCTTATCTGGTCTCCGACTCCTGCACGCCCATTCCAGGTTGATTGGCATTCCGGTTGCTTCAAACAGATGGAGCCTTTGTTAAGGTAGCAGAGCCAGCTTTAAGCTAATTAACATAGGAAGCATTAAGAGTGAAACTGTGAGTGAAACCTGCTTAAACCCTGAGCAAACACCTGGTTGCCCCAGAGCTGAGCCCCATGACACCAGTGTTCAATGCTGATACAGCACTGCAGTGCTTATGGGCTGCCTCTCCCATTTCCAATGCCAACTGCTTTCAGCCTCCCTCTTCACGTCTGTTTTCTCTTTCAACAATCAAACCAGTTTTGGAGTATTCTGCATACAAACTGGGACGGATGTCATGGCAGGGGCGGGGCAGGGGGAGAGGGTCCTGAGACACTATTTTCTGGACTGCAGCAGAAATGGCAGTAATATTGCTATAAATCTCTGTGTCTCCAAAACAGCTCTGATATCCCTTTACAGCAAGGCTTCCACTTTGCCTCAAGAGCAGAAATGTGGACCTGTTCACTCTAGGTAATATTCACACATGCTAGGTCCCAGACACTAGCTCAAAGGCAAAAGCAAAGCTGTTGTGTCACCTTGCCATGACATTCTGTGGGACATCAATGCAGAAAGCAGATGCTCACAAAAGTCCATTAATCTGAGAGGTGCTCTATCTCAGGCTGATTCTGAACCTGCAGCTCTCAGCATTGCCCAGCTAACAAACATGTACGGGGGCTTTCTGCAAAAATGCAGTGCAAACAGGAAAGCTTGGGGCAAAAGAGCACATGATAATCAACATCAGTGCACTAAATGCTTATATTCAGGATGACATAAGCTCATTTTACATTTGCTTACCTCGGATTTACTGTGTCAAAAGAAATACTGAAAGGCGGTTTTTTGAGCTTTTTCATAAATTTCAGTTTCCAGCTTTTATTGCTTTGTAATTAGTCATGCATGTTGCTTTCATAAAAGCTATACCCAGGGAGAAAGCTCCCTAAATAAAGCCTAATTTAGTCCCTCAAAGGGAATTTGGCAACCACCTCAGATAATTAAATGGTGATCAAGTAACTGCCTAAAACTTCTGTTACCCCTGTTACCCAGGGAGCAAGTCAATCTGCTGGATGGTGTTGAAAATAGGTCTCTTCCCTTATCTTCCTATCTTGCAAATGCAATGTATGCTTGGCTCCATATTTTATTGCTCACATTCTCATCCTGTAAGGAGCCCTGAGGCCTTATACCTCTTTCCTGCCATGTGTTTCTGCACAGTTGTGGCCAATGCAGTTCAAGAAGGTACTACCCTGGTGGGTTGCCTGAGCCTATTCTCATCAGAAGATTTACTTGAAAAGTTTCCATCCATCTGTTTATCAGATTTGGGAGTCAATTAGCACTTTCGTTTGTAGTATCTGCTTCACTCAAAACTAGGTTTTGTTTGCTTATGTTTTTCGTGTGGTCAGAAAAAAATTTTGGCAGGTTTCAGCCAAGCTTTTGGGGGAATTTTTCAGAACCTTCTAGACAGATATTCATACATACGTCTGAACCTGCTAGTTTGGGGTTCTATTATCAGGAGGAAACTGATAATGACTATTGCATTCAGCAAGACACTGCATGAGTTGAGGTTATGGGGCTTTCCCATCAATTTTTATTCCCACATTTTTTTTGTCCACCTCTAATTTGCAAGTTGATATACTGTTAACTGTATTAAGATGGCTGATGCTTATGCCAATTTATGCTCAGCCTGGTGGAAGCAGCCAGGCCTCCTGTTTCTCCTCTGTCAAAACCACCAGGACTCCATCATGGACTGTCAGCATGAGTTCCATCTGGATGGATAAGGTGCTAAGTGAAATCAGAAACTTCACCTGCAACTGGCTGTATGCAGTGTGAGGTGGTGCAGCCTCTCCAAGCTGGTGGTGGCCATGTCCTCCAAGAACAAACCAGTTCAGAAATATGTTAAAGACATGGTCATGTCAGACAAAGCAGCTCAAAGGCTGTGATCTTCTTTAGGAAGCACTCTGGGAATTGTTCAGGAACTCTGTTAGTTTTCACAAGAAGATCAACATGTCTGCCATGATGGCAAGTGGAAGTCCTGGAAAAAGACTGTCCTAGTGCTTTCTACTGCATTTGCTCCGAAGTGTCAAGTTATTTCTTTACAAGTATTTGGGCATATGAAATGCCTTGACCTGCCCATGTGCATTTAAATTGCAAATAATATTTTTTTACTAAATAAAAACCAACACATTTAAACTGAAAGTGTGGAGGTTTAGATTAGATGTTAGGATTAAATCACTGTGTGAGTGGTGAGACACTGGACCAGATTGCCCAGAGAAATTTTTGATGCCCCAAACCTGGAAGTGTTCAAGGCCAGGTTGGATGGGGCTCTGAGCAACCTCATCTAGTGAAAGGTATCCCTACCCATGACAGGGTAGTTGGAACTGGATGATCTTGAAGGTCCATCCCAACCCAAGCCATTCTATGATTCTATGATTAATTCCATGATTCATTTCATAATTTAAGAGTTATTTAATAACTGTATGGTGTGAGAGGCTTTTTGTGATCTCAGGCAAAAGGTAATACAGACAGAAGTATATGTTTATACACATAAATCTACATAGAAATGAATTCTACCAACAGTTAAATGCTCAAATATCTGTTTATTATTCTTCCAGTTCTATTTTCTAACAATTCTTCTTGTAATTGCTCAACATGAGCTCGCTGTTTTCACACTATGAACTCCCTCTGCAGGGAGACAGGGGTTTCACATACAATAGGACACAAAAGGTAAACAGTGAATAAAGAGGACAACATCAGTTTACAGCAATCTCAAACTCAGTTTCTTCAATTTCCTTTGCATGAACTTTATCTATGCAGGTTCTTCCTGTCTTCAACTAAGGAAAATATTGACGTGAGAAAGAATAAAAGAAGTATTCACATTTCAATGGCTGTAGATACAAAGGATTCACATATGCTCTTTAATCACACATCAAACACCTAAAAAACAAATAAATAAGGTTTCTACACCATTTTTACTGAGTATTCTGTTTTTAATCTGGACAGAGTTTGTGAGAAAAATCCTTGCGGCCTTGGTTTCTCTGCTGAACTCAGGAATAAAGATATTATACTGAAGCCAGTTATAATGGTGTCATTTTCCACAGCTACCAAACCTGCCAGCCCACTAGACACAAGTCAGAACCATGTGCTAGCCAGCATGTAAGTAAACGTAATTGATAGGAAAATATTCACAGGTATGTGTGCTAGCTCTCTCAAGAGATCTTACTCTGTTATTGTCATCTGGGATGCAAATAATGCATGTTTGCTGCTGTGCTGGCTCTGCCTCGGGCTGTGGGGGCAGTGAGCAGGCACAGCTGGTGGGCAGGGGGAGGCAGGGCAGCTGTGACAAAGGCAGCAAGCAGGGGGACAGGGGTCAGGAGCATGGCCAGGGGCTGGCAGTGCAGCAGTGACTTCTACAGGCTTCATGGGAGAAAGGGCCTCCAGGGTTTCCAGTCATGTTAGCCCAAATTAGCCCGAGTTTAGCTTAGTTTTGCTCTTTCTTTGGAGGTTAGAGGTGTACAAAAGAGAAAGCAAAACTGAAGGAAATGGCCCCCATCTGCAAAAATCTACTGAGGAAAGGAAAACTTATTTTTATATCTTTACATTTAGAATGTTTCATCAAGCAGATTGGAGGGGGTTTTCTCTAGTTTAGACTTTGTGTCCTAAAATTCAGTCTGTGGAGACTAAGAACCCTTTGGCCATCTCCTTCATAAAAGAGGTGGTGCAGCTTACCTCAAAGTTCTGGCTGATGACAGATGCCTCACAGTTTAAATACCCTTTGCTTAATATTGTGAAGGAAAGATACTGAGGCAGTGGGTGGGTACATTTTCCCTAAGGGATATGGTATAATGTGATCAGAGTACTTTTCAACTGACATTAGCTGTATAAGAACTAGCCTGTCCTCTGTTGCCCGTCTGCTCAATAGAGAAAAACAATTTGCTTGAGAGAACAATTCACTTTCTTTTACGAGCAGATAAATGCAATCCAGTGGTTTTAATCTGCTTCCACTGACTATGATAGAGCCTAATTACTGGGATTTACAAAAGTAGGTGAGATGAATCCTACACAAGCTGTCTCAACTTGAAAAATGTACTTGGGTTTTGCACAGCTCCTCAAAAGCTAAGATGTATCAGGAGGTGCTTGAAATCAGGCTGCAGGGTGAATATAGGCATGTTCCTACATTTTTTAAAAATCCACAGCCACACTTCCTAGAAAACTGAGTGCAAGATTCTTGTCTGTTACAAAATGTATATGCTTAACTTCCCCCTGATATATGAAGCTCTCAGTCCTGTCTCCTGCTATGCCCAAAATGCTTGGCATTAGGATAAAGCAAATAAGTGTCATTTGTCTCTGAAACAGTCTTCCATTCCCACAAAGCTGCGATGGCCCGTGGATTAATGCTAGACCATTTGGGAGATGTGAGAAAAGTACCAAAGGAAAGCACTCCTTACAGTTGCAATCGGTCATGATGCTTTCAAGCAGCATAACCCAATTGCAACTTTCAGTCCCGTTCTTCCCATTCCCTTTATAACATCTACCCAGATGCCACGATGCTCTGGTGTGTGCTTTTCTCATCCTTCAGCTCTACCACTGCAAGTTTCATCTGCTACTAGTGGCAGTGCTGGCAGACCCCTGTCCCAGACAACTTTCTCTTGGCACATGGGATTTCCCTTCTAATGATCCACTTCCCAGTTGCTGTGAAAAGACAAAAGTTAGAGACTTGGCTGAACCCCACACCAAGAATTACAGCATTTTGAGAGTCTCTGAGTAGAAAATATTTCAACAGGACTGTGCTAAGTCTCAAAAGCACATTAAACACAAATGACTTTCTGTAACAGAATAGTTCTGCCAGAGTTGAGCTTTGTTTGCATGAGAAACATCAGCATATCTTAATATGAATGAGAAAGTTTTACATTACATCAAAATCACACTTTCTAAACTTAATGTGCTCTGACTCAAGGTGGCACAAATCTGAAGTAATTTCATTGCTATAATTATTTGAGGTTTAAGGCACTGTAATAGGGAATAAAATATATTCCAGCAAGCACTGCTAGTCCTCACTTTAACACCACATTTTAATTTTATAGAGAATTTTAACTAACGCAGTTGAAAGAAGAAGATGGAACTAGAATGTGGAAACAAGTCACTTTCAAATTAATGTATTTATAATGGCTTCCTGTGAAGCAGCTTGCAAGCAATGCAACCACCCATCCAGAATGAGTTTATTTTTCTAACTTTAGTTAATGTTGATTTAAATACCATTTTAGTAACTATGAAAGAAAATTAACACTTGATTCCTTTTTATTGTGATTAATTATTCCAATATTTCTAAATATTTTTTCTAAATACTTCCTGCGTTAGATTCTAATATAATTTACATTTTGTTTTCCATTGCTTTAATTTCATTAGCCGTAAAGAAATGTTTCCAGATATTTGCCAGGATAATTTGGAAAATAAGCATTATTTAATTTTAAATTATCATTAAAAAGTGACTAATACAAATGTTATTCCCACCTCCTTTTATTTATTCTGAAAACAGAAAAAACCTAGCAACACCAAGGAGCTGAACAGCATGCAAGGAATGATTTAAAGATTACTGAAATGTGGGTCTAAATAGATGATTTTAATGTGGTTGAACAACCAGTCCAAGAGAAGCCATCAGGACAACTGCATTCATAAGAGACTTCCAGGAGCCTGGGTTAAGGCTTGACCATCAAGCCTGGAATCACATAATTCCATTAACATCTTGGGGGAAAAAAAAAAAGTTTAAATAATAAAAATTTGTAGACAAGGACTGAGTATAGTGAGTGCTTGGAGATATGCCTGATTCTGCAGCCTGCATTTACAGCTCTGAGACACATTAGTTACTGAGCTGGGAGCCTCCTTCATCTCAGCAAAGCTGCTGAGCTGACCCTCCACAAATAAGAATTGTTTTCTCAGGAGTGAATAAGTCTTTTCGCAGAAGTAAGCCTCTCCCAAATGTCCAGATGGCAACATTACCTAAGTAACATTCTAGAGCAATGCTAAATTTACAAGGTGCCTACGGCAAGGGATATGCGAGAGACATCTGTGTCTCAATGATACTTCACCAACAGTTAGAATTATCAGCAATAACAAAACAGAAAAAATATTGCTCCCTCATGAATATAACTTATGATATCCTCACTGATAATATACTGCCATCCAGACTTCACTACATGTATATTGTATACGCAAGGATGGAGACTCAATGAGTTCTTTGGGTAACCTCTGCCAGAACTGACCACCCTTATGGTAAAAAAATTGTTTTCTTGTGTGCAGTTGGAATATTGTGTGTTCGTTCATATCCATTCCCTCTTGTAGTATTAATCAGCAGTATTTCAGGTGTGTCAAACATACCATACAATGTTCATTTATGGAATATTAGAATGTCCAGACCTTCTTTCACAGCATGTTAGAAAGCTCAGGATATATTTCAAAGAATGTTAGAATGTTTTAACTGCTTTTCCTTAAATTTATTTCCTGGTGTGACCTCTAGTTATTCAACACAGACTTATTTCTACGACTGGATTTCTCTGAAAATTCAATTGCCCGTCGAAAAGAGCTCTTACACACACCATTAACAACACAGGGCTAGACATGTTGCATGAGGGAAGAAGCAAATTTATTGAACTATGGTAACAAAAAACCCCAAAACAAAACAGTCTGCCTTTTCAGCCACTTTAGCAACTGTCTTTGTTAAAGTCTACTAATCTACACACTGTGATTCTTTTATTTTTCCTAAAGCTTCAGCTGCTGGTGGAAGGTTTTAGAATTCACCACAGTACCAAATTGGTAATGTACCCATCTTTTCACTGTTTCCAATCCACCTCACCTACGAGATGCTTCACAGGATATTTCCATTAATGCCTTCTGTTAGTACTGACTCTTGCTCACATCAAATGTTTAATGTGCACTGTCAGGTTTAATCATGTGTTTGCTTGAACAAGATCCATTATTGTCTTTGCTTGTATTGCAGAGACAGCTTAGTAGGGTTTCTCACTTCACAGATTATTGAATCATTTTTTGGTGAACTGTGCTGTTTGTAGCCTAAAAACTACAAGCTTTTAATTATTAAGAATCTTGGAGAATTCTGAATGGTAGAAGATAAAGGCTTTTCAGTCAGCACTTTGGACTCTAGCTTGCTCCAGCATCTCTTACCTGCCCTGTGGAACAAATCTAAAATACACAACACATGGAAGCATTGACGATTGTCTGTGTAAAACACACACACACACACACACATACATACATATGTACATACACAGAGAGAAAGAGATATCCCTGGAGCACCAGCTAAACCAGTTTTGGCTCAGGCAATGTACTGTGACAAATTTACATGTGGACATTTGCTTCAAACATTTTCTGGACAAATTCACCTCTGTTGAGCTCCATCACCAGTGTGTTAAAGTGCTTGTTAAGATTGCATGTAGCCCTCTGGTGATTGTGTTGATGGATGAAAGCTTTATACTGTGGGAAAAGATTGAGCGCCTAGGGCTGATTCTTTCACATATGTTAGCCTTATTTTTTTGACCATGAAGTTTTGTTCATATGCCAGTATCTTAGCAACAGCAGACAGTCTGATTCTACTAAGTTTGCTGTTTCTTCCTTGGGAAATTAATAAAAGAATGACATCCCAGTTTAACCTTCTATTTGCCTTTTGGGGTATGGAATGTCAGCTTATTTAGTGCTGTGCACTACAAAGCAACACCTCCAGGAGCGATCAGCCCAGAAAGGGTCTGAATAATGTTGCTGTAATAGGAACAGAAATCATTACACCAGAAATATACCACCAGTAGCACAAGTACTTTGGCAGACTGTTAAGTCTGCAACCTAAGAGTTTTAATGTCCTGACATTAGGGACCAACAATAACCAGGTAACCTGCAGCTTCATGAAATATCTTAAAATGCATCAGCAAGAAATTAAAAGTTTCTAGAAATGATATATTACTTAGACTACATAGGAAGAAACATAAACTCTGTGGGAGATTATATCTGCACAGCAGTAGGACCACAGTCACATTCAGCAAGGTACTATTTGAATTGTTTGGAAGACAGCATTCATATACATGTATCTCCAAATATTTCGTGCTTAGGCAAAGATTAGAAAACAAGCATATACTTCATTTCCTTCTGATACTGCTGGATCATCATTTAAGGTTATCTCTTATGGTGTGGAAAGGCACTGATAAACAAAAGAATAACATCACCTATTTTAACTAATTGTTCCTTTAGGGTCCTGCTTTAAAAAAGCTTTTTGTTCCCTACTGCTTTGTCATCAGTATCTGAATGTTCAAGGTTATGCTGCAAGGTATGCGTTGAGTGCCCAGTTCTGCAGCCCCTATTTACAAGTCATAAGGAAGAAAGCTGAACAGGATCTGTGAGTGACACTGGTCTAATGTACACGATAGGCAAAAAAAAAAAAAAGAAATCCAAAACAGGTATTGATTCCAGGCTTATAGGTTCTTTTTCGAACAGGAATATGGTGAATAATACACTTTTAATATCTGAACAGCACTGTCCATCTGTCTTCATCTCTTCTTGTTCAGATTTCCCAGTTACATGCAGAGCTTGGAGCCACATATTTGGTCGTTCTCAGTTCTAGCACACCCTAACATTTTTGTGTGACTTTCAACAATACTACTTGTCTCTGATGTTAATCAGAGAATCAGAATCTGGCTGGTTGGACACCTGCCCAGTATGTGCTAACCAACACAGCAAACTTGTATGGGAATGTCAGCCACATCAGCTTCATGAAAACTAATCTCTTTCCTTCTGAAATAACAACACACATTTCATGCCTCCCTGGTGCTAATTATCTTCAAAACTCAATATTTGCAAACTGTGATCGAAGAGCAATCACAAAAGGCCTTCGTAGTGAACTAGTAACATTTTAAAACTGCAATTCTGAATTAAACATGCTCATGGTTATCCTGATAACTACACACTGAAGAAAGGTTTAGCATAAGACACAAAGGGTTTAACAGGGGGGTTAATATGAATATTTTTACTTTCAAATAAGTGTTTTGCTCATTCACTTGCAGAAAAACAGGAAGAAAGAGGTGGGATTTGGAAGGACAGTCCTAACTGTATTGGATTCAATGTGCTTGAGGCTCTCTAAGTGTCTTGGAAGACTTTAATTTTATTCCAGAGAAACACTCTTATTAAGAGAAAAGTGGCAAAGTTTTGTTTGCAATTATTCTTAGGAGTATAAGGCAGATCAACATGAACCAATTGCAGAAAATAACCAGGAAAATAGCAAAATAAATAATAATTTTTATGAGAACAAAAATAATTTTAAATAGACTTTTCAAGCTCTTAAACATTAAAATACATGTATCAATCAACAGTATTTTCTTTGACTAACCAGGAAAAATTGTTTAAGGCATCAAATTTTAGTCTCTCTAAAAAATTACTGTTACTCTTACTGCTCAAGAGAATATTAATAATAGAAATCCACATTTCTAGTCTAGAATATTTTGTGAGGAAAAAAATTACATGTAAAGATAAAATGCCAGTCTGCAATGTTCAAACAAAATATAGTTATTTTGGAACAATTTCACAACTAACATCTAAAGGTACTTTGACTGATGCAATTGCTGCATGTACTTCTACTCTGCTTAACAGAACATTTTATTTGAAATCAAAAATATGCTTTTTTAAGAGCACGAGAACATCATCTCATGTCCTCGAGAGCACAGTTTTTGCTTCTGTGGGGAATGAGATCCTGACTTTGTGCTGCTCCTATCCTTAGCCTCCTATCTTCATAATTATCATGGAACTATGTGTTCACACTTAAAAAATGACAAAGGAAGGCACCCCACAGTTTGACTCTTTCTGAGAGAAAGACAAACAACAACCCCATAGTTTACATGTACTTAATTGACATGAAGATAGTGCAGTTTTCTTTTAGAAATGGGGATCAAGGCATTGCCTTCACAATACCAGTAAAACCAAAAGAACAGCATTCTAATACACATGCTTAACAATTTTATACAAGCAGAAGTATGGCATTTTTAACAGAGTGGATGTTACTTAGGAATGTCTCAGTAAAAAGATTGTTGCGACTTCTAATGTTAACTAAAGATAAAAAGTTTCCCTTAAATAGCTGAGAACAGAACACATTGGTACTTTACACTCATAATTCTTCAGCTAACATTCTCCTTTCTTCCCACTGCTGCTTTTCATCTGCCTAGTCTAACATTTAGTAAAAGTACTAAAAGGATAAAACAGCAGTTATTGTTTCAGTTATGTCTTCCTGGGTAGTCCTTAAATCTCACTTGTATTATCCTGATTTTTCTAAATAAAGTAATACAAAATTATTATTACAAGTCCATCTTTGAAAATTAGGTTTTCCAATCAGGACTACATTATAAAATAGTGAGACACAAATATTTTTTATCACTATTGGAAGAATGGGCAGGACACTCAGGAAGACTACAAGGACACTATGAAGTTATGCAGGGCAAAAATTAGAAAGGCCAAAGCCTAACTAGAATGAAATCTATTAAGACAGTGGAAGACAACAAAAAGAAGAAAAATGTTTTTAAAAATACATTGGCCACGAAAGGAGAGCTAAGGAGAATCTCCATCCTTTACTCTATGCAGGGGGAAACATAGTGGCAAAGATGAGGAACAGACTGAGATGCTTAATGCCTTCTTTGCCTCAGTCTTTAATAGTAAAGACCAGCTCTCCTCAGGGTACCCAGCCCTCTGAGCTGAAAGGCAGAGACAGCAAGCAGAATGAAGCCCCCTAAGCCAAGGGGGAATGGCCAATGACCTACTACACCACTTAAACACACAAAGGTCTATGGGATTGGATGGGATACTCCCAAGCGTACTGAGGGAGCTGATAGAAGTGCTCACCAAACCTCTTTCGATAATTTTTCAGTAGTCCTGGCTAATAGGGGATGTCCCAGGTGACTGGAGAATGTGACACCCATCTACAAGAGCAGAAGGAGTATCCAGGAAACTACATGCTGTCAGCCTGAGCTGGGTGCTAGGCAAGGTCCCAGAGCACACCATCTTGAGGGCCACCTTGTGGCATGTGCAGGACAACCAGGGGATCAGGCCCAGCCACCACGGGTTTGTGAAATGCAGGTTCTGCTTGACCAGCCTTATCTTCTACAACAAGTAGAAGTGCTTAGTGGCAGAGGGAAAGGCTATGGACAATGTCTACCTGGACTTCCATGAGCCTTTGGCACAGTCTCCCACAGCATTCTCTGGGAGAAAATGGCTGCTCATGGCTTGGATGGGTACACTGTTCACTGGATAAAAAACTGGCTGGATGGCTGGGCCCAGGGAGTGGTGGTGAATGGAGTCAGATCCTGCTGGCAGCTGGTCATTATTGGTGTTCCCTGGGGCTCAGCACGGGGGCCAGTCCTGTTTAGTATCTTTATTGATGATCTGGATGAGGGATCAAGGGCACCCTCAGTCAATTTGCAGGTGACACCAAATTGGGTGGAGTGTCAATATTCTGGAGGGCAGGGAGGCTCTGCAGAGAACTCTGAACAGTCTGGATCGATCGCCAATTGTATGAATTTCAACCAGGCAAAGTGCCAGTTCAAGCCCCTGGGTTACAATAATCCCATACAGCACTGCAGGCTGAGGGCAGAGCAGCTGGAAAGCAACCCAGCAGAAAAGGACCTGGGGGTGTTGGTTAACACAACAGCTGGCTGAACATGAGCCAGTGTGTGCCCAGGTGGCCAAAGGAGCCAAAGGCATCCTGGCTTGGATCAGAAATAGTGTGGCCAGTAGGGCTATAGCAGTGATTGTCCCCCTGCACTCGGCCCTGGTGAGGCCAGACCTTGAATCCTGTGGTCGGTTTTGGGCCACTCACTACAAGAAAGACGTTGAGGTGCTGGAGTTGTCCAGAGAAGGGCAATGGAGCTGGTGAAGAATCTAGAGCAGAAGTCCTATGAGGAGCAGTCAATAGAACTGGGATTGTTTAGCCTGGAGAAAAGGAGGCTCAGTGGAGACTTCCTTGCTCTCTGAAGCTCCCTGAAAGGTGGAGGTAGCCTCTTGAGGGTTGGTCTCTTCTACCAGGTAACAAGCAACTGGCCAAGAAGGAATGGTCTCCAGTTGCACCAGGGAAAGTTTAGATTAGATATTAGGAAAAAGGTTTTCCCCAAAAGATTGTCAAGCATTGAAACAGGCTACCCAGGGAACTGATGGAATTACCACCCCTGAAACCTTTAAAAAAATGTGGGTGTGGCACTTGGGGACATGGTTTACGGAACATGGCAGTGCTGGGTTAATGGTCAGCTTCAATAATCTTAGAGGTCTTTTCCAACCTGAACAATTCTGTGATTTTATGATTCTGTAATTCAACAAATATTTCACACAAGACAAAAACTAGCATTATTAATATTAACAAGGTGAACCAGTGACAACTTATTAAGGGAGTATGGAAGATAAAAACCAAGATATGGGTGTGGCAAAAAGGGAAAGCCAAAAGCAACTAATTACCATGGGTTTCAAGAAAGGGTAGGGTTCGGAAAACCATAACCAGGGACATTGGGACTGCAAACAGCATGCTAAGGGGTGTGGCATTGTACCAATGCAAATTTTGAGGGCTTTGGCCAGGAGCACTGAAGCAGCCTAAACTTTTAGACTGCCTTCTTCAAACTCATTGTCTGTGGGAAAACCTGGGGTTTATTACTTCCTTTGAGGTAACCATCCTCAGATATTCAAAGAGCACAAGCACTTTTCTTGAGGGTATTCACACTCTTTAACAAAGCTATATTGGAGCTGCAATAGGAAGCACAGGAGGCAGTTTCACAACACAGGACTTCAGGGACAATACTTAGGAGCGTTTAAGTGTTCTTGACTCTCACTCATGCCCGTGACATGACATCACATCCAGCTTCTTAGGACATAGCAACTTCGATCAGGAAAAGAAAAAACAAATTTGTTATCTAAAAGAGTTTTTGGATGTTTAACACTGAATCTGCACGCTATACCCAGTGCTTTCTGTTTGCTTTGCTGGGTTAGTTTTCAGATGGGTGAGCTCCCCAGTCTGCATGGAGGAGGTGGAAACACAGCTGGGGACATGTGTAGAGAGCAGGTAGGTTTGGGCTTGTACCAAGCTAAAGAGCTAAAGGTGGGCAGCACCACACAGGGCCATAAACCTGCTTGAACTGGCTCAGTTTGCAGAAGAGCTCCATGGTCAGCTGTCCCGGTACAACTAGGGGAAGAGGTGTGTGGGGCTAGAAGTAAGCAGTCACGAGTGGCAAAAGAGGATCAAAAACTCCCTTCAGCTGAGATTGCCACCCAACTGCTGAGGAATTGATCATATTCAGTGTCAATTCTGTAGCTTTCTGCAGTACTGGAAGCATGAGAATACACGGTCTTGTTTTGGGTGGGCAGAAAATCTGTGACCACTCTGGGAGGTGCCTCTGTAAACTAACATGGTTTATGAAAATTACTTTCTGCCTAGATGAGAGAGTCTTACATAAAAATCCTTTCTGGTAGGCTCTGTTTGAATCCATCAGCAATTAAACCCCTCAGGCAACATATAACAGACTTCTAAAGAAGACTCTCCGCAAAGCTGTGAAATACAGTTTTTCACTGCCTTGTACTTACATGTAATCAATTCCTTTATAAATTCAATGAGTATTTCATGCTAATGGATATTTTCAACTCATATGTAAATGTTGTTCTAATTTGATAGCATTTTTACTTACTTTAGATACTTTAACTTTTGTGTACAAGACCAGAAATTACTATCAGGTCATTTATTGTAATCTCTTTATCTTGGACCCTTAAACTTTACTCCATGCTAAGCTAAGTAATTTATTTGATCAAAGTGTAGGCTGTACTTGACAGCTGCCACAAAATGCCTTAATATTCCTGCAGTTTGATGTCTTCCCTCCTGCTTTACTGTCGCACAGCAGTTTCCTTGCTGTCACCAGCAGATTTTTCTGCTTTGCCTGATTTTTATAACACTCTCTCAGACTGCTCTGTACAGCTTCAGTGCAATTCACAAGTGCTGGGCATTTCCTAAGCTGAAATACATTGTGGTTCAGAGTCTCCACAGCCTTGGTGTTCAGTTACCAGTGAAATTACATTTAACTCCCAAGCTGTTTACAATTCAAACAAAAGGATTTCTCTGTACAGCATCCAAAACCGACAAAGTTACACGCTCTTAAGCTTTTTGCACAAAAATCAAATATAAAAAAATCTCCCTCCTCATATTTCCTTTGGTTGCAGTCTTCTGCATACCATATAGCTTAGCCTGTATCTACAGAGCCTCTTTTTATGTAGCACATAAGCTTTTACCGATAAGCTCGTTCTTCTAATCCTGTAAGGGTTCCATACAAATTCAGCCTTTTCCCTTCTAAACTTCTTAATTTCTTACTTATTCAGAAGATATTTCTACACTTGACTTCTTAATGACTTGGAGATATAATTTTTTTTCAGAATAGCTGTTAAGCCTTGTACCTAACTGACCTGTTAACAAATCTATGACTCAAAAGAAGAGCTAAATTCCACTCTTTTCCCATTATCTTAAACCAGGTTTGACTGTACCCATAAGATGGCATAAGGTCTTGAAGAAGCATGCTAAAAAATCTGCAGTTAGGTAAGTGCCAATCTGATTTATAAAATCTATGCCCACTAAAATTTGTTCAAAACGTTTTGGCTAACCACTTTTCTATCAGATCAAGCAGAAGGTGCCTGTATCAGAATTCCTGAGATCACCCCGCGGGTCCTTTCAGTCCCTTCCCACTCCTTGACTCCTGAGCTCACAGCACCTGGCTGCAGCTGCTCTTCTACAAACCCAGGCTTGGACCATGCTCTTCTTTCCAGTGTCTCACCATAGTCAGCTCTTTCCATCACACTTTGCATCTCCTTTCACCTTGGATGCCCTCTCTGGGATCAGGCTCTTCCGTTTTCCCTTAGGCATTCTCCTGAATCACAGGTATTGCTTTCTAGAATCTTGGCATTGCCATGAAGCCAGAATCAGGCCTGGCACAGAGCCAGACTTGCTGTAAGCATCATACCCTGGAAACAGCTTCGTGCATTAAGAAACTCGTGACAGCAAGTACGCAGGAGGGCAAAGCAAGCTCTCCTGACAATCAGACAGTGAAGAGCTTTGCTGCATCGCTGCTGGCAGAATATCTCAGTATCCACACTAAGCTGACCTGGAGCAATAATGCAGGAGACAGGCTCAGCACAGCTCATACCAGGGGACTATGTACGCCTGTGACAGCTCTAATTCTGGGAGGGTGACCTGCTGCAAGCTCCAGGACCTGGACCCTGTCCTAGTGAGAAATACAGATGTCGTTTCCACACAGGCTACAGATTATAGTCCCTTCCTATATTTATATTTCACAGAATCACATACTTGTTGGGGTTGCAAAGGAACTCTGGAGAGCACCTAGTCCAATTGCCTCTACCAAGGCAAAGTGACCTAAAGCAGGTGACACAGGCACGTGTCCAGGTGAATGTCTCCAGAGAAGGAGACTCCACAACCTTCCTAGGCAGCCTATTTCAGCTTCACTCTCAATGTAAGAAAGTTCTTCCTCATGTCGAGGTGTAACTTTATGTACTTTAATTTATGGACATTTCTCCTTTTTCTGTCGCTGAGCACCACTGGAAAGAGTCTGGCACCATCCTCTTGTCACTCATCTTTGGGACATTTATATGCATTAATGAGATCCCTTCTCAGTCTTCTCCTCTCTAGACTAAACAGATCCAGCTTCTGAAGTCTCTCCTCATCAGAGAGATGCTCCAAACACCTAATCATCTTTGTGGCCCTCCTCTGTACCATCTCCAGTAGCTCCTTGTCTTTCTTGGAGACAACTGAACACAATACTCCAGGTGTGGCCTCACTAGGGCCCAGTGTGGTGGGGCAATCACCTCCATCAACCTGCTGGCCACACTTGTCCCAGTGCATCCCAGGATATTATTTGCCCTCCTGGCCACAAGGGCACTGCTGGCTCATGGTCAACTTGTCATCCACCAAGACTCCCAGTTCTCTGCAGAGCTGCTCTTCAGGTCTGCTCCATCTTGTCCTGGGGTTATTCCTCCTCAGGTGCAGGACCCTACACTTGCCCTTGTTGAATCTCATTAGGTTTCTCTCTGTCCAACTCTCTCAAGATTCCACTGAATGGCAGCCCAGCCTCCAAGTGTATTTGGAGCCATTCCTTCTCCACAAAGGAAAAGCAAGCACCCATGACAAATGACCACACTGCTGTGCGGAGGAAACCTTTGAGAAAAGTTGGACAGTATGGTTCTCTTCAGTTGGGATGCACTCTAAAATAGAGGTATTCATCTACCTTTTCTTGCTCTATTTGGCCCACCATCACGCTTCACACATTATGTAACATTCTGCTTTTATTTTACATGCTAATTTAAATAAAGCCCTTAACAATACCCTTAAGTTGGTATGTCTCTGCACAACCCTCCCGAGGCTCTCAGCCCTGCACTGTCAGTCAGGATGTAAGAAAGAGCTATCCATAACTGGGACTCCTGGTGTGAACAGGATTGCACGAGGTCGTATCACGAACAAAATAACCAGGAAAGAACAGCAAATATGAGAAAAGAGAGAGTGAGGAAGAACCTGATTGTGTAAACCAAACGGCACAATTTGTAGCTGCCCATACACACGTGCTGCACCAATCAAATGCTCTGTGCAAAGGAAAGCTACCCCCACTACAACAGACCTTGTATGGGACTCTTTCATGGACTACCTTCCCAGCACCAACAGGCAAATGTTGTGGCTGCAGCTGCTGCTGGCACTTCCACAGCAGGTTCCCCTCAGGTACTCGGTACCATCCGACAGCCATCTGCTCTTTCTCAGCCTCACAGAAGCACAGACACAGCAGATCTTTTTCATGTGCTGCAGATCAAACTCAGCTCTGAGCCTGAGGGACTCCCTGTCTTTTCCACAGACAGACAGCAAGTGCAGACAAAAACTGAACACCCAGGAAGGCTGCCCATGAATGGCTTCATGAACTGTCAAGAGTCCCAGAGAAACAACAACCTGCTGCAACACACCACTTCCGTGGCTGCTGACAGACCCTGTTAACCTGCTTGCATGGCTGGAGCTGTGGAAGATGTGGGCATTGACAGCTTTTCCACAAGTCAGCAATGAGGCTGACAAAGCAGCCATGACAATATACTGCACTGTAAAGTACTGTTGACAAAACACTTAGCTTGGACAAGGATGGCAGCTCACTGGTTTATACATTCTTGCCACAGACTCTCCAAGTCAGAGACAGCAAACTCCCTGTGCTCTGGCATGGTCCCCATTTTCAAAAGGAATATTTCCATTTGAATTTTTCCTCACCCCTCATGTAAAGAGATAAACCTCCTTTTGCTAATAATGAACAGAGATAGTTGGTTTTTTTCCCAAGTTGATTTCATTTTATGCATACACTGTAGTCTCTGGAAACTCATCTTACAGGCTGAAGCAATAAAGACACCTCGCTTAAACTACCTTTATACCATCTGCCAAGAGCACTTTGCAAAGATCTCTGTGGCATTCTGGAGCCCAGGTGAAGTCAATAGCACCCTGGATAAACATGAGGAACCCAGTCCAGGGATCTCAGGGAAACAGCATGGAAGATGCCAGACTGCAGCCTTTAAAAAATATATTGGTAATTACAGAATAAGATTGCTACAGAGAAACAGGCTGCAAGCATATTGTCTATTGGTTGTGTGATTGCATTCAGTAATTAACAGTTTCTTCTGAAACCTGGCACAGATGGTACATACAGTATCACAGATATAAGGAGCCGTCTGTGCACCACCCTCTTCACAGCTTACATTACTGTTAAAATTTTCTGTCTATGTTTACTGCAGGCATAAAAATGTAAGCAGCAAGTAAAAATTCCATTAATTTTCTACACCTCTGTATGGTCTTTGCAAACTTCAGTGGGATAAAAAGCCTAGTATTTCACTTTCTTTCCATTAAGGAACCAGTTCATAAAGTTGCAGGTCTTCTTCCTTCTTCTGGGTTTCCTCCACCACAGGGGAGTTTAAAGGTCCTGTTTACTGAACACATGCAAACTGTAATTGATAGCATCAGGCAGCACTGCTGTTGGCTATTCTGCCCAGTATTTTTTAAAAGGGAACACATTAAAATTATGCACGTTTGCAAAGCCTTGCATTCATTGCTCATTACTGACACAAGTCTACTCTGACTAACATGAACCCTGTATTGCTGCTTCTGACCATTAATTATTATACGAAATGCTGAACTGTGAAATGAATATTAAGGAAGCTGACTAGTTTATCCTTTCAAGCTCCCCACTCTTCCAGAGAAGCAAGTGCAGAGAAAAAAATACCAAACAAAAGAAAAACAAAAACAACAACCCACAAACCAATAAAACCAACAACTTGTACCGTAAAAGGAATGCGAAGCTGGAAAACGTGGGCATTCTAGTTTTTGTCTAATAGCACACACAGTTTAAACCCAGCATAGTTAAGAGTAAAATCCAACTCTTGATCCCATTTCAAACTGAATGCTTGCTCATTCTCTGATCCTTTAATTTTCACTCCCTGCACATACATGTGCACTTCAGAAAGGGTGTGATTCTGCAGGACACTTCATATGTAACCATGTAATTGTAGATGCCATTAAAATGGAAGTGCAGAGGAAACTATATGGCAACTCCAGTTTGCAAGGCTGATCTTAATTTTGGTCTTTAGTTTTCGCATTCTTGAATATGTAAGTTTAACACTTAAAACAAAATAAAATGCAAGACCCCAAGAAAACAGTAATAATGCAAGATCCTCAGTAATTACTTCTTCCCAGAGTCACTACAGAGGTCTGTTTCTACAACCTGTGTATCAACAGACAAGAACATTGCTCGAGTAAAAAATATGTAATTAATTCAAACAAAGTTAACGTAATTCCTTTGTTTGTAACTTACTGAAAACTACTAGAAAGATTCAGAAGTGAGAACAGAAAGAAATCAGAGGTTCATCCCAGTTCCTACCCTAGATGTCCATCCTGGCTATGAAGTTTCAAACTCCCCCAAAACAACTAAGGTGAAAGGAAAAAGTATAAATTAAGACAGGTAGGTCTTTATCACAACACTTGGTTGAGAAAACATCTGGATTTGCTTCATTTTACTGAATGAGAAGAATTCTTCGAGGAACAAGGGGGCAGAGACTCCCAAACTTGCCAACCCAGCACGACAAAAAAAGAGAAGTTCAGCACTGATGCTCAGCACCGCTAACAGTGCATCTTCAGAAATTCAGCGACAATTTATGCCAATAGCGATTTCCATCAGAAAACTCCTTCCCAGCGTGCGGGGCGGGCTCGGGCTCCGGCTCCGGCTCCTTCCCCAGGGGCCGGAGCAGCTTCCCCAGCCCCGCCGCTGCGGGCTCCTGGCGCACCTGCTGCCGACAGGGAGAAGAGGAAAAACCACCCCAAACCCCTGTGCTGAGGAGAACCAGAGGGCGACGGACGGTGCGTGCTGCCATGCATGTGCCCCGCAGGTAGCGGGGAGACTCCCCAGGCTGTCACCGGGCCAGCGCAGGGCCACCGCAGAGCCGGCGAAGGCCGCGGGGCAGCGGGACATGCTCAGTGCGCGGGGCGGGCTCCGCCTCCGCCTGACCCGGATACAGACGGCGCTGCCTTCGCCGCGAGCGTGGAGCCGGCCCGGCGCCGCCGCAGCATCGGGAGCCGAGCGCCCCGGCCGGGCCATGGCATTGTGGTGACCGCCCGGCCCCGCCGGCCGCCCGCCCCGCGGCCATGGCCCCCATGGGCATCCGCCTCTCGCCGCTCGGCATGGCCGTGTTCTGCCTGCTGGGGCTGGGCGTCCTCTACCACCTCTACTCCGGCTTCCTGGCCGGCCGCTTCGCCTTCTTCATGCTGAGCGAGCCGGCGGCCGGCGGGCCCGCGACGCCCCACGGCTCCGCGCCCGGCGGCGCCGTGGACCTGCGGGAGCTGCTGGCCGTGTCCGTGCTGGCCGCCGTCAGGGGCGGGGAGGAGGTGAAGCGGGTCCGCGAGGGGAACGTCCTCAACGCCAAGGCGAAGGGGAAGACGCGGGAGGGGGCCGAGGAGCAGCTGACCACCGGCGACCTCCTCTCCAACCGCAGGATGTTCTACCTGCTGAAGGGCGCCTTTCCCGCCGTGCAGGTGGGTGCCGGGCGCCCTCCGTGGGGCGGGGGCTGCCGCGGGCCCGGGGCTGGGATCCCGGTGTGCAGCCCCGGCTCCGGGCTGCTCCACGCCGCCGGGCGCCTCTCCGGTCCGGCACCGCCGGTCGGCGGGAAGCGCTGCCCTCGTTCGCGCTTTTCCTTCCCCTCCCGCTGAATTGGTGGCAGTGCCACCTCATGCTTGTTGCCGTGGGTGTTGGGTTGCAGGGGAAGCGGTTGGAGCGTGTTGCGAGCGAAGCCACGCGAGGTGAAACAGTATCAAACAATACGGGCGTGGAGGGGTGGGGGAAACACCCATTCTCGCTATTGTGGATCATGTCCTCTGTGGTTAAGGATACAGCTAACTGCACAGCGCGAATTCTGGTTAAGGTGCAGAGATTAGGAATGCCGTTGTTTTCCTAGTTATACTTGCTGCCGTCATTTATGGGGAGAGCCAAGAGCGGGGAGCAGCTTCGAGGCTTAGGAAAAGCATTGCAATAACCGAGTGTTTAGTGCTTGTGGCTGTGGGACAGCAGATAAGCACAACTTATACATACGTAGCTTGTTACAGCTGTGTCAATACTGTGGGTCACTGCCTACCTGAGCAAAATGAGTTTACTTTGCTTTCAGATGTGTGCACCCCTTCCTGCTCTCCTCCACTTCTGAAATCTGGGTCTAGCTCTTAAAGTCGCACCCGAACCTTTGAACTATACTTTGAGGCTTTTTGGGTTTTGTTGGCATTGTTTCTGCTTTCACTTCAATAAATGGGAACTTCTGTCTCTTGATGTTAAATTCCTTAGCTTTTCGTGGCGATTTGAAATGGGCAGGAAGCCCTAAATTTGGATCTCAAAGATGATGATTGAATGCTTCTGCTGGACAGGTTGAGGAAAAAGTAGCTAAATCTGGTTTTTGGTTGTTGCGTACTTACTTAATTTTCAGTAGCTGCTTTGAAAGTTCCACAGGATAATGTGTATCTTTTTGTTTGTTGGCATTTTTTGTGGATTTTTTGGTGTTTAGTTTGTTTGTTTTGGTGGGGTTTTAAAGTGTTGTAAAGAACGTACTGAATATGAAATGTAGAGGAAACCACAAATTCTTCAATGTTTGAAGTAAACTTGATATGTGACTAAT
The DNA here is from genome assembly GCA_013397955.1 of Grantiella picta. Taxonomy (NCBI): domain Eukaryota; kingdom Metazoa; phylum Chordata; class Aves; order Passeriformes; family Meliphagidae; genus Grantiella; species Grantiella picta. The sequence continues at coordinate 247,757 of VZRM01007379.1, read as the reverse complement.
CTTCCTCTACAAAAAAGATTATGCAGGTTCTGTTCTGAAGATTTCCTGGGTTGTCTGTCGGTGGCAAGCCACCTTCACAGGCCCAGTGTTAAAGGAAGGAAAAGTATTTACCCTTGTTCTCTTTTCTTATTCAGTGTCCTCACGAAGCTTGGCTTTAGAGTTTAGCTGGCTTGAAACCTCTACACTTTCTCCACTTTCACAGACAGAGGGACTTCATTAATCTAGATGTAAGAGTTGCCTGTGCTTCTAGAGAAGGCTGGGGATTCAGTGTGGGCTTGAAGAGCACAGTGAGCTGTGTATTGTCTGTTCTGTGGTCACATGTGTAAACTCTGCTCTTGAGCCTGGGATTCTTAGTAGTGACAGTCTGACTTGCGTCTCTCTGGCAGAGGGTGCTAACTTTGGACATCTACTTTTAAAAAACTTTAGTCTCCCTTTTTCTTGCGGGTGACTTGTGCTGCTAGTCTTTAAGAATACATGGTACTTTCTAAAGTGCAGATGTGTTCTCAAAAGCAGTATAAAACCAAAGAAGTGCGCACAGGTCTGTTTAACTGGGAAATACAAGACATATGTCTTTTCTTTTTCCCCACACCTCCTTAGACTGACTGAGCTCGAGCATTGAGGATATCTAGGATGAGTGTGCTTGACAGATTTTTCAGGTGATCTGGAGTTATTAAGTCTGACAGATCAGCTGTAGGATGTTTAGTATTCTAAGAACTTGATGGGGATAATAACAGCTTATCTCATGTGGTGTTTAAAAAATATTCACTAAGCTGTACATACTGATAAGGCATTTTGTCTCCTAAAGTCTCTGATGAAGATGTATTCATAAACATTTGCCCAAACTAAACTAAATGCTTTCTGTTACTCTGTATATCCTATATGTGCTTCTCAGGTGTGAAGGCAAGATATCATCTCAATCTACTAATCCTTCAAGTGTAACTTCAGAACAACCCGTCTAAGACTGCAGCTCTTTCATAGAACAGACCTGCTGAGTTCTGGTGTGAATATAAGGATTATAGAGGATTTTCTGAGGCAGTAAGAAATTTCATCATGTAAAAAACATCTTTCTTTATATCTGTAGTCTTATCCCCCAGTACAGAGTGACACTTCAGAATAAAAGATGCTGCTGAAGTCAAATAAACCTCCTCTTCTCTCCTTGCTATAGAAGATGATGCTAATAAAAGCTGTCAAACAAAAACTGAAATAATTCCAAGAGTAAGTTTATGCAAAATGCTGATTTTTCTCACATCGTGAAGTTCTTGAGGTTAACAGGGGTACCTCAGTACTTAAATTGTTGCCAAATGCTGCAGCCAGGAAGAAGATGAACCAGCACAAAAACTAAGTGCTGTAAAGCAAAGGGAACTGAGTTGTTCAGTCTGGAGAAGAGAAGGCTCCTGTGAGACATTACAGTGGCCTTTCAGTGCCTGGAGGAGAGCTGGAAGGGAGCTTTGGACAAGGGCATGTAGTGACAGGACAAGGAGGAGTGGCTTTCAACTGAAAGAGGGCAGGTTTAGATTGGACTTTAGGAAAAAATTCTTTACTGTGAGAGTGGTGAGGCACTGGACCAGGTTGCCCAGAGAAGTTGTAGATTGACCCCTCCCTGGAAGTGTTCAAGGCCAGGTGAGATAAGGCCTTGAGCAACCTGGTCTAGTGGAAGGTGTCCCAGCCCATGGCAGGGGGGTTGGAGTGAGATGATATGGAAGGTCCCTTCCAGCCAAACTATGGCCATGGTTTTCCAGTGTTTCAAAATAGCCAAAGGGAGAAGTCATTCGACTGAAGTAAACTTAAGTGGGCAGTGTTGGTTTCCCTGTTTTGTGTTCTGGACATAAAAAGGGAAAGCATGCAAGCAGTCTGTTTGAAGCAGATCTGAGTGTCTTAAAGTGTGGTTATTAACAGAAGATAGAAGAGTTAGGCTTCTGACTTGCAGAAGCTGAAATAAATGTGGAAAAATCTTATAATACTAGGAGTTGGGATTTATTAAAAAACCCTTTCAAAATGTAAGGGGAAAAACCCCACAGAAAATGTTTTCCTTTGTTCTCTTAAGTAGAGGTAATTGTCTCTACAGAGGAGCTCCACTGCTCAGCTGTTCTGTTTGATATAAATAGATGTGTTTGCATCAGTTAAGGCTTCTCAAAGCTATGTTAGGTAAGACCAAAGACGTGCAGCTCAATTGTGTCTTATCACTGTGTAGGAGATTTTGTGGTGCTTTTTATCCCTCAGAAATAGGCCTGAGAAAGATAAGGAATAGAGAGGCAAGTCACTTATTTCTACTTTGGGTATTACCCAGTGTTGTCTGATTGCACTCAACATCCAATGAATATTTGCATGTGTATTCGATGAAGCATGTTTGTACAGTTGATTTTAAAATATGCCTAATGCAAAAATATATGCATCACTTTCTCTTGATGAAGTTCTTAACTGCAGTTACTGACTTGAGGTGTTTACTACCTCTGCACTACCAATATGTTGTCCTTGTTTATTTGTCATGCTAAGAAGAGTTAAAGCTCTGATCTGGCTGTAATCATCTCCTCTGCTTCTTTCATTTTTTATTAATTTTGTTAATCTTTTCTGTGTTACTTCTTTCCTCGCTGGTTCTCCATGCAGCCCTGTGCTGGCACCACTGTGCTGGCACAGTAGTGTTGTGATAAGGACTGTGAGTCCTTATCACATTGGAATTAGGTGAGGAGTTTAAGGAGATGCTTGACCCAGCCCTCCTGCCTGGGTGAAGAGTGGACTGAGGAGGCATTCATTCCAAATTCAGTTACAGACTAGCCAAAAACACTGGTGTGTTCTGGCCAGAAGAGCTTCTGTGAAGAAATGATCTCACGATACCAGGGTTTCAGCAGCACTACCTGGTAAAAGGTCCCTTTCAGCACCATGCCTCAGGGTCATATTTTTTTAGTGTGACTTTTCCAGGGGTCTTGGTAACTGCATGTATCCCAAGTAAAAATTTAAAAGTTATTTAAAGTAAAGGTTATTTTGGAATACCCTGGTTCACTTCCCATTATGGCCCATCTTCAGCACATCTGAAGGAGCAGCCCTACTTGATCACAAAGGCAGAAATGATTGGCAGAGGACAATGGGTTCCTTAAACTTGCACTTTGACCACATTACCTCTTGTCTTCTGACTGAAAAAGCCAATTTTAAAGTGACCTGCACAATTCTGCTATTTTGCTGCTGTACTGTACTAGAGTTATTTGCATGGGACACAGACTTCAGTTGTAGCAGTCAGACTGTATTCTGCCCTACACTCTCATTTTGAGTTGTTTTGCCTTATTTTTGTTCTAGATTTGCTCCAGCTATATGCTTTGCTTTCTAGTGTAAATACTGAATATAGTTTCATCTTGTTTGGTTCCTTTCTTTTAATTGTGACTGTGGTGGAAATCAGGTCTTCCTCTGTCCCAGTCGTTCTCTTTGAGCATCCTTTTATGAGTCTTGCTACTGTCCTGAATCCAAATGTTCTTCTTTCTCTTGCCCAGTTAAGACTGACGATAAATACCGCATTTCAAGCTTGTGCATTATAGTGCTGGAATAAGCGTTTGAAATGAAAATTTAAGAACGTGTCACTTTGATTTTCTTCTAAATTGATTGGACTTTTTGAAGAAAATTACTCTAAGCTCTCCTTTTTTATCAGGCTGTCTGAAGTACTGTCTAGGTTTAAACTCACTGTTTGCAGGCCTCTGACCACAGTGCCAACTATCATACCTAAAAAACTGGAATTTCATCTGAGATGGCAAGCTCTGCAACTGACACTGATTCTGTGTGAAAGATAGATACATTAAAGTAGGTTTAAAAACCAAAATACTACTTCAGAAGTATTGTACTTTAGTGAATAAGTTCAATAATCTGTCTTTTCATGTTGTGAGAATGGCTTCCTCAGGTCTTAGGGCTTTTAATAAAATTGATGTTCTTCTGACCCAGATGATCTTTGCAACTGCCAGTGGGTTTCTAAGTAAAACAAGAGGTGTGAATGTCAGTCTAAAATCTCAGTAATAAGTGTTGTCTGGAGATGCATCTCCTAGCACGGGTTCCCAAATGATGCCAAATGACTTATGCCAGCTTTGTCTGCATAAAAATGAAGGTAAAGACTTTAACTTTATGCTGATGAGTTCTGTGATTATCTTTTCCAGTGCAATTACAAATAGTTCATTTGGCTTGTTTGTACACTGGGGGTGCTTAATCTATCAGCTGAGCATCTGGAGAGTTGAATTTCGGAGTAGTAGAACCCCTCACAAACAGTGGAAGTTTTCTGGGTATTTGTTTTACTGGTAGATTTCTAATCTGTCCTTATTTGGATGTTTTCTTAAAATGAGAAGAAGTGTTGCAACTCTTATGACAAGCAGGTCATTCCTTTCTCTTTGCTAGACTTGGGTCTGTAGAGAACTGTAATGGAGAATTTTGCCATCTACTGAAACCACTTGTGTGAGCTAATGAACAAGTGGCTTTATTTTCCTGGCCTAAAATTCTAGTTGTTTCTGCAGACTGCTGGTGAAAACAATGAATCCTGTGATCCATGCTGATTCCCTCAATTCCACTTTTGTTGTTTTCACCAACCTCTATTCACCATAAGTCACTAGAAGCAGAGTTCTCATCGGATATGGCGTTATCATTTATTAAATGGTGTTTGTATCAGTCTTTTTCCTGCTGGCTTAATGACCAAAGTCACCTAATGATTCTTGATGAGCACTAATTGAGCTTCTTGACATTGAGGCTTGTCCAGATTTTTCTTTGCACGTTCTGTCATCTTGCTCCTGCATTAAGTGACTTCTTGTTGCTAAAATAAAAAAAGATGTAGTTGATGGTAGAGGAAAACCTCTGTCTGTCTGGACTTAGATGCCTTGAAAAATGCATGTGTCCTTTTTCAGTGTTGTGGCATGGTTATAGAAATTCTTGTTGTTTTCTGATCAAATGGATGGCAACGTGAGACCAGTGGGTTTTATACCTCTTGTTATTTTATGCATCTGTATGATTTTATACCTGATACATTTATATACGAATATACTTTATAGTTCTATTAAATTGAGTTACCTTTAAATATGCTTTTGTTTTTTTTAAGAAAAAGATGTGATTCAGCAAGGTCTTCTTTCGTAACAAAATCTGCCTTGCTAAAACTCTTTGTAAATGGAACTCTGGCAAGAGGAACATTTTTGAAAGGCATGAAGATCACCAGTGAAAGCTTATTTTTCCTTTCTAATATGTTGTGGTAATCTAAGGAGGAAAAGAACCTTTTCAAAAGCAAGCAGCTGGCTTTAAAAATATCAGTGTATTGAATAAAATTAAGGGGTTTTTTTTATGCTGGTAAGGCTACTATTCAAATTTTTTAAAGCATAAAGGCACTTTAAACTTACTAAAAGAGCTGGTACTTTGATTTCCCAGTGTGCATTCTTTTCGGAGTTAAGTAACCTAAGCTTTTAAGAAGCAGCTTTCATTCATAGTGAAAACTGCTACGCACCACCCCCAAATTCGGAAGTTGGAAGGGAGGGATCATGAATGGTCCTGGCTGCAGGTGAGCTAAGTCTTGGTGTGAATGCACACCCCTCCCTTTGTAACAGATTGTGGTGCCTTGTTTTGTAACCAGGGTAGGTTAGATACTTTCCTCAGATACTGGAAATAGGATGCTTTGAGTGTTTTTTGCTCTCCTGGAGAGAGCTCTCCTGTTGTGCATATTTATATGTCCTGACTTGTCAAGTGGGTGTTTACATTCAGAGGTTTTGTCATCTGATTCCTTCACACGATTTGTGTATGTGCAGATGCTGTGAGAAGCTGAGACAGCTTTCAGCTCTGATACATTTGAGGAGAAAAACAGAAGAAGAGCCACTGGAGGTAAAACAGTCTGACTTGTAATGCAGTGGGTTTAAGGCTGCTCTTTGGTGCAGTGCAGTGCAGTGGTTGACGGGATCTGTCTGTAAGGGGCAGATATCCCAAACAATGCTGGTTGAACCACACTCCCCTGAGTTGTGACATTTCTGAAGCACAGTCAAATAAGAACAAATCAAGTATGGTCCCATGCAGCCATCTCATAGGTCAGTACACCTTCCTAGGTGTGTAGTTGCAGGTATCCTGGAGTCATAAAATTACTTGTTTTGGAAGGGACCTTAAAGATCATCTTGTTCCAACTTCCCTACCATGGGCAGAGATGCCTTCCGCTAGACCAAGTTGCTCAAAGCTCCATCCGATCTGGTCTGGAACACTTTGAGGAATGGGGCATCTTCAACTTCTCTGAGCAGCCTGTTCCAGTGTCTCACCACCCTCACAGTAAAGAATGTCTTCCTAACATCTAAGCCAAATCTCTCCTCTCTTGGTTTGAAACCATTCCCCCTTATTCTATCCCTATCTGCCCATGTAGAGAGTTATTCTACCTCATTTTTATAAGCACCCCTTAAGCATTGGAAGGCTGCCTTAAGGTCTCCTAGGAGCCATCTCTTTTCCAGGCTGAATGGACCCAGCTCTCAGCCTGTCTTCATAGGAGAGGTGCTCCATCCCACTGATCATCTTTGTGGCCCTTCTCTGGACCCTCTCTTAACAGGTCCACATCATGATTGTGCTGAGGCCTCCATACCTGTTCGCAGCACTCCAGGTGCGGTCTCACCAGGGCGGACTAGAGGGGGAGAATAATTTCCTGGCCTGCTGGCCATGCTGCTTTTTTGGTGCATCTCAGGAGGTAGTTGGCCATGTGGTCTGTGAGGACACATCCATGATAAACCCCAAGTTCGTCTCCATTATGCTGCTTCCAATGAGTTCTCCCAGTCTGTACTCATGCTTGGGATTGCCCCAACCCAATCCGTCTTACACTTGGACTTGTAGAACTCATGAGGTTCTTGTGAGCCAAATTCTCAAGTTTGTTCAGGTTCCTCGGGATGGTGTCCCTTCCTTCTGTTGTGTCAAGTGCACTGCTTGGCTTCACATCATCTGCAAACTTGCTGAGGGTCCATTTGATCTTAGTATTGTCATTGATGAAGGTATAACAGAGCACCAGTCCCAAAATGGAGCCTTGAGTGACATCATTCTTCACATGTCTCCATGTGGATGTAGAGCCATTGACTACCACTGCCTGGCTGCATGCCTCCATCCAATTCCTTATCCACTGAATAGTCTACCCTTTAAATCCATGTCTCTCCAATTTGGAGGTAATGATGTCATGTGGGGCCCTGCCGGAGGCCTTACAGAAGTCTAGGTAGATGGTGCCAGTTGGTCTTTCCTTGTCTACTGTTGCAGTCACTCCATCACAGAAGGCTGCTAGATTGGACAGACATGAACCTGAACTCTTACTGGTTCCTCTGGACTATTATGCAGAGGGTATATGTAGCTATAAAATATCTTCCACTGCCCGCAGAGGACATTTCCCAGTCACTCAGAAAGAAGGTGTCAGAATCACTGTTAGTTTATTGTTTGAAAATGTTTGCATTTACTTACTTTTATCTTTCCACTTCTTAGCTGCCTCTCGTCTTGGGCATGCATCATGCTTACACCACGTAATCACTGATGAAGTGGCTGTGTAGGTTGTGCAGCATCAGTGCACCAACAAAACAGAAAAACAAACACCTATTAATGTTTTACCAATGTTCACCTGTGCACATTCCAGGCTTCCAGGCCTCCAGGCTTTTCATTTCCATGGTCCCAGTCAAATCCATAGACTTACCCATTGAATCATAGAATAGTTTGGGTTGGTTTTGTTTTGGGGGTTTTTTTGGTGTTTTTTTTTTCCAGTTTGAGTAGCATAATTAGTATTCCTACTTAATAATATAGGTGTGATAGTATTTGTGTTGTTCCTGTTTTATTTTCTAATAAAACAGGACTAAGATTTGGATTTGAGAGGGCATAATTGGCAGTTGGGGATATTGATGCTCTCAGGAATAAAGTGGTGTGCTAACTTATATTTTTTGAGGGGCTGGATTATTTGCATATTAAATTATAAAATGAGTATTGAGCTGGAGAAGCATGTGGGGAAGGAGAGGAAGTACTAAATTTAAAAAAAATACACATGCCACCAAACGCTTTCTAAGAAAAGCATTGCATTTTCATGTACTGATGTCAGTTTTTAAAAAACTATCTAAGTATTTGAACAGAAGCTCCTTTTTTGGGGGGGGGAGGGGAGGGCGGAGGTGGTGTTCACATGTATTTTTTCACTTTAATTTACCTTTAATGGGTGAATTCAAAGGCAAAACTACAGTTGTGTCCCACTCTTTCCCACCAGGAAAAAGGCTGAAGTTGTGCATCACGCCAGGGACAGCTAGCTAATATTCAAGTAGGCTTTTTAGCTGCCACAAAGACAGCATGAAGTGCTTGTAGGGAGTAAACCAGCACGGGACAAAGAGCCACTGTGAGGTTCCCTGAAGTCTTTAAGTGTCAGGACTGTTGGCTGTTTGTTCAGAGTGCTGCATTTATCCAGACAAGTTCATAGTGCACTGGAGTTGCTTCCTGCGTTCCTGAGCAGATCTGTGTTCCCATCACCAAGGTGCTGGAGGGGAGTGTTCTCTGTGCAGAGGTTTCTGAAGGCTGGAAACGCCTGGGTGTTTTGGAAGGCACACCATGGACTGATCCTGGTATTGGTGTTGGACCTCTGCTGCTGGCTCCCATGAGCAGCATCCCTCATTTGTTACGGAATTCCTGCACCTTGCAGGCTGGCTTTGAGGAAGTTCTGTACGGGTGAGATGCAGCCAGACTGCCTTGTTTATGAAATAATAGTTTTGAGTTGGTTTTTTTTTACTTTTCAGCAGTATTCCATGCACTAATTTACATGTATTTTATTAAACCTCTGTGTTTGATGCAGTTCTTTGTGATGAGAGCTTTTGCTTCAACTGTTACTGGGGAAGATTGCCAAAATGTAGTTCAGCTTGGTGTCAGTGCTGAGCTCCCAAAATTTACCCAGATGGGCTTTTAGACTTTATAGCTATTAGGCAATTAACCTCAGAGTTTCTTGCTGAAATAAGCTCCAGTGTCTGAAATACTTGGTTTTGTGATGTCTTTCTACCATAGCTACTCCCAATTTATGAGTGAAGATTTGCAATTGCATTGTACTACATATCCATATCACTTCAGAAAAGCTTAAAGTGTAAGGTTGCGGCCTCTGGGGGCTGCCAGCAAGTGAGAATGACAAATAGGAGCATGGAATTTACACAAAGGCATGTTTTCCAGGTATATTCTCCTGCATTGAAAAAGAAAAAAAGAAAAAAGGAATAAAAGAAGCTCTCAGTTTTAAGGGTTGGTGAGCCCCTCTCAGGCAAGTATTCAGCCTGGGCTACAGATGAAATGGTCATATGAGTGGAAGAACTAGTGACCTGATTGTTGGAGGGGTTTTTTTTTGTTTGTTTGGTTTGGTTTGGTTTGTTGGATTTTTTTCATTTTGGGGTGTGGCTTTTTTGTTTGTTGTTGTTTTTTTTGTTGGTGGGGGTTGTTTGTTTTTTGGTTTGGGTTTTTTTTTACTTCCTCCAGATGGCTACATGACTTTATCACTATTTCCCTAGGTTTTTTTTCTAGTGGAATAATCATGTCTGTTGAGAGAGACTCCTCACAAGCATTTAAAATGTTGCAGTGTCATAGCCACTGCTACAAAATCTGAACTAGTAGGTGGTCTTTCACTGAAAACAGTACATTTCAAATAGTTTCAGACTTTAAATTCTAGTGTACTGTAACAACAGGTTTAACAAGATATTCTTCCTTTTGAGCATTTGTTCCAACCCTTTAACTTTTTGGAGGCCCCTTTCTTCTGTTGAGGAAATGGTTTTTTTTTTATGATGATATGTCATGTGCTGTAGTGGAACTTTGACTGCCCAGGGCTGTGTTGAGACTGCCAAGTCTGTGGAACTACTCATCTTGACTTTGCAGGACTGTTTTCCCTAGGGGAAAATGCAATCATCAGGTTTATTGTACAGTGACAGATGTTTAATTTGTAAATGTCACGGCAACTTCAAGAGCTCCATGTTTGGCATTTAATGCTTCAAATACTGGTTTTACGTGAGAAGACAGCTATGATGTATGGCTGGAGTTGCTGCAGTTCTGCTTCCTTTTTCATTTTGACTTCTCTTGGAGAAAAGGGCCCTTAACTTTTGGCTACTAACCTGTTACAGTTGAGGTTTGTGATGCATTTTCTTTTCATGATACGAATTATGTAAAAATCCTGCTCATATAAAGTCTGCCACATTCAAATGTCTGATAGCTCCTTCATTTTCATTGTCTTTCCACGTCACTTGCCTACAACTTTTGGCACAAATGCATCTCTGGTCATCCAAAAATATTGTACTGCTGGAGTTGCAAGGATGTTGCATTGGGTTTTGCAGATCATTACTCCATTCAACAGAGTGGTGCTTTGTGCTCTGCTGCTGGGACAAACTCTGCTTGATGTAGTGAAATGCCCTCTGGTGTGGAATAAAGTTTATTAAGCTGGACAGCAGGTGACAGTAGGCTTAAATGTGACCTTTGACTGCTGTTTATAAATGTTCTTCATGTGCCATTTTAGGACCTTACCCCAGCCTACCCTAAAGATGTGTATGGGATGTTAGTAACTTGTTTGTGAAATAACATTCATCTGACAGTTGTAATGGTTCAGTTCAGTTGAGGTGCTTAAATTTCTAGTTGTAACTCAATGCCAGCAGCAGGAATATACTAAGAGTCCTACTTTCCCAAGACATACACAGTCTGCACAATATCTAGTGATAGTATATGTGTACATTTCCATGTGCATCTACTGGTCTGTATAAATTGACTATTAGACCCCCCTACCCTCTGTGTACTGTATGATTCTCCAGAGTCAAATGTTCTGCCTGTAGTCCTTGAAGCAACTGCATTTAAATATTGATTTTAAAAAATGTGATTCATGCTGTGGGAATGTTCAGTAGGGAGAGCTGCAGCCAAAGCAACAGTGTCCAGCTGTGGTGTGGTTCACAGTAAAATTCTGGATTGTGGTTTTGCATTGCTTGTCACATGACCATGTTGGCCTGTGCATTGCTAAAAAAATTACTAATTCCTCTATTTTAGGTGAAGGAAGAAAGAGAAAATGTGAGCAAACCTGTAATTTCCCCAAGTGCTGCAGTTACTTTGTCTGATAAGTTAATGCAACTACTTTTGTTGTCTTACCACAGATAAATTCTGAGGAGCGTGTTGACACAGCTGATCAGGAGACAGTCTCCTGGGATCGCAGTATTCCTGAAGACATAAAGCAGAAAATACAGCCTAAAGAGGTGCCAGCAGAAAGTGTTACTGTCTGGATTGATCCGTTAGATGCTACACAAGAATACACAGGTAGCTGACTCTCTGTTGACAAATCATGTGTGTAATTCTGATGTTTGCCTTTTACACTGGAGACAAAATAGTAAGTATTTAAAACGACATCTCTTGTTAAAGTGTCTTATGTCAAAGTTAGCGTGATTTAATTGAACAACTTGCATAATGAAATCTCTGTAGTTCTCAAATCACATTTACTTTTATATATTCCAGTTCTAAAATTACTTTTGTGTCCTTGCAACTAAGTAATTGCTATAATAAATAGTAACTGTCAATTATGGATTCTACTGGAATTACATATTTCTTTATTTCAGTCATTACTGTGGCAACACTAAATATCGTAGATTTTTGGTTTTGTTTATTTAAAGAGAATACTAACTATTTAACTTGATATAAGAAATTTTTTGTTGTCATTTTTAAAAAAAGTATGCATAATTCAGTCTTCCCCCTTTTCAAACATTTTAGGATGTCACATAAGCAGTTCAAGGCAATCCAACTGAAATTCCTGCTGATAAGTACTAAGGAACAAATAGAAAAAGGGGATTTTTTTTTTTTGTGACTATTTCATTGATACAAACATCCTTTCTAGTGAATGTTCTTTGGTTTTCGAATTACCATTTTTGAACCAGTAGAGGATAGGAGATAAGGCAAAGAAGGGAGAATGCAGGAGCACAAATTTCCATAAAAACATGTGTTGCATAAGACAGAGCTGTTAGCATTAGATCTGGTAGGAGTACAGGTTGCATCTACTGAACAGGAAAAATTGCTGGAAAGCTGAAAAGTCTTTAAAATCTTTTGGAAACTGCAAGGTTATTTGAAGATACATCAAAGTTACACAACTGTAAGAGGTAGAATGTAAACTAGGCTTCGGAGGACAATATTGCTATAATCTCCTGTCTCTTTTCCTTTTGTATTCTTGGCATCTGATTGTAAACTAGCTCACTTTCTTGTTTTGCCCACAGAGGATCTTCGACAGTATGTCACGACAATGGTTTGTGTGGCTGTAAATGGTAAACCAGTAATAGGAGTGATACACAAGCCCTTCTCATCATACACAGGTACCTTCATGCCTTCACATATTTCCATCGTAGTCAGTCATAGTGCTAATTAAAACTTGATGTTTGAGAGAGCTTCCGTAGGTATAAATGAGAAAATAGTACCAGGGCAAAAGGGCACTGCAGCAAACCTCACAATTAGAGCTGCAGATGTGTTCTGTGCTGTAAAACCACAAAGGAAAATGCTGCCCTTGTTTAACATGAAAATGATGCATTTAAAACAAACCAACTGAAAATATGTTTAAGAGCGAAGATCCCCTTCAATCAGGGTGCTTATAACAAAAAAAAAAGAGTTAAACCTACAAATACTGACCAGTTTCATGTGTGCTTTTAGTCTTTAGCAGAAAAGAGTACCTTGCTCATTTAGCAGAATAACTTGGGCCTGTGATAATATACCCAGGAGCTGGTGTTTATTTGGTGTGAATAAAAAAAGATTGATTAAGGATCTTAGTGGCAACTGTTTGTATGTAACAGGCAAGACTGTCTAGTATAGCCTTATTGATTATCTGACATGGTTTTAATGCCACAACTGTGAAGTAATAAATTCTTTAGTATTAATGATGTATTGGTGAGCATTGCTGCAAGTTTGGCAATTTGCATGTTCTTTTGAAAGCTTCAAAGCAGTTTAAGTATTCATGTCTTACTGTGTATTTAAAACAGGAATTGTTTACATTTTCCCTTAGGCAATACTGACCTCTAGAGTTTTGAAGTTCTGTGGTAGCTCTGGCACAAAAACTAAGTCTGAATAAAGGCATTTTATATTTGTTCTCCTTTTTTGGCCCACTGAACACTCATCATTTTGTGCTAAAAATTTTACTGTCTATAAATATGAATTTAATTACCAGTCATTTAAGTATATGCTGTATTCCAATGCGCTTCAAGAATCTTGGAGGTTTTGGAACATATTTTTTTAGGTATCAATACCTGTCTGAAGAAATGTTTTTTTAGCATTGTAATGTTGAGAATTTATCTCCTTTAATAATAGTGAAGTGTGCAACGTTCAGACATGGAATCAGATGAGATTCAATGAATTTTGTTATTCTGTGTGACAAGTATTCATTTTGCAAGCTGAAATACCACTATGTTTTGAGTCAGATTGTTCCTAATACTACCACACAAATACAAAGCAATAAAGGGCAGTCAGCATTGTTATTACACATAGCTCAGTCTGTTGCCAAACAATCTGGCTCTCTACTGAGATGAAATTGCTGGGTAGTTTGCTAAGTAAATGTCACAGTAATGGTTAGGGGATGCCACCTACCAAGCTTGGCTTTGAACCTCATGATGAAGCAAGTGGGAAGTTGTGTATTCTAAATTCAGTTCTCTAAAACACAACATCAAATATTTTTCTTTGTAGCACTATCCTCTTGAGCGATTTCCTTTCTTAGCATTACTATCTTCCTAAACAAAATTACTCCATAACATTTTTGGTATCTGCTTTAAAAGGTAGTGGGCCTTTTTTTTCTTACATAAAAACGTTGGAGGAAATATTAGATGTATTTCTGACTAGGAGCCATCCTTTAAACTTTGGTTGTTTTCCAGTTGCAAATTATAAATATTAACTACTTGGGATTTTTCCCTCTTATTCTGCTACTTGGAAGTATCACACAAGAGCAGGCTTGGGTTGATGCCATATGCACCAATGTGTGTGTGGCCTGTTTCTCTTCCCTTGTGTGCACATGTGGGTATGCACCCCATCCCCTGTCAGCCCTTTCTCTTTTAATGTAGTGAGAGATATTATATCAGAGGTATCAATTACATATTCTTAGATAAGTACCTTTTTATCTTCACACTTGACAGAGATTGTCTTTTGTAAATTTTAGCAGAGTTTTTATTTCTCTTGTAGCTTGGGCAATGGTGGATGGTGGGTCAAATGTAAAAGCTCGTTCCTCCTACAATGAGAAGACCCCAAGAATTATTGTATCCCGCTCCCATGCAGGAAAAGTTGAGCAGGTTGCACGGCAGACATTTGGAAATAAAACTGTGATAATCCCCGCTGGTGGAGCAGGTTTGGTTATTAATGCATCCTATCAATTTTATTGCTTCTGAATGTGTCAATGGTGTAGCTCTTACTAGACAAAAGGTGATGTCTCCTCAGTTTTTCCTGTGTTTAGGAACCTTGGTTCAGACTTCAGGCTGTTCACAAGTCAGTATGTTTTACTGAATCTAAGCCTGGGTCAGCAGTGTTGCTGTGGTCCTTTCATTGAAACACACTGATGTATGTTCATTGAAGGCACTGATGCCTCAGTGGGAGAAAAAGGGCTGTGTGACCACAGGCAGAATCAGGGAAGAGAATCTGTTGGTTGTTAGTTAACTGTTAGTATGGTTGATTTTAAAAAAGTTAAGAAAAATGCCATTAAAGTTTGGTACTATTTATTGCATTTATGTCAAAGGAGAGAATTAGTGTCGCCGAAGTCCATTTTAATCTGCCTCATACTCAATTTAAAGGAGTTTTAGAATACTTTTTACTTATGCTATGTCCTTGTGCATGTTACAGTCAGAATGTAAATATGTGAGGCACCAGGGTGAAGCAAGTTCTAAAGTCTCAGAAAAGTCATGCAAAATCTGAATTTTACAGAAATGTGTCTTTCTGTGACTTTAATACAGAAAGCAAGCGCTCCCTTACACATTGTTTAGTCAAGAAGGTCTTACATTGCTTCTCAGTAATGAATCTAAATGACAAAGAAAGTGAAATTGATTATAGCAGGTCTTTTCCAGGGCTTGACTCTGTTTAAGAAGATAAAGGAAGGAACTGATTAATGAAATAAGAATATTGGTCAAAGAGTTGAAAATTTGAAAAAATTCCATAAAAGAGAGAACACTGTTTTGAGCACTTACTTCGTACAACATAATAAATAATAAAGGGGAAGGCCGTGGGCTGTTTTGCTTTATTGAAGAGTGGTGTAAACATCTTCCTTCTATAGTAATAAAAATCCAGGGAGGAAGAGATAGACTGCAGCATGATACTGGGATTGAGAAATAAGTGAGTGAACATAAGAGCAGAACTATTTGAGTTTCTGGTGGTGTTCTTTTAATGGGCTTCGACAGGAAAACTTACTTTAATTTTTTTTTGTTTTTTACCTGTGCCCATTTCTTCTAGGTTATAAAGTGTTGGCCCTTCTTGATGTGCCTGAAAAGAATCAAGAAGAAGCTGACGTGTATATCCATGTCACCTACATTAAGAAGTGGGACATATGTGCTGGAAATGCAGTGTTGAGAGCATTGGGTGGCCATATGACTACCCTGACTGGTGAAGAAATCAGTTACACTGGCTCAGATGGCAATGAAGGAGGACTTATAGCCAGTATCAACATGAACCATAAAGCACTAATTGAAAAACTTCCAGATCTGGAAAAAACATCACACAAGTAAACGTGACTGATGGAAAAGTACAAGTTGTGCTTTTGTAGCCTCCAGATGCTCTGTCTGAAGAAGCAGGCATGAAAACCTGCTGGAAAAGATGCACAGCAAAGCAAAGCAGTTTGGTGTGGGTTTGGGGACTATATCTTGCATTGGGTTTTGTCAGTGGTGGTATTTAAAAAAAATAAAATAATAATAATCAGAAGTAGGAAAGGGGCCTATGGTCTCACACATCAGTTTCCATGGGTTTTTTTTTCAGACTTTTCATGCTGTTCTTATACTCAAGGTGCATTTACCATATATATTGGTGAACATGAGTGAGCTAAAGAAAAATACAAATTTTTTCATAAAATCACCTAAGTATTTCTCACAGGAATTTCTTGAAACCCTTTACATCTTATTGTAGTTTTAGCGATTCCATAATAAATTAGGTAGGGAAAAAAGCTTGATTTGTGTAGGCATCTGATAACTGTAAACAGTTTATCAGGAATCATGACCTCGTGTTTCGTATCCCCTGAATGGAAAGCACAAGATGGTTGATTCAAATCTATATGCAGCAACAGTTTATCTTTGAGAACGTGGCACTCTTTCTGCTTTTTAAGAGAAAAAAAAGAGATGTTCTGTACTATTTTGACTTCTTTCCTGAAGCTGTAAACCAGTTATAATTCAGGTGGGTTGTGAATATCGGTGTTTTATTAATCAGTGTAATTATTTCCTTACACCTTTTTAGAAGAAGGCAGCATTTCCTTGTATAGCTTTTAGCAGTTACTTCTTGTCCTTTATTTCTGTATGCAGTGTTGAAGATGCATGCGAGATTTTTCTCTGTTGTAGGGCTTGTTCATCATGTGGTATTTGTGCCTATAGAAGCAGCTTCTTCCTTCAGTTATTTAATTTGTTTGAGTTTTCTTTCCATTAGACAGAGTCATAGGGAATGAGTTTAACAGAAATAGTAGGTTGACTGGTTATTTCCATTTCCAACACAAGATATAAACCAGCAATTTTTCTACAACCCCAGGAATAGCTTTGTCTTCTTAGCTTGCAGCACACTCTTTTCTGCAGAATGCTCTGCAGCCTTTCTGAACAGCTTGTGGTTATTTGGTTTGTGGTAATTTACAGAGAGAGAGAGACCATTTGAACTTGATTCTGCTTAAGCAAGTTTGAAGAACATGTGGCACTTGAAGTACAGCAAGGTCTGCAAAACTTTATTGAAAAATGTTCTTTGCAATCCAGTACATACAGAACAGAATGTGGGTCCTTTGATATCAAATGACAGTTTGTGGTACCTCTAAAATATATGGACTTCTATCTCCAAACATGTAACCATCTGCATTGCTGTTCTTTGCATCCCCCTGAAGGATTTCAGAAGGTTAAAATGTAGCTGTTATTTGAATTACCAGAAAATAAGCTGCCCCTCTCACCTCAAGAATGCTAAAATTCTTAGTTAATATAGGTATTTTTTGTTCAAAGTTACTCATTGTAGGCTTAGGCTGCTTGATTCAAACCCTTAATTCTTTAATTTTAACTTCTTTTGTGCCGTTAATGAGAACTGCTGTTCTGAATAAAAAGAGATTTTTCTCCTTGGGTCAGTAATGGAGAATGTTTAGATACTGCTTTCAACTTCTAGCAGAAGCTCACATTTCCAAAAGACCTCCTAGATGTTGCATAACTACAGATAAAGACCTCTACTTACTGGCAAAGGAGACTGAAGCTTAGTCCTAGGTGCTTTTTGGTACAGGTAGTTTTTGGAGAACTTCTTTTTCAACATGGACACTATTGCTGCTCTTTGAAAATAACTTTTACACATGTAGATAATACACAAAGCAATTTAATTTTCAGTTCTTAAATTGAATAAACTGCTACATGGTATGACAAATAAGTGATCATGCCCTTTTTAAGAAGGATCTGATCTATTTCAAAAAGTTGTTGAGCTTCCAAACTTCAGTGAAAAACAAAAAAAACATATCAAGGTTTTAGATTGCAGCTTTTTAAGGCTGATATAAATGTCTTGAAGCCTAATTTAAACAAAGCCATTTGTATGTTTATTTGCTAAAGAACATGGATTAAAATTTAAATATGAGAAATAGCCATAGTTAGCCTTATTGTGTCACAGAAATTGAATGCACAATAAAAAAAACACAATTAAGACAGTCTGTGGCAAGTTGTGGGTTTAGAATCAGTGTGAAATCCTATGTAAACATACTTTGTGAAAATGGGACTGCCTTTGTTTTGGGAAATGTTTTCTATCACTTCCTTGCATAAGCTGTGATTAGACTTCCTGTATGGGAAATGAAAAATGCTATGTAATGTACAAGAGTTGAAGGCACAGAGTAGTGAACAAAAGTATTTGCCGAAGTTATTTTTCCTTAGGAAAATCAAGGTACCTTAGGAAGGGCCCTCCTATCCGTCCTCCCATATGCTGGCTAAAATGCCTAGCCTTCCAGTAGGAGGACTTGTGCTTGTTTAGACACATTTCTATTCTAAATTGCTTTGTTGCAATGGATCACAGTGTTCAGCACCTTTCACAGGGGACCATTGTGGGCCTAATCTCACTCTTTTGAAATTGAGGAAGAGGTGAGAGTGTGGTGCCCAGTTAATTACTTGTAGTAGAGCCTGAACTTGTAGAGCTTTCCCACAGCTGAGGGCTAAGGTAGTGCTTGTGGTCTCCTGGTGTGATTTAAAGAGTAGCTGCTTTGGTGCGAGACTAGGTGAGCAGCTGGTGAATATCAGTTTCAGATGTCATTTTGCAATAAATGTAACTTATGCAGACCAGCAAGTATTCACAAGTGCTTGCTTAGTGCACACATCCCAGTGTGCTTAGTTTCTTTGTATAGTGTTAAAACTCAGTGTATCATTTCTTTGACTGTGTTTACACTTCATCCTAAAATGTTCTGCTGTTCTGGCTTAGATATTTGGTCTCATCAGTGTGTATGTGACTTAACCTTATGCCCAGAGGGATAGGAAATTATACCATAAGCACATCTCACTGTTGGACTGCAAGAGTGTTCTTTACGTCTTAGCCTTTTCCACATAAAGCTGTCATACACCATTTTTAGGGATGCTACTTAAAACAATTGCATGGTGTAGGTGGGTCCTACAAAAGTATATATTTTTTAAAAATTTTAATTAAAAAAAAAAGTCGTGGTATAATTCTAGCTCTATCATTCAAGGGAAGTAAGAGGATGTATTATTTTAGCACTGGTTTTCCAATGGTAGATTTTTTTGAGTGGCTATTATAATTAAGGTAATTGCAAGTGAAATTATTCTAAAACTGTATGTTTTTTCTCTTTTTCATTCTGCTAAAAAGAGTGTATGGTAGCATAGGTAATGCCTGGTACTGTACCAAGAGTCCTGGCTTTCATTCCTTGAATGAATATTTTCTAAATAAATGGACACAGAAATAAATGGGTTGAATATTGTATTTAACTGGTTTTGAGATTAACCTGTTTGCCAGACTTACCGGTGGACTTATATAAGAGCTATTTGTTCTGATCTACAGAACATGTAGTGATATGAAAATATTTGGCAGATACAGTTTGGATAGTGAATTAACCATATAAGTGAAGCTGCAGAGTCATCTAGTGATTTTGCTTCACATATTTACTTTTCTGTCATGGTTGCTAGGGGGGGCAGATTTTCTTACTGGCTTCAGGTGTGAGAAAAGTTTGGTTTTTTTTTGAAGTGGCCAGTGGCTGGAGATCAGGGCTGGGGAGGGGAGTCAATACTGGAGTTCATCTTTGCTTTTTTGTTTATAAATAAGTGTATTCCAATGTCTTTGTACCATCCTGTTATCTGTTGGAGTTGTACAACAGCGGTGCAGTATTATATACTCCTGATTTAAAGGTGTAAAACAAGGAATCCACCCAAGAATCACGCAATGAGAAGTGACCAAGTGTTGTTCTGGGCCTCTGCTGTGTTATGCCGGTGGAGATTGGCTGCTTCATTGTCCCGCGGATGCCATTGCTGTGGCAGTTTCCCTCAAAGAAATCTGCTTTTCTAGGCTACTGTCTCCCTAGTTATGCCCAACCTCTTTGTAGATCTGTTTTCTGAAGTAGATTCTAGCAGCAGAGAGGAAAGAAGCAGATGGCTGTTCTGAAGAAGTTACAACAGAGGACACTTATTTCTGTTTCTTTTTTTAAAATTGCATTGATTGTTACATTTTTCTTGTCTTTCAGGGATTAGATAATGATGCAGATAAGACTCAGTGGACCACAAATAAATGCCTGTGGGATTTTAAGTCCAAACAGGAGGAGGGCAGGAAGGACTGCCTCTAATCAAGCTTGGATGGTTTTCTGTCAGGCCACTCACGCTGAGCCTTTCTTCAGTGCTTTAGTGGTTTAGGCCCTTTCACACAAAAAATTGCAGATTTGACTTTGCCAAAATATCATTGGTAGTGTTACCTTCTAATTTGCTGTCCTCAATGATAAAACTGCACTATATCCACTTCACTGTAATGTAACTCACTGAACTCAAGAATGTGGTAACTGAGTACTCAATTGATTGACTTGTGAACCACAACTTCTGTATGGCAGCTCTTGCAATGATGTCCTAGTACCTGCTGTGAGTGTGTTCCCATCCCACAAGCAGGTCATGCACCCACAATTCATATTGAGAAGCTGTTGAAGCCTTATACATCATGGTTTTCAGATGCCACACCAGCTCTTCCAGCTCTTTTGTGAGAAGTGTTCACCCAGTTTCTTTTTGAGGTTCCCTCTGGAGCCAGTAATTAGTGGCCACTTTTCCCTCTTTGCTCTTCCTCTCTGTTCCTTTCTGATCCTTGATCCTGTCTTAGTCAATGTGAACAAGAGAAGTGAGAGATCAGACGTGAAGACAGCCCCAGAAAGAGAGGGCCCCAGCAGTCAACTATCCAATTTATGCTGAAGCTGTTAATGTTTGGCACTAAGGTATAGGGTACCAGAGTCTACCAGAAGTGCAATAGTTGCCAACAAAATAATGGGAGGGTGGAGAGGTTCATGCGACTGGGGATACTGAACATACAGAAAAGATGCAGATAGACTAAGGAGAATTTAAACAACCAAAAAGAAGGAGAAAACGGTTTTTCAGTATAATGGTACAAGCATTTGACATTTGTGGCCACCCTGGGTGCAGAGCTTCATTGCTTATGGAAGAGGCTGCATTGGCCCTCTGTGAAAGGCCTGATTTTGTTGAACTCAATATTCCCACTGAACTTAGTGTGGGTAGAACCAAGTAAGATAAAACAGAAACAGTAAATTAAGCTAATTAAGCTTGACTTTGTCAATAAAGCAAACTACCCAGGTTGTGTTGAAGTTGCCTCTGACACCTTCAGTCTACATTTGGAAATCATTGCAGTGTCTCAAGGTTCTAAGTCTTTCAGGTTTTTTAGTGGTCTACAGCTGATTGAGCCCATTTTCAGTTAACATGGTTTTCTACCCCAATTGTTCCTTATTTGTAGTTTACATTTCATTTTTTCTCTCCAAAGGACAGCAGCACTGCAACATTTTTCCACCAAATTGTATTAGCGTTTTCCAATTGTGTGCCAAATTGAAATAACAATGCTATAAATAAACTGTCTGAAAATACTGGTCTGTGAGGCTGTTTTTCTGTATTTTGTCTTTCTGGAGGGTATTTATTGTTCTTTTGTGCTCCAGATTTTGGGTTGGTTTTTTCCATGTCATGTTGTTCTGTATCCATCATGTGTGTGAGACTTCCTGCCTGAGGAATTACTGATAAGTCCAGCCAAGTTTATGATAAATATAATTCAAGATCTCCACTGGTTTTTTTTCATACCTGTGTTGCTGTGAAAGTTGGTCGGTTTGTGAAAGTGAGTCCTTAGAAATCTCCTGGACAGTATTGCTCTTTGGATCCAGAGAAGTTTTCCTTCCAACATAGTCTCCAGGTCTCCTCCTGATTTTGTTACTACATTCTGCTCGAGTCTCTTGTTTCCATGAGAATAGCAGGGTAGTAACTGTACCATTATTAACCCTTATTCTATTAATGTCCGCTCTTCGTGAAACATGGAACGAATTGAAAGATCCTTTAATGTCCCACATCAATATAGCATTTTGGGCTGTTCTTGGATGCACCTTCAAATATGTTTTTTCTCATCCCTACCAATGTGTGCAAGACTGGATGTATGATGAAATTGTCTGCCATCCTGGACTTAGGCAATATATGCACAGAGTTGTACACAGATATTTTGAAAACCCTTGATCATACATGATCTAACATGATGAGGAATTTAGAGTCTGTTGTGATGCTCTGAAAAGCATCGTCAGAGAAGATGCAACCCAGAGGAGGAGGGATTCTTCCCGTCTTGCAGAGTGAGTGTGTGTCTGTGTGCATGTAGTACATGGCTTGTAAACAATTGTAGCCTTTGGGAAGCCTGAAGGGTCCAGTTAAAGGGGAAGCTAAATGGTGTGCTCTCTGCTGTCATCTGTTTACACGAGTCTCTCAAATGTGCCTTTATCACACCTGACCTGTGCTGTCCTGCCCCAGGGCCAGCTTTTTTGCAGGTTTCCTTGTTTAGAGCAGTGTGAAAGGTAGCATGTAACACTGTACAAAACCCATCCAGCCCGTAGTGGCATCCTGCTCCTCAACAACATAAATCAAATTTATGGCTCCTGTTTGTCTGTTGGGTCTGCTTCTCGCATATATTGTGTTTCACACCTTGTTTTCATTTATGCTTTTCAGGTAAACATGCCATCCATACGCAATTAATAAATGTAAGCTAAACTCTAAAAATACAGTAAGTTTATTTTACGTTGTGCATGCCTGAGAGCCACCTGTCTGTTTCTTTCTTTGTCCTGTAATAAGATTGTCCTGAGCAGACTTCTCACCTCTTGGCACGTGGGCATCCTGCAGACTTGTCTAGTCACAGAATATTCTGAGCTGGAAGGGACCCACAAGGATCATTGACTCTAACTCTTCATGGCCCACACAGGAATCAAACCCACAATCTTGGCATCATTTGCAGAACTATGCTCTAACCAACTGAGCTGAAGGCTTTTCAGTCAATAAAAGCCTTCCTACTCCAAATGTCAGTTCATTTGTAGTGCTACAATAATAAATTGTTTTTCAGAATAATACTGCCCAGCACTGTTTTAACTTGGTCTGGGCCCTAGCTCAGTTGCTTAAAGGTATTCTAGGAGTCTGTCAGTCAAAGGGAATTTCTCATCCCCAGGTAAAGGGCTGAACTTCTGCTGCAGAGAATGAAAGTTTGACCTGGCACCAGCAATGGGTACAGAAGCAGAGACTGTGAAGTCAGGCAGCTGGGAAGGGGCAGATAAAATGGGGCAGCTGCCCATCATCTCTACTGTAGGCCTAATCCAGGTGACCCTTTAATTGTCATATATCTTCAGTAAAATGACTTCAAATTACAGGAATTCTTCCAAATTAAGTGCTGCAGTCTAAATGAGAAGCACAACAAGCATTGTGCTAATAGATAATAATTCTGTTAGGGCATGTACAGAGGTGAAACTGTACAGATCTGGCTTTTACACTTTAAAAGTGCTCATTTGTCTTCCAAAGCGTGTTCATTATTGAATTAAGGATGTGTCAAATTTGCAGTGCTCTCATCTGAACTCCACCCAGGCTGGGTGTATTTGCAGAGGGGCAATTACACGGTGTACATTCTATTTCTGCAAGGAGATAGTGTCCAACTAAAATAAAAAAGGGGATAAAATACATTTGAAAGCCATACTAGGGGAAAGGCAAGTGTTTTGCCTGCTTCCCATAATATTCTGAAATCTTAATACCCAAATCTGTTGGTAATATTTGTATCAGCAGTAAAGATTCTAGTTTATTTTAGCAAAAGTAAAGTATTTCTTGTATATAACATTTTCTGCTGAAACTGGACTGAACTAACCCAGATCTGCTTGCTATGCTGATAAGATATTAGATTTTCTTACAAAAATACTTTTATGCAGGTGTAAAAATGGCTTTTGGAACCTAAATTGCACTCTATCCTAATAGATTTAGACCGAGAACACTATGTTTGGCAGAAAAGCTTTTAGTGTTGACACTCGGATCTCTAAAGGGCTCGGATCGGGAGGAGCAGAGGCCAGTAGAGGGCTCTGTCTTTTCATGAATACCCTGAAGAGCCAAAAAGATCTTGGTGACTATGAAACAGCATGCCTGTTTCATTTTTTTACAAAGAAAAGTCTTTCACTGTTATGTTTTGGGTTTTTTTTCCCTGAATTGTGGCATGTCTTCAGGTAAAAGGGAACAATTGATCCAATTTGATCTTCCTTTAAGATAGCAAAGAGCAGGTTTCTTTTTTGGTCTTTCTTTCACGTGAGAGAAATTGTATCCATCTTTTTCTGGAAATATTACGTCTTGAAGCAGCTCCATCACATATTTTCAGGCTCTTTGGGGCCACTTGGCCATGAAAAAAGTGATCACACATTTTATCATCTGCTTGCTACTGAAGGTGTTTGGAGTTTATTTTTCTTTTCTCTATCAGCGATATTTGTTGTCCTTTGTGTTCATTTCTCACATGGAGGGGAAAAAAGGAAGTAATTTTCTCTGTCAGCCTTTTGCAGGAAGCTTGCTATGTTTTCCCCCACAATTTTCTTCCAGTACTGTATTAAAAATGTGATACTATTGCTTTCTTTGCATTGCCTTTAATTGCACCGCATGGTCCTCTAGTGATTGTCACCTCCAGGCCTGTGGAACAGAGGAAAAAAAGAAAGGTCCATATGCCCCATGCTCCACCTGCACAGACACAGCAGATGTATGTTGTTCTCCATAGACTCTCATTTAGTCAAACCTGAGGCAAGATGAGAGAGACGAGGAGTTCTGAAGAACATCCATTTGCTACAACCCAAACTTCATTCTACTGTAGGGATTGTTGCTCCCCTGGTGAAAGCCAATGTGAATGTGTCCTTGCCTGCCAGAGGGATGGCACAGATACCAGAAATTCTAACAACAACCACAGAAAAAAGAGCTGGGGAAAGATAGGCATCCTAATTTTAAACAGAGAGCTGATTTAAGAGTTGTCATTTCTGTGTGCAAGTAACTCCTTCTGTTAATTATATATAGCTGCATATTTAAGTGCAATACTTAAAATGTGAAAATGAAGTTCCTTAGCTACTTTGGGAGCTGAAAAGGAATTAAGAAAAGAACGATGGTGTTTTTTCTTTAAAAAGAAAAGAAAAGTATTGCCTGTTTATTTGAGCAGCTCTCCTCACTATAAATTGAAATGCTTTGAATCACCGAGTCTTTCTTGGTCCATGTTCATCACAGGCACTTTGTGCAGTGCTGTCTGTCGGCACCAGGACTTGGCTGAGCTTTGCTGTGTGTCTGTGGGGTTGGGCTGAGGGTGGTGGTTCACTGTCCTACGTGTAGACTGGTGTCAGAGGAAAGATCATCTGCAAACTTCCTGAGGGTGCACTCAATCCCACTGTGCCATTGACGAAGACATTAAACAGCATTGGTCTCAGTGTGCCCCTGAGGGACATCACTCATCACTGAGGCCCATCAGACCTCTGCCCTCTGGATGAGACTGTCCAGCCAGTTCCTCATCTGCTGAACAGTCCAACCATCAACTCCGTACTTCTCCAACTTAGAGAGAGGGATGGTGTGCAGACCATGTCGAAGGTCACTCAAATCAAATATTTAATCTGAAAATTTCGTATGCAAATGAGACAAAAACTCATGATGACATATTGACAGCCAAGAGGAAAATATCATTCACTAGTATTTAATAAAAGTTAGTTTTAAGCCAGAACAGAAAAATTGCAGAGATTAATTACTTAGGTGTTGGTTTAGTTTGTGGGGGTTTTTTTGTTCTTTTGTTTGTTGGATTTTTTTAACTTGAACTAACATCCATTAACACCGAAATTAATGAAAAACACAAAGTTCATTTTTTATGCTTCAGTATTTCAGTACTATATTGTAAATGCCTAACAGACAAAGCACAGTGTGTTTGCTTGAAATGGTAATGAGCAATTAATGCTTCAAAGATGTTTTCAGTGTTGAAGAACCCACTCATCCATAATTGTCTGCCATGCCCTGGTTTGTGAATGACACTATTAAAAAATGGGACAAATAATGTAAAAAAAAGATTTTCAGGATCAACAGTGCAGTCTTTCCAACATCTCTAGAAATATTTTGCTCTTAACCTTTCATTTCACTATACTGAATATTAAAATTCTTGACAGTAACAGACTGTTCCTGTGCCCTCTCTTTTTAAGCCACCAAGGGATTTGGGGGTTTCTTTACATTTTCAAAGTCACAGATCTGAGCAATATTACAAATACCATATTCTGTGTCTTTTGTTAGCACTTCTACCCTCACAATTATGGAATAAAAATGGTAAGGGACTACCTCATATCAATATGATCATGTGCTTCTTGTTTTAAGTGGTTAATTGTAGTAATCCTTCTCCTATGGCACCATTGTGGTGTGCTTGGTTACAGAGTGGACAGCACATCTGAGGCTCATCATACGATGAATTGCATCCATTTCCTGCTGCTTCGGTACAGCCATTTTTCCCTAAAAATTTTGAGCATTAGCCAAAGGGCATAACTGCATTGCTTTAGGCAGAAATTCAAATCATCCTCTGTAAGGACAGAAGGTGGAGTCAGACTCTGTTTCGTCCTTGTATCCCTGAGTGGAAACCCTTGATATTTATGCAGGTGACAGTAGTTTTGTCTCAGGAGTTTTTCATGTCTTGAAGACTCTCCAAAGCATTTTATGATAGGGTTTGACTTAAATCTAAACTGCATTATGCAGCTGATTACTACAGTGGAAGGGTTTGTGAGTCCTTAACCAGAACTGCAAATGAGTACTTTGAAAACCCTTCCAGGGTGAATTACCACAGAACTCCCTTGTGAGAAAACTCAGAATGGGAAATTAAAGGAAAACTAAATCATGAAGTTCTAGTTTTTGTCAGATGTATGACTGTTTTTGGTAAAAAGTAACTTGAGTTTCCCTTCCTTGTGTGGATGTTAGAATAGATATATTTCTTTATATTTATCAATAAAGCTGTTAGACATCTGAAACTTCAGAAACAATGCTGCTTTTCTATTTTCTCTTAGTGCTCCAAATACTTTGTGCATAAAAAGGAAAAGGACCAAGTCTGTGGAACAATTTCTATGATGGTGGAAGCAGATTTGAAGACAAAATCAGTTTTCAATTTCTCACTTGTTATAAGGCATTAAATGATTTATATCTGATCTAAAAGTCAAAACTTTTCCAAGTTGCCCACCCCTTCCTTCCTTCCTTCCTTCCTTCCTTCCTTCCTTCCTT
>VZRM01007379.1:208660-220666 GCA_013397955.1 Grantiella picta | reverse complement strand
TCTTTCTTTCTTTCTTTCTTTCTTTCTTTCTTTCTTTCTTTCTTTCTTTCTCAGTTCATGGTACATGACTGCATCCTAGTAGGCAGAAACTTGTTCTAGGAGATTAACTGGAAAAGGATTGGGCTGATGTTATGTGAATTTGAGCAGTTGAAGGAACTTTCAGCTCTGTCCTTCTTTGCTATAGAGGGTAGAAGTAGATGCAGGGGTGCATTTATCTAGCGGTACAGAGTGTTCTTCACTTTGCACTGAAAGGGCTAAATTCTAGGGAATTAGCAATTTTTCCACAGGTTATATACCTGTAGTCTGGGACAGACTTGGCTTGTGAGCTCAGAGACTAATTTGTTCTCCCCTGCTTTCATTTTGACTTAGAAAAATTTGAGTCACATGTAGAAAATTCCTTTTAGAATGCAGAATAATGGCAACTTAAAACTGAGCATGAATTTATATCTATGTCGATCTTATTAAGCTCATTGTCTTGGCCTGGCAATGAGGTTTAAGGTTTCCCTGCATTTTTACTGTTGCAATTTATTCTTTTTGAGAGTGCTAAGGTATCATGCAGTCACTCAATAAGTGCTAAAGAGAAGTGTCAAAAAATGGATGTTATAATGCTTTTTTTTTTTTCTTGTGAGCTGAAAGTATGATCCCCTTTATAGAAAAGTAAGCTTCTGGTGCACACCATCATAACAGCCAGGATCAGTGTCTCATTGCAAAAAGTGGCAAAACACAGGCAAGGTGTATCATGGCCAGTAGATCAAGAGAAATAATAACTGTCCTTGTTATTATTACTTATAGCACAGAGAAGAGAAAACTAAGGGGCAATTTAATAGCAGGTTGAAGCATAGCTACAGAGATATCAGGGTTACAGCCTTCTTGGCAGTTGCAGATGCAGTAAAAAAAGGCCTCTCCAAAAGCTTCATCACTCTGAGAATAGGATGTGGTTGTGGAATTTCCAGACTTGGAGGTTTTCAACATCAGGCTGGACAAAACCATAAGCCAAGAGATCTAGAGCTGGTGGCAATCATGTTTGAGCAAACTCTGGGATGGTTGGACTACTGACCCTTA
This sequence comes from Grantiella picta, assembly GCA_013397955.1. NCBI lineage: Eukaryota > Metazoa > Chordata > Aves > Passeriformes > Meliphagidae > Grantiella > Grantiella picta. The sequence goes on along the minus strand of VZRM01007379.1, from coordinate 219,604 downwards.
GAAATCCCTTCCCTTCAACATTTGTTGGGCATGTGAGATTAAGCTTAAAATTTTCCAAATAGTTGTGAGGAAAGCCCTCTTGCAGGAGTTTTGGATACCCTAGAATTACAGAAGATTTACATGGTTAGGACATAGGTTTCACTACCTCCTTTAAGCTCCTCCAAAGCTGTGAGTGTTCAGCATTTCTGAAAATCCTGGTCAGATCATCAGAGGGTGGCTGTGGATGTAGGCAGCTGTCATTTAACGCAAGGCAAAAAGAGGCCTGACACAAAACTGAATTCCCAGATTTTTCAGTGATTTTTTTACTTGATTATTTTTTGCCTTATTTGCTGATTTTTTAATTGAAAATTTCTCACCAGTTATTTAAACTGTTCATAAAATCATGACTAGGATCAACTATACATGAACTTCAGCCTCTTTCAGACATAAACCCTCTAGTGAGAGTCTCTGCAGCACTGAGTTACTTCCATAAACGGTGGCTAAGACAAGTCCAGTAGGGCAAACAAATCAGTGAGAATGGAGAACAGGCAAAACTGGGACTATTTCCAAATTCAACTGTTTCTTAGTGGAAAAGAATGACATTTAGTGTACCTTTTTGTGTTGTGTAGAAAATACGTCCTGGGCAGAATAGCTCCAGTTGTTCAGGCACAGCCCTAAGAAGGAAAATGTCCCTGCAGATGAGAGGTTACAATGCTGATGTTCATAGGAATATTTCCTCCATTCACTCTTTCCCCTTTTCTGTGAGGCAGATGTAACAGAGAAAGTCTTCAGGAAAATGTCCTCAATGATATCTCTAAATGCTTCAGGTCAGCTCCTAGCCACATAGAGGAAAAGATAGTTTCAGACCCCTCCTTTTTTTTTCACTTGTTGCCTCTCCTCCCCTCCATTCCTCACTCTAACCTTGGTATCAGGCACTGCTCTGCTGTGGATTCCTCTGTAATTGTCACAGCAAAACAAACCCATCTGACTACATCTGCTGCTACTGCCCTTCTTTGCCTTCTTGCTGCCTTGAGCACTCTCCTGACCCAGTGCAGAGCTGTTTAATCTCTCTAAGGCAGCACAACAACTCACCTGTCAAAAAAGTAGGGAAACATTTCAGGTCTGAGTTAGGCAGTCACTCAGAAGTAGGACGCAGGATGCAGCAGCTGAATTGAACTTTCTTGACACAAAACTGCCTGCATGACTCTGACCCGCTGTCCCTTTGTGCACATAGCTCCTGCAATGCAATTGTGCAATTGTACAATAGTATTATTTTTCTATTTCCAGTAAAGTGATGACGCAATGTATATTCTGGCACCTATGTTATGTCAGTCTTGGAAAATGTTTCACCTTCATATTGCTTGACAGCAGAGCTCAATATACTAAAATTAGGAAAGGACCATAGATCATTTTTATAGCTTCATAACTAGTCTCATAAAAAGACTCATGGAAGATACTTGTGTGAGGAGGCTTCTGCAACTCTCACACAGTGGTGCTCTGGAAAAATCCCAGGCTGGCTGTCTGCTCGTTGAACATGTTGTTCTGTTGTTCCAAGTTTTGTATTGTGGTCTGGCAGCATCGGTGTGAGACAGATCAGAGAAAGAAGCTTGAACTGCCCCCCCTCTCTCAACTGTAACACTGGTATGATCCTGGGTACTGACAAAAATCATGATTTTCATAGAGAAATTAAAACATGAATGTGGTGAGTTGCCATTCTAGGGATTCTAATTTGTGACCCTACTTTGTGACTTTGGGCAAGTTTGCTTCCCAGTACAACCAGCTTTCCTCCCAGTACAAACCCAGTTTCCTCTTCACCTCTCCCAGCTCTGCAACATTGAGGGTGCCCAATTTTGTCAGAATATTTCTACATTTTGCTATTGCTGATAAGTTCAAATCTTTATTTCTCTGCCCTGTGACAGTCATTTTTAAGTGCTAGATTTAAATTCATACATATATTGTGAGTGTGCACAGTACCATCTGGACCAACTCCTTATATACAGGTCAGTCCAAAAAGGAAATTTATCATAGGAGAGTAACCAGGAATCTCCCAAAATGTCACCTTTTTGTTAAGAGATTATTAAACCAGTGTATTTCTGATGTCCCATATTTACTAATTTCTGACTAGGCTATACAAACATGTCCACTGTATTTTCTGTCTCATTTCCCACCACCTAGCAATAAAAATCAAGCCTCTTCTCCTCTCCTTTCACATCAGTTAGGGATTTCTTTACCCAAGGATGACAGCAGCCTCTCCTGTTGCAATGGCAATGGTCCATTCTGTTCTGACTGGTCCATGATCTGACTGGTCTATTCTGGGTTCTCAGGTTATAATTCCACCTGTTCAGATACGTGTCCACATTGGGATTTAAGCAAGAAGTGAAATTTGGGAGCAATAACAGATGAAACAGCACATCCTATTTTGGAAATACTGGGTTTAGTGCAGATAAGGAAAAAAAAAGTGACAACAGACAAGACAGAAGAGTAAGAAATTAAGAAATTGCCTGTAGACCAGCAAAAAGCCATTCTATAAATCATTGAAATTAAAGACAATCAAATTTCAGAGATTCTTTGGTCAATAGTTTGAAAACTGATATGGCTTAATTTTTAATTCTGTATTTGCATTATTAAAAATACCAATATATTATCTTTCTTGAGATACTGTAAAAAATAGATTTTAACATATGGTCATATGCATTTTCTGGAGATAGAGAATGCTTTCAGATTAATAAGAGAAATTTGATTTAATAAATTATAGAGAATCTGCCCCCGCAAAAAGAATTGCAGAGTCAGAGCCAGAAGAGAGCAATGAAATTAAAATACCATTTTTTACATGTAAAAGAAATACATAGAGGGTATAGAAATACATAATTTCTTTACCTAAAGTTTAACATGGTCTTGTAGAAACAACAAAAATAAGCACAGAGTTGTTGCCAATATGTTTGGAGTCCTACTGGAGTGCTACTTAAGTGCAGTATTTTTAGTCATCAGGTGTTACTCTGCCTTCTGTCTGTGGGTTGTTGGAGTTTTCCTTATAAAGAAGAGTTGATTGTTTGAAAGATTTAACTGTGACTCTCTGCCCCTGGAAACCATTGACTCACTTTTCTGGGATATGATTTCCTTGTGTAAAAAGGCAACTGCACACCTGGATGGATCTACTAAACACTTCAGCACAGACCATGGACAGGATTCTCAGGGCTGCCTCTTTTTTTCTTCTGCTTACGGCTTTGGCAGAGGACTAAGCTGAGCTGCTGCCCCCAGCTGCACCAGGGCAAGGAGCTGGGAGTGGCTGTCCCACCACCATGCAGGTCCAGCTGTGCCCTCCTGCTGGCACAGCAATGTCGCAGCAGGATGCCGCAGGGATGTGCTCGCCGGGACTCCACAGTGGCACTAAGCTACAGCAGGGCACAAATCAGCTGCCACAATGGCACAGCTGCCCCTTGCAGACCCACACGTTGGCCTTCTGAAGATCCCCGCCCGCAGTGCAAACTCCCACCCCACTGTTCCTGTTCCACACAGCTACGAGTCTCAAGTCTGGAAGTACAGTAGCAGGGAGATTTTAAGGAGAATAGCTTGCATTGCAATCTATGGTGACAAAAATAGCCTTGAAGCAGGTGGAAAATAGAAATAAAAAGGAATGTAATGAGAGGATGAGCACCATTGAAATTGTTTCTGATAATCGTTCCTAATTTCCTTCTTTTTCTCATTCAAATTCTTTAATAAGAAGTACAAGCCTCCTCCATTCCTTTTTATGTTGCTGCATGACTGGTAAGCTACCAAACTCTGCCACAGAGGGGAAGCAGAGCATCATTGTAAATCAATGCTGGTGCAAGCAGCAGCTCCAGCTTTCTGATGGACTTAAAGTAGTGCCAGTAAAAAATGAAATTTTGAAACTTTTCCTGCACCAACCTTTTTGCAGTGTTTCCCTCTCCTTAGTATTTGTTATGAATGATGACAAACTACCTGGAAACATGCTCTCACGTTGGTTCCCCTTTTGGGTTGTAATGTACTGTTTGGCTTCAGAAAACTTCCCTAGCCTTGTGCTGAGATGTCAGGATTGTGGCTTAAAAGCAAACCAGTTATTTTAGAAGGTACTGATAAACTGTTAAGCAGGTTTCTTTTCTGAAATGGCTGACAAGGAACACAGAAGCATGACAAATGTCACACAAACAGGCTGAAAATTGTGACTGCATTATTACATGATATTTTTTAGAGTCAGACCTTTTGGGTGAGTGTTTGCTAGAACAGTCACCTACAGAGGTGAATGTGACCTAGACCAAGTTCTCCCCATGCAGAGCTTCTTTTAAATAAATCTTTGAGGTAATGGAGGAACCTGAATGTTCCTTTAGCTTGGGTGACGAGCAAAGGGGTTGTAACAGTGTTGGGTAGTAGGTATGTGTGAGCTTGTTGCTTTTCCTTTCTAATATTTGTGTGTACATGCTTCAGAGAGATTGAAAATCATCAGGGATGTCAACAGTCTGGAAGGTTGCAAAGTGCCTGCATGGAGCTCATTTGCCTTTTCCAAAGAGGAGGAAACTACAAATACATCCATGGCAAGAGGGATGAATAGAAAAGATAAAAGTTGCGTAAGTTATTTCAAGTGATAACCGCTAGGAAGAAGCTGAATTTGGAAATTAGGTCCAGCTAATGCCGCCAGATTTACTGACGCCATCAGATTAATGCTATTATTCTTTTAGAATTACATGAGTATTGACATGGAAAACTAATAATAGCCCTTCTGCCTCTTTAGGAAATGTTGTGTGCTCTCAGAAAAATACGACAAAATCAGTGCTGCAGCCCAAAGAAAATCTCATGGGTAAAACTGTCCCCACTGAAGCGAGTGGAAAGGATTGGGTTTGCACAGATGTTAACATGGCAGGACACTGTCCTCTGATTCAGGCATGCTGCTGAGGGGCTTCCTAATAGGCATCAAAAGCATGCTCTGAAACTTCTGGTTTATAATTTGCTGTCTGGTGAAGGCTAATGAGAAAAACCCAAATGTTGATCTGGGTAAGGCATTAATTACTTTGTTCCTTCTTCCTGGCTGATATCAAATTGTGGATTGCTTTGAGAGCACAAGGAGAAATACATTCATCTTAACAGAAAGGAGTTAGAATACAGCATCTGCAAAAATGAGACAGCAGAGGGACTGTACTCCAACCCTTGGGTGCCCCAGGACTGTACCACCCAGACACTTGATTTGAGCTGCATTCTTTTCCCAGGCAGACTGCAGGACAGGGTCTGGTGGCAGATCTGAGCCCCCAGTCAGGATTGAGGTCTTCCATTTCAGATGAAAGAAGCAGGGTCTGCTCCTGTAATGCCCAGAGTATCTAAAGAGTGAATTGCCACTGTAACATTCAGTGAAAACCATCTTAGTTGCTGACCTCTAGACCTCAGGGATATTAAGTTAACTTTTTTAGTTCTCTTCAGCTGGCTCTGTTTCCACTGCTCTAAGGAGCATATTCAGCTCATGTTCACTCTTCCCTCAAGGGGATTTCCCAGAATGAGGTGTATTTCTGTGCCAGGCTGCACTATAGTGCCAGTGTTGCATCTCTCTTTGGGTGTGGAAATGACTCATCTGTGGCAATGGAAACCCCAGCAAAAAATTAGTTTCCCTGCCAGGCACCATCTCCTGGCACAGGAAGAGCCCTGGCACTCGTGCCACTTCCACCATCAGTGCACATACCCACACCTGCACCCTGGCATGCTCACACTGCCTCTGCCAGCTCTCTAGTTACTAGCAGGAATTTTGGGGAGTCCTTTTCATTCCACATGTAACCTTGCAAATGAACCAGACTGAAGTGTCCTCACAGCCTGACTGCTGCCAACAGCTGCATGTTCCCCATTTCCCCAGATTTCATGGGGGAATCTTGGGAACTTTTGTGCCAATAAATGTACTTATCCGGCCAGAGAAACTTTTATTTGTCTTATTTAATTTCCTGGAGGAGATGGATAAAGACAAATCTCCACCACAAAGATTCTTTTCCTTTGCTAGGGTGCGAAAGAAAATTCCTGAAAATCCAGATATTTACTATGTAATAAGAAACAGATCTAAACTTCTAGTACCAGAAATTCTAAATACTTCATAATGTTTGTAAGTGGAAGACAACCACAGACTTTTTTAGCAATCGACACCTGCTTTCTTCTTTATTTAGAAGCCAAACAATTGTAGTAATATATGAGGTGTACAGTCCACCTAGAAACACACCTATGACTATCAGTTCCCTGGTTTAGTACCAGCCTCAAATGACAGGGGAGATATTATAAGGTTCCTCTCATTCTCCATGACTGCTTTTACAGACATATATACTGAATAAAACTTGCAACTTGCCTTGTAATTGCAAGATCAGAATCTGTCTTCTGTGAAAATTCTCATTCTATGATAATTTTCAAGATGCCGTGAACCCTCCCCCTTGTATGACTTTCCCCTCTCCTCACTTTCTGCAGAATCAAAGATACAATAGTGGGTTTGGAACCAACATTTTGGGTTTGTGGTATCTTCCTCTTTTTTGCTGCTTGACCAACTTCTCATCTTTTTCTTCAGTTAGGCAAGATTGCTCTGCTTGTCCACTCTGCAGGAGTGAGACCAACCTCCCACAATTTCAGCTTTCCTTGATTGCTTCCTGCCCAAACTCTAACGCAGGACTTAGCAAGAATTTGAAAAGTGATTACAAAATCCCACAAATCTTAGAAATAGAAACTTGGATTTCATTTTTCTCAGAAAAGAGTGAAGATTATTTTAATGGAATTATTTAGTCATAGTGTGGGAAAGTTTTTATTTTGTGGGATTTTTTTGTGTGGTGGTGGTCTTTGTTTAAAAAGTAGAATTTTTATTCAATGGTACTAAATCCTTTAACTTCACTACTTTAGTCAGATTGTTTTAATTTTTCTTATCCAAGCAAGCTGTTAGAAGAACATTGGTGTAAAAATAGAATGTAAAATCAACTCCTTTTACATTACTGGAAATCCCATGCACTTCCTAAAGTAAAACTACTACAAAGGCAGGAATTTTAAATAACTGGGATTCCCAAAAAATAGCATATATCAGTGTTTAATAAGTATTTTGTGCAAGTGTTAAAATACAGATGATAATATTTGTTTTGAATCTTCTTAGCTTCATTATGATCTAATTCAAAGCAGAGAAAACTTTCATTCCTGTGTGTCAATTATTGAGTTTCTGTTTCTCTTTCTCAACACCCATTTCTAGCAGAGCAGGTGACAGAACATCCAGGTGTCAAATGGATTTTCTCCTAGTCAGGGGTGACAAGGGTGTCTTAAATCAGAGACGCCATACTGTGAGACACTGCCAGACTGTGGGATCTCTGCTGGAAAACAACATCCTTGACATCTAATCAACCTGCCGTAAATTACCTCTCCTGGAGTGAGACAAACCATAAAGGTGAGCTCAGCATTGTTAGAAAGCAGGAGAACGGCTCTGGGGCTGGAAAAAAGAATGATGTTTTTTACGTATTTGTCTACTGCATAGAAATATTACTAATGACTGTGTTTCACTGTTGCCTGTCACCTTTGCCCAGGGGCTGCATTAATGTAGTGATTTCAAACAGACACATATGGTCAAGATTCTGTTTCACAGACGGCATTTCAGCTGGAAATGTTCATTTCTCAGCCACTTAGAGCGACCAATGAAGAACAGCACTGTGAGAACAAAATGGGCATATTCAACTACATATTTTCATTTCTTAGAAAAACAGTACAAAATTGTCTGTGTAATTTTCATTGCTGCTGCAAATTTTCAGGGAGAACTAGCACTGTTTATTTTCGAGACCTTGTCTGTCACCTTTTATTTGGTCATGACAACTTTCACACCAGTTCCAAGTCCATAGGTGACAAAGATTTTACTGGAGGAGCCCTAGAGTTGTGTAATTCGTTAAAATTTAGCTTCAAGTTGGTTTTCTTTTCCATTCTGTCCTTGCTTTAGTGAACATTTGAATTTTTTAAGTATTACTACTGTATATTTGCTTATCTTTTGGTATTTTTAAAAGAGGAAAAACTATAGGGGTTTTGGTGGGTTTTTGTGCAGCATTCTGCATTATTGGAGAAATGTGGTCTTTTATACTCTTGGAGGAAAGTAACTTATAAACTGAAAGGTAATTTGTGGTCTTCAAGGAAGGCATCAGACATTCAAGGTAATACATCAGTGAAGTCTCTCTAACGAAGACAACCGGTAAGCAGCGCAAAAGATCCAATTGATTAATTCAATGAAGAACAGGCCAAGAGAAAATGCTGCTGCTGTAATGCTCCTTGTACCTGCCACCAGCATGAGGAGCTGCAGGAAGAGCTCTGCACTGGGTGCTCATCCCAGGCTGTGCAGCAGGGCTGCCCCAAAGCACAAGGCAGGAGCAAGTTTTTCCTGCTGACTTCCAAGGATATGGGGCCCCTGTCCAATTGTGTAGGATTTCTAAGAAAACAGGGTAGAAATGTTTCTCCTTATACCTCCTGCAAAGACCTGAGTCTGCTCTTTAGGGAGTTTCAGCTGGTGACCTGTAGGTGAATAAGTGCTGCTTCAGGGTCAGAGAAAGTTCTGCTCCCTCCATCCTCCACCCTCAGTGTCTGGAAGCATATTCCAGCTTTCCCAGGGAGTCCTCTGATGTATAAATTATAAAAAGCAGGACTGAACACTGGTGAGGATGGACACAAGGTGGGGATATCTAATGCCCCACGTTGCACCTTAGGAGGAAATAACACCCTTCTTCCTTTGTCTCAGGCTGAGGGAGGCTAGTGGAACAACCTATAGCAAGCTTCAGTCCCCAGGTATAAAGCATCAGTTCAGTGACTTTCAAACAAACACTGAAAGAGAAAGAAAATCAACCAAAACTACTCCCAACAAACCATCCCTCTAGTCTTTAGCAGATCAGATACAATTATAGCACCTGGTCCAAAACTAATCCAGACATTCAGTTAAACCAATGTCAAGTCACTTATAAATTGATCTAAAGACGATGTGAATTATTCAGAACGTTACTATAAATAGTAATAATAATATTGGTATTTATTATTGTTATATTTCTCTCTGAGGGAACAACAGGATTTGGGAAGTATTTCAAACAGACATTTGAAATCCTGCTCTTTAAACAGTCACCTGTATTGTTATTTGCCTGGAAGCACCTATGCAAAAAAAAAAGTTTCCATGGGAACAGTAGGTAATTCTGTCATGCCTTTAACCTCTCTAATCCCAGGGGTGGGAGGCTGAACCAGAGTCTTCAGCTCTGGCAATTATAGTTTTGGTGGTGGTTTCCAGTCCAGATGGGACCATATTCAACAGGGGAAAAAGATGATTCATTTATATATTATTAATGTAAGGTCTACCTTGAAATATCATTTCCTTAAAAGCACCACCCTTCTTTACCAAAAATGGTCAAAGACCCATTAGGAGCCATATTAGGAAGTAATGTGAAAATAATATATATAAGGAAAATAAGGAAAAAATTAATCATCTAGAATAAAATTGGCTTGTGTTTCCAACCTGAGACACTGCAATGAGTCTTCATCTTGATTAACTGCTGATTAATTACTCTCAGTTAACACTGAGAAAGAACATTTGTATCCCCTCTTTACTTCTGTTTTATTTAGATGTGGTCTTTAAAGAAAGTTTCTGTTTAAATCCACAGTACTTTGAACATTTATTACAGGAGCTATATCCAATGGAATAAAGGCTCATGCTCTAATTCTGTTATTTGGCAATCGAGTGAGAAACCAGAAAGCAGAAAAAGCTCAGTTTTAAGATAAATGCTTCAGTATCAGCTCCATGTCTGATACAAGAGATATAGTATTCTTGTTTTCAATAAAAATGAGATCAAATGTGCTATTAAACCTCAGTCAGTGATATTTTCTATAGAAATCTTGAAAGAAAATGTAAAAATGAGTAAACATAGAATTTCATCATTAATTTGGAAATATCTTCACTATAATACATATGCAATTTTTTAAATTACTCTGACAAAGAAAAAGCTTCAGTAGGATGAAGAAAGTCTTGTGTGTGTCTTTTTAAACCAGTTAGATAAAAAAAGAGGTTATTGGGAAAAAAACCTGTAAAAACCCCATGTCAATAACATAACAAAAACATCTTCTTTCAATTGCAAAGCCAAAATGAGCATTTGGAAATTACACTCTGTTTCAATCTCGGTAGCACTTGCAAACCATGCTCTGTGCTCTCTGGCTAATATTGGAAAGTCCAAGTTGCTTATTATTTTCTTTCCGTGAAAGGAGTCTATATATGTATCCTCTGAGCTGAAAGGAGCTAATCATACTATATTTAGTTAGTCCTGAATGAAAGAACAGCTCAGAAGTGTGGAAAGATGTATGTCTCAAAACCGTGGGGGGGAAATACAGATATTTGAAGTGGATCACAGTCTTTTTTTTGTTCTTCCTACGTCATTAGTGATTTATTAGATCAAGTATTTTGGTCATTTAAATACTACAACAAATGTCTTATGCTTTTGCACAGACTCTTCTATGGAACTCATATTATTTTGTACCCAATTATTCCCAGACACTTCACAGTAAAGTGCCCTGGCAGGAAATACGCATTAAGAGGTGCTAGAAAAAGAATTACTGAGGCCCAGACACAAAAGACTTCACTGAGCATAGAAACCTCTGGTAGAGAGGTTTGATTACAAAAGATGACACAAATTAAGTAGACCAAAGCAGGTCAATTTTAGCTGAACAAACTCAGAACAATTTACGACTCCAGCTCAGTCAGGTCTAGTAGAGACTCTAGAAATAATCAGATCTGAGTGAAATCTTGACTCATAGATGGTCCAAAGAATCTCTTGGACATGAAGGTTGAGTTCAGGTTAATAATATTTCTTCTGCATTACTTTTAGCTGTGTGGCAGCCCTGCTTCATCAGTCTGCCCTCCTTCCCTGGGTGACATTATTCAGCTTGTTAGGGGTCAGTGTGCTCAGGGCCATGGGTACCTACTAGGGAACTGCTGTAGTGTGCTTATAA
>VZRM01007379.1:122171-208576 GCA_013397955.1 Grantiella picta | reverse complement strand
TCGCCACGCCTCTACGATATCTCGCGTCCCCCGCAGCTCCACCGCCCGCCACAGACTCGTGTCTGCCTGGCGTGTTCTGGCCCCGGGCGGCCCCTCATCACTGTGGCGTGGGGTGGCCGTTCGTGAACTGTGATACTGCGCTGCTGCAGGAACAAGGTTTTGGTGAAACATCCCAGGCTCTTAAGAACTAGCATCAACAAGGCCTGCACCTGTGTATACATGTGTGCATAGATATACACACACACACACACATGCACATATGTAATCCTTACCTTGAAGATATGCAAATTAGGAACTTAAATGTGAAAAATGAAAGAAAAAAAGGTGATTGTATCCAAGGCAAGATCACCCAGCTGGTGTCTCTACTACCAGGGCACTTTTTAACTGCCATTATGTTACTTTTTGGTGCAGAAAAATCTCTACTGACCCCTTGGTCACCTGGCATATTTCTGGCATGTTTCATGACACCCACATCCTAGGCATGGCTGGAGCTATTTTGCATCCCACCACTTCATATGTATCAGAGCTGTTGCAGCACTAAGCTACAACCTCCTCTGAATCTTGCCAAAGTAAATGCTCCATAAAATTCTACAGGGGTCTTGGAGGCTGGGAGTATTCCTATGGACACAACATTTTGTGGAAGAAGTAGCATGATTCTCATCATTTGGGAGCTGGAAAATAAAATACTTCTCTTTCCCATTATTTCAAGAAGCAGATTTTGAAGCTCTCAAATCAGAAAGAGGCAAAACGAAAGTCTAGAAATTGCTTTTCTTTTCTTGATCTTATTTTGCAGTGAGCAAGTACATATCATTTGGACACAGAATGCATGAATTGTCTTGGAGTGCAGATTTGTTGTATTTCCCACACAAGTTTCCAACAGAGAAAGTCGTGAGCAGTAGCAAATAAATACTGATGCAAGGCACTTTGGATCCTTTTATGATCAAAGAATAAAGTGAGGACAAAACTTTATCCAAGAGTAATAATCACGATGATACCCACTGAATAGCAAGTTTGCTAGAAGTAGCCTCTCATTTGAGGAATCATTGAGAGTTGGGGTTGCTCAGCCTGGAGAAGAGAAGGCTTTATTGCAGCCTGCTGTAATAACTAACAATCCTGGCTTGTCTTATTTTTCTCTCTTATTATGTACCCTTGCACAAACAATCTTAAAATATGATTAGTTAAGAGCAACAATCTTATTAGTTTCTATTAATGACAGTATATCAAGGTTTCTATTCTTTGTCACTGATTTTATTAAATCTTTGTGGAAAAGCATCAGTAGTGGTGAGCCCTCTGACTAAAACAGGATGGGATTGTGGTTCTCATGCTGTTCTGTATTTATACCATCTTTATAATGGAAAAAGCATAATAAGAGGAAAAATCTGAGTGGCTAGGGAAGGATAAGGGAATATTTTTGGTGTCCAGCCTATTGCTGCATTGAAATCCAGCCACTGAATTCAGTGACCTTCTGCATGGGCTGATTTTTAGGCTCATTTTGATCACCAATATAAGCACTGTTGGAAAGAAATATTTGCAAGACTGATGGTGATTGAGCATCAGAGAAGATCCAAATAGGCTTCCCTAAATTATGCTGACAATCACTCTGATCAATACCAGGATCAAGAGATAAATTTTTAATCCTCATTCCCTTCCTCCTTCCCCAACTGAATTTGCCAACAATAAATTGCTTCATTTTGGAAATGGACTTTGTATGTTCAAATCTGGGAAAATTTGTGCTTTAAATCCACAGTTGCAGTTAAGGGTCTGTCTCCACAGTGAGGGGCACAGCAGGAGCTGGCAATTTTTCTCAAAATTTTGGGAGTATTTTGAAAACAAGCTTTATTCCTTCCTTTTGAGAAACAGCTGTCAAGATATAATGGAATGTTTATGAACATTGTTTTAAACTTAAGGTAGGTTTATTAAATTCTTTTAGTCCAGAACAGATTTTATTGTTTTCTCTGTATGGAGGTTGACCGTTTCTGTCACCAATGTTTGCATCTCGTACACAAATCCAAGTGATATGAATACTTGATACTACACTGCAAATTGCAAACATTTCTATGTGAACATGGGAATACATTTTCAAAGAAATGGGCAGATTGACGTGACAAATACAAGTGAATAAAACTTTAGAGCTCAACTTTGTCATTCAAAGTCACTTGCTTTACTCTTCATTTTCTGTTCTAGAAATATGAAATGCAAATACAATAAAAGTAAGATATGCAAAGAAGGGAAGTTTGATGAAGTTTTGAACACATCAGTCAAAGAAGCAGATTATATGAGGAGTGTCCTATGTTCTTGGTCTGTTTTTCCATTTGGATCAAAAGGTTGGTGCATCTTTAGAGAAGCGGAATGCAATAGAAAATCCAGATATAACTTCCAAACAGTTGCGATATTGTATTATAGTCAGTAGTTTCCAGAGGTTACTCATATATGAGCTCAAAATGGGTTCTTGCATCCCAATTGCACTTTTGGCAGACATTTATCTGCATAGGCTCTTGCTTCTCATGAAAAATGTATGATCTGTATTGTGAGAATAAATGAAGAGAAGCGAAGCAAAGAAGTTCCATTTTCAGCTAGTTGCTCTCTGTCAGACAGCACACTATTTCAGCTCTCAATTGTTCTTTGGTCTGTCAGCGATAACATCCATTTTTTCAAACATCCTTAAGCTTCAGTGTGCACATTCAACCTGTCTCAGATGAACAGGATGAGGGCCTTGCCCACCAAAGTTTTCCTAAAGTCAACACGACTTTGTGCGACTCAGGAAGCAGTACTGAGTGATGCTATTGTGTCTTGTTGAATGTCGCATGGATTAAACTGGGCCAGGTGACACGGTAGCTTTTCCAACCTGCCCATCTCTGGGTGCTGCCACCCTAACTCTGTCATGGCTCAACAGGAGGTCTGTCAGCTCCAGGGCTGTGCAGTTCATAGTCAGTGAAGCAAAACAAACCAAAATCATTGCCAGTTTACTTTTGACAGCCTCCTAGGGGAACAGCCATTCCAGAGGGGAAGCAGAAATCATGGCTGTGAAGCACTTCTGCCTTCCAGCTTCCACATGTGAGACCAGGTCCACAGAGGTTTTTAGGAGATGAGTACACAACACGAACTTCAAGCTTGTGCATGAGAAAATTAATGTCTCACTACAGGATAATTTTATATCCAATTTGCTTATTTTCTTCTGTTTCTCTTGAATAGGACATGAGGTTCCACTCAGCTCAGAATTCTGCTTTATTAAATTTCTCTTTATTTCGTTTGTAGTAGTAACAAGAACCTTGGAAAACCAGAGGCAAAGCATTGCAACATACTGGAATATGTAAAGCATTCTCTGTTAAAATAGATATTGAATAATGGATGTTAGGACATGTATCTACATCAAACATAAGTGAAACCTCACCCATTTCCTCTGTTTTGCATTCCACCCCAGCACACCAGTGGTTCTGTGGCCCTGACATTCATCTGGGATCACCTCGTGTCATTGTAAAGCAGGTGTTGTTTATACACTTTACAACACAAACATACCCATGATACCAGTAGAAATCTTAATGTCCACACCCTGAAGTTGTGCCTCCATGTATAGGTAAGGACAGCATGACATGATGTGACCAGTGAGTGGCAAGGAGGGACTCCAGGGGGTGCAGAGAGACCCCTCTCATCAGTAGGTTACATGTCAGTCAGAAACCGTTTTTTACCTTCAGCCCACACAGTTATTTCTTTTAATACCTTGTATTGTTTGAGGATCAATAGTTTCATATGCAAGGTATTATGTTCACAGACCTGAACAGCCCTTTGTTTAAAAAGAGAATCCAGGCACCCTACCCCAACCTTTAATTGCTGCTCAAAGAAGGGAGTGCCTCTTCATCTCTTCCCTCTTTCAGAGAAAAAAGACCACGAGATTTTTTGAGAATTATGATGTGCTCTCTTCAAAATGCCCCACAATTTTGGGGAATAGTTACTTTGCATGCAGTTTTCACACTACATTCCTAAGAAAGTGTTTTGGTGCTATGTAGTAGGTTGTACAGAAACTATATTTTTCTTAGGACAGTCTTCATCATTTTCAGATGTTTTAACATAAGGAGGTCAACATAATGATATTTCCCCAGCATGTTCAACAGATAATTATAAAGAAAAAAAATTCTCAAAAAAAAATCATGCACTTGCTTTAAAATCTGTCTTGAGATCCCACACTAATTTTTCTTCACTGGGAGGAGAGAAATTAAAAGATTTCTGAGTTAGAGGATCTGTGTTATGCAAGGTCTTCTGAGTGCTCTCAAGTTTCTAATACTTTCTAGCACAAGAATAGTCCTGGTTTTGACTAAAATTTCTGTTTATTCATCCTTCATTTCAATTTCCACACTTAGTCTTTCAAGTAGTTATATTTTTCATGTGGCTGCAGAAACCTGATCATCATCCTGCTGCAAAACATAGGTAAAAATCTATCATCCTTATTACCAACCCTTATAAAGTTATTCAGTCTACTTTGTACATGGCTCATGGAATGCTAAAAATTAAAAAAAAATATCACAATGAAGCTCTAATGCTGTATAAGGCTTTATGTCTCATCCTCTAAATGCTTTGTAAAAAATGTTTCTCATGTAGCATTAATGAAATTCTTTTCTGTGAATCGTTAACCTAATGATGTTGGGGGCAAGTGTATAATTTTTTAGTTGTTTCTCTTGTTGAACTGTATATTGAAATATACCACTCAAAGCATATATTACAAAAAGCAACATGGCATGAAGTTCTGTTATGACACAGAAATAATCTAAACTTTTCTGGGGAGATCTCATTTCTCAGGACATCTTTATGAGAAAGCAGCACATTTATCTAAGGGTATGAATGTGAGGCACGTGTTAGACTTCTGCTCAGAAAATTTTACTTGGAATGAAATGGTCTGGATTGCTCAGAAACAAATTTGATTTTCATAAATGAAAGCTGTTTCTGAACATTTCCATACTCGAGTCCAATGCAAGTCATTATGCATGCTTTAAATTTAAATCGTTAGGTAAGTCATTTAGTTTTCTTGTCTGTTTCTGTGGAAACAGAGTATTAATGGAATAACTCTGATTTTCTTGCTTCATAATTAAATAAAAAGGTAAAAATAAGGAAATTGTTCTCTCGGATTTAGTCTTTTATGAGATCAACTGACCACAATGAAGAGTAGAGTCTCACAGTTAATTGTATCCGTTTTCAATTTTTACCCTGGCAAAGCTTGCACTGACCACAAAAGCTAGAATCCAGTGCTTAGTGAAGACCATGGTGAGGCATCTGTCACCCTGCAGCCTGTGAAGGTCCATGGGGTTGCAAAGATCCAGCTGCAGCCATTGTAACCCACGCCAGAGCAACTGGATATGGTCTAAAGGAGTCTGTGATCCTGTGGAGAGCCCATGCTGGAGCAGGTTTGCTGGCAGGACTTGTAATCCTGTGGGGAATGGTGCTGAAACAGCCTGTTCCTCAAGGACTGCACCCTCTGGAAGCAACCTACACTGGAGCAGCCTGTTCCTGAAGGACTGCACTGAAAGGAAGGCAACCAAGCTGGAGAAGTCACAGAAGAGCTGCACTGATGCAGAGCAGAAAAGCCTAGCAAAATGAGTGCCTTGTTGCCCTTGTGAAATCCCTGCTCACTTTTGTTACTTTGGCTAACTAAAAAAGCATTGTGGGAATAACTCAGCTAAAGTAGAGGTGAAAAACTAGTTACATAATTGTAGAACAATTATTAGAACCAATAAGTGCTCACATCGTGGGGCTCGTGGTTGGTTACGTCTGCTGCCTGTTTCTATCGTGGTCTATGGTGGTTAGTTAAGCACATTTGTTGTGCCTCACAAGTACGTAAACTCATAACAAACTAACAGTTTAAGAACTAAGATTTTTGCAATAAAGTGTCTTTGCCATATCATCGTGGAGTCCATATGTGCCCTTAAAGAACACCACACTGCACCCCATGGGAAGGACCCACTTTGGAGAAGTTCATGGAGGGATCCCACTCTGGAGCAGGGGAAGATTGTGAGAAGCCCTCCCCCTGAGTAGGAAGTAGTGATAAAGTGGCTTTGATGGGCACCTGGCATCCAGCCAGGGTCAACCCACCACAGTAGGTTGAGACATGATGTGGTTTCAACTAAACAGTAAAAAGAGAAGGAAAGAAAAAAGCTTCTTGGCATAGTTGCAAACTAAAAAATTCTTCACAATGTATTCTCTTCTTCAATGTATACTCAGAAGTAGTCCAGTAGCTCATTCTGCTGGCAGACCTTGGAAGGTGCAGATTGTTTTCTCTGTGAATAGAAAAAAGTAATGAAGAGTTCCACAAAGATATTTTCTTCTGAACACATTTCGTCCATTTTATTATAACCCCACAGAGATGATTTACAGTTCAGCAGCCTTTGTATCTGCTCTCCAGATGGGAAAGTCAGAAGTATTTCTCCTACATTTTTAATAGCAAACAAATGGGAGAAGGCTTACTAGGTTTACCTCTATTCAATATCCAGAAATGCGGATAGCTGAATAACTCTGGGCTAGAAATCCATCCAGAAATACTGTGGAGTAATTTTACTAAACCAGCAATTTTGTAGGTAAAGGAAATTGACAATGTTTAATTGAAATGTTTTAAATCTTTGAAAAAAGATTTTTATCTAGTTTTTATCAAAAATAGGTTTTATCTATCTTTTATCTAGCTGCATTATAATTATTATTTTCATATATTTTGCCCAATGTTAGGTTTTAAGGTGTATGATCTCCTCTACACAAACTTCTCTAGAAACATTGTCACCTTGTTTGAATGGACTATTTCTAATATTTTTAATTAATATTAATTTTATTTGTTAATTAATTTTGTGATATTTTAGGTTGAACAGCACATACTGCATGTTAAATTTAATTCATATTAATGTCACACATAGTATCACTTGTCATAAAAATAGTAATAAAGTCAATTTCAGACAGACTGTAAATACTCTGCAGAAATTATTAATGATATACAGGGTACTGACAGGACATGTCATTCTGAAATATATTCTTTTTTTATATTTTGCTAAATATAAAAATATATAGCCCAAATGGATGTATGACCTGATACTATGTTATAATTGTACCATCCAATACTCATTTGGTTGATTCATTAATGACAGCTGAAAACAAGAAAGTAGTTCTGATTACAACATTTATACCTTTGTGCTACACAGTCAGAAAGAAAGCATTATTAAAAGACTGTAGAACTTTTTAAAATACCATCTATCTTCGAAGCCTCAGTAAAATGACTATGAGTGTAACCCTCATAGAGAAGAAACCTATAGGTTATTGAAAAATATTTTATTAATTTTGTTGAGATTGTGAACAAATCACTTCTATACAATGCAGTAAGGGCAAGTAGGAAACTGAAAATCTTTCCAGTGTTTATATTTCCAGGCATATGTGGTTGTTACATTACCAGATTTTAACTTAGTTACTAGAATAACAGAAAACAGAGCTAGTGGTTAACTAATAGAAAATAAAGATCATAGAGATTTCGCTGTAAAGTTTGAAATAACAATTCCAATTTTAAAACACCAAATCAAGTACTTATTTGTAATTTTTCAGCTCTCATAGACCTAACATATTATTTTTGAATACTGACTTATGCAATGAAAACTTTAAAATTAAATAAAAATATATTTGTGACAGAAAGGAGATATACTTACTTCTGACACTACTTTGTTCCCTCTCTGTAGCATATTTTTAACATTATTTGGGAAATGTTCATGAGTATTTATGATCATCCAAAAGCATATTTTCTGATTAATAATAAACCAGCTGATAGAAGACTTCCCAAACTGATCCAAATTTGGCTCTTCTGAGCTCCTTATTCTTCAGAACTTACGACTTTAAAACAGAAACCTACTCTGTATCTAATAAAAGTGTAATACATACTGCTTTCCCAAGTTGTTTTTATTTACAGTGCATACACATTCAACATTTTTCTGAGGTGAAATCTGCTGAACGGTATTGTTTTGATGATGACTTTATTTGAACACTAGTTGCTTGATGTTTCCACGACAGCAAAGTGATGGTGAATCTCTAAACTCTTTTGTTTAAAATCCCCATGCCTGCAAAAATAAATTATTCATATTCAGAAATATCTCAGTGCTCTCTCTAAATAGTTTTGCCAGAGTTTTCTGCTCTTTTCCCATCTGTTTTTACTCAGATGTGGCTCTGCAAACTTTTTTGGCTCATGAGTTTTGACAGGCTGATAGACACTTACATGGTAATCAGTGCAAGTTTTACAAGGTCCTCTCAGAATACTGGTGCTTGCCTATACTATTACCACCAATTTTGTTCTAGAGATATGACATTATCAAGAGATCCTTGGAGTCATTAGTCATCTCCTATGATTTCAGTGGACTTCCAGGAAGTCACATAATGAAAAGCCTCTGATTTTTAATATTTTTTAAATTACTTTAGGACTTTGAAATAAACCAAGTGCTTGAAAGTTCTAAGGCATTTTTAACAGCCATAATTTAAAAAAAAAATCTAGCATATAAAGTGAGGAAGAGATCTAAAGCACAGAATCACAGTAAAATAATAAGTAATGAACTAGGCTGTCCTCCACGGGCTATTCAGATAATGCGTGGCATAGACACTCAGTGGTGCTGCCTGAAACTGCATTGCTGGTCATGAAGGAAAACAGTCAGAAGGATTTCCTGTCATAAATGTGCTGCTGAAGCAAAAAGAAATATACAGCATTAAAAGTTAGAACAATGCCTGACAGTCAAATGTTAAATAAATTTATCTCCAGGTCAGGACAACTTAAAACACATGTGATTGGAACATGGACGAGGATGAAGCCTGAGGTGGTTAACATGTCTTTGATGCGAAAATTGGTTTGCTGTAGTGTGAATGTTAATGTAAGATGAAACAGGAAAAATTTATCCTCTTGAGCAAAGGCTTGAGATCATAAAACACTGGTAGAATGAGAACAGATTTTGAGGCTGAAGCTTGGGAGTTTATAATGATTAACAAAATAAAAAGTTCTGCCAGTTCGATTTTATTCCATTTCCCTCTTTTATTTGTAGAAATTGCTGAACAGAAGTACTTATATTACTGGTTCAGAAGACTAAATGCGTGTGTTAAAAATTTACTAAAGTCTTTAAGTAAATTCATTTTAGCCATTTAGCTGCAGGAACTGTAAGTTCTTTTGAAAACACTAATGGCCACATTCATCTCTGTCTCTGACTCTAAAATCATAGCAGTTACCAGGATTTTTCTCTACCAGTAATGAGGGGCGAGGGCAGACCCTTTTTTCTACTTTCATTCTTTTTAACAGCTTTTGGGTTCTCCTCTAGTTTTACCACATTGAAGTAAAAAAGCTCCCACAGAGATCAGTAATCACATCAGGACCTCAGCTGCACTGACTGCTGCTGCTCCCAAGGGACAAAGCTCCTCCATGTGTTTGTGTGAGCCCCTGCAGCTCCTTCTGTGTCCCCCAAGAAACAGCATGTGCTTGTGGTGGCAGAGCCCAGGGATTCCTAGTGACAATTTCCTGAGATACTCAACATGTCAGGACAGGGCCAGAGCATGGACAAGGATGCTTTGATCCTTGTTTGAAGAAGAGCCCATGTCTGTGTTTATCTTTGGCCCATTTACATCCAGGCTTGTTCCACAACTGTGCACTCGTTCTTCTTGGACAGGTTCATTTCACCACACAGAGTTTTCAGTCATATTAGACTGCACTGATCATTTCACACTTCAAAAGTCTATTGCAGGTTTAAGAAACAAACTGCTATGTTTTGAATTTTAAGGAAAATGTTTTTCCTTTTTTCAACTGTGTGTTATTCACAGGTCAACTTATTTCTGTTAACCTTGTGGAGACAGATGGGAGAAGTACAGTACAAACAATGAATAAAAATAATCTGCCCTGGTAAGCACAATGAAACAGATAAATAAAAAATGTGCCCAGTAATTTAAAGCTACAGTGGCAGTAGCAGCCAAAAACCCCTAAATCTCTACCATACTGCAAGGTAGGGCAATGATACAGTATATGGTAGTTCATGTCACACTTTAAAACTTAAGTTTGTCTCCATTAGCTCTACCATTCCCACAAGTGCAGCTTCTCTTTGCATAAAACTTTTTGGCTGAGACTGCTTATATTGTAACAGTAATGCTTTGTAGACAACTCTGATAGGATGAAGGGAATGCTGGGCATGTCTGGATACCTTCTTTAAGTAGGATATCCTTCCTTTATCTTGGACCTTCCCTAGCAGGCTCAGAAGAGACCAACATGCTTGACTCCTAGTTTGGTATTTAACAGAGAAATATGGACAGTGCCATCTCAGTCCCTATCCCAGTGACCAAAGTCTCCAAAGGCCTCATCCAGGCCAGACCATTTCCTCTGAGGATCCCACCCAGCAGTAAAGTGTACAAAGATTTCCACCCTCTCTGGGCAACAGATTTCATCTGAAGTGAGAAAGCTGTGGAAGTGAGATTGGGCTGAGACAACTGGCTTATTATAGAGGAGGGAAGGAGCAGACCTGAAGCAGTGGCTCAAAGACAACTTATTCTCTGCTTTTGGCACCCTTGGGACACATCTGGTAGCCAGAAGGTGAGATCCGATGACAACCACAGGTGGGGTGACCAGTAAAATGGCATGACTAGGTTAGTGCCATGACCAGGTTAGTGACATGACCAGCTTGCTAACTCAACTCAACTGACGGACTGGATGTGACTAACTCACCCCCACCACTGCTTGTTACTCATATTTTTTTTTTCCAACTTGATGGTGACATTTCAAACAGCAAAAGAGAATAAGACATCAGTAGGAGTGCACTGGATGCTGTTGGATCAGCTCTTCTGAGCTGCAGGAAAACTGGAAGGGAATATGAGCCTTTCCTATGAACACATCCAGTGATCCATTATCCGCAATATTTTCTAGAAAAACATATAAGTAATAAATTCCTTATTTTTTTTCCCTTTAGTAATGCCCCTTTTTGTGTCATCTCTCTCAAGGAGCAGTCCAAAATTAGGGTGGGGGGTCATCAAGGACAGATGAACGCAGCTTTGGAGCTTTATTCAAGATCTGAAGAGATCCTCAGAGTCCTCATAATGAACTCAAAATAATTACACTGTTTGCTGACATTGTGCTGTTTTTATCTTACAGGTTTTTCTCCTGGAGAATGTTTTAAAAGAATGTAAGGGCACAGATAAAAGTACACACAAGAGCAAGGACATTCAACATTAGTGACAAACATCCAGGCTGACACTACATTATTAACATTTGCCTTTTTGTCCCTTGCTTAATGCTGTCAGGAGCGATGAGAGAGTGATAGAGGGATTTCAACCCTGACTGGGCTTATTTGTGGTTTGACCTTCAAGTGTGTTTTCATTAGGCAGAAATTAAATATTTCCTAATGAGGTAATGGGGAAAGTACTTTAAAATATAAATAGCAACTGAAATTTTACTTTTAAATGCTATCAAGACATAAGTCATAAATATGAAAGGGTTCATCAAGACTTTTATTTTTCCTGAATACAGTGATCTGAAAAATGTAGGGAAAAGCAAGATAATTTTCACACTTCTGAAAATTGCTTTCCAAAATCTATCAGCTTAAAAGAACATGATACCAGCACTGTCTTTTTTACACAGCAATTTGATTAGTCTCTTGGACTTACTAAGTCCCATTGGTGGCAAGTTGTGACCATTTGTCTGCTAAATAATTTCTATTTTTCAAAGGGAGCTATCCCTTGAGATAAAAGTGTTATTACTTAAATTTATCTACTAAGTTATCACTAAAATTTATTTTTAGAGAAAGAGAGAAAGAAAGAAGATGAAAATATGGTGAGTTTTCTAAGGTTTTCAGCTACATAATTTGATACTTGAACAGCGCAAACTAATCAGCTAGTATGTTGGATTAAAACACAGTGATACATTCAGTATCTTCCTTACTGTGTTGCCCTTGCTTTTCTATTCCCCACCTCCATCTATTTCCCAGTATTTCAGAGGCCCCATTGATTCAAATAAATGAAATAAATGGATCTGAGAGAGCCTTCTGAGAGCTGAGGCTGCAGACATCAACTCTGAAATTTGAAAACTGAACTGAAACATTTGTGATATGCTCAGTAATGAAAGATATTTTCAATGCAATAAACAGTTACAGGGATTTAAAAATGTGGAAAATATAGTATTACAAATACATGTACTTTTAAAAAAGTATACAGATGGGTTGGTTGTGATTTGGAAAAAGATATTTTTAGAAAAAGCACCCAATGAAGAAATATTTTCTATTTGCAAAATTTGAGAGAGGCAGTAGACAAGCTTCCCTCGATGGTAATTTATATCTGGTTACATCTGGGTTCTGTAAATATTCACCTTTGTACCTTAACAAATTTAAACAAAAGCTGTCAGTAAATAAAAGGGTCACAAGTGTCTTGCAGAGATTTTCTCCTGCAGTCTGAAAGAAAATTCAATCTCTGTGCTACGATCTCTGCTCTTGAGCTCATGGTCCCAACCCCACAGAGCTGTACACAGAGGTAATTTGCAAGGTTATCTACTCAATGCTGCAATTTCTACATCTGAAGTAATTGCTGTATTTGACTATTAAATTTCTTTACAGGTTTTGAATTTGGTACACTTTCACCAGGTTAGGTCTATTTAGCCATGCACACTAAGGCACGGAACTTCAATTGGAGCATTATTTCTGTAGCCACACAGAAATAAAATGGAGTGTAAGCCATAATTACATTACAAAAAATAGTTTTCCAAGGAAATGCTTAGACTGAAGTTACAAAAAGCTGGCAGATGATGTGCAGAATTCCAGGGTGTGTATGAGCCTCTCCTGGCTGAGAGCCTGACTTAGTGACACTCAGAATGCCACTGTCCTTTTGTCAGATATGTGGGAGCACACTGGGACAGTGCTCCCCAACCTTTGATAGGAACAGAAACCATCCGCCTTGGCAGGGGTTGAGCCTGGCTGAAGGAACCTCTGTTCATCAGCAGACAGGATTTCGATGTAGAGAGATGATGGGAAGAATTTATATGTGAGTGCAATTTTTTTTTGCATTTGCTGCCAAATTTCTAGCTCAGGTAAAGAGACAACTCAAAGAACTGCTGTAAAGGGTCAATTTTTGTTGAAGAGTTGGAGATTCATTTGAACAACAGTGTAAAGTTTGAGCTGACAAAGAAGTTAGATGAAATATGTGGAAGGAAAAAATGGTTGAATGTAATAGAAAAATTAATTTTTCCAATTACACTCTCCTAAACTATTGTATTCCCACTGGAGCAAACAATCCAACTGCATAACCCTTGTCCTTTTCCAGACAATTAATACTCCAGTGAAAATAGGTTGTTCAGGGATATTTATAGCCACAGCAGGAATTAGTTCAATTCTGACTGCAGCTGATAAATAACCACCAGCCTGATAGTGTTTCCTATACATCTTCCTCTGACAAGAATTTTTGGAGATTCTGGATAAAACCACTGTGTGAAATACAGAGTGGGGCTCCGTGAAATTGCTTGTAGGGCCACAACTGCACAGACAAACCCACTACATAGAGGAGATTTTAAACATAAGATAAATACATTAATGTATTTACTAGTATAAATATAGAAATGCATAATGCATTTACTAACATATTAACTAGATGGAGAAGCTCATTACAGGGAGAGAAACTTTGAATTATCAGGAAAAGCATTTACTTGCAAGCCCCATGTTTTGTAAGCCAAGCTTTTGACCCCCAAACAATTCCTATGTTCTTGAGTGTTGTTTTATAACAGATCTGGTTGAATGCTCAGAAATCATATGATAAGAACAGGCTTCATATCAAAAGCATCCAGTTATGGTGCTTATTATGAAGCAGTAAGGTTTCCTTGTGTGGATGTTAATATAAACATCATTAAATATTAATGTAAACAGTAAAATTCTTAAAGGAAACAATTGATCTCTCAGGCTTGATTTTGCTTTACTTTACTTTCTCATTGCAGGGGAGTAAACAACACTCAAGCATTTGGTGTCTCTGCTAAGGTGAACCTACACTAGAGTACTGCTAGGCTTAACTACTAAGCTCCAGGAAAAGCCTCTCAGCACAAAAATTATTTACCCCATTTGTTTTTATTTTCTGGGAAATTTTTAAACACATGTTGCATTTAATGGTGAAAATATTATATCTGAGTATTCATACTTTAATCAGAATAGACATTTCTGTTTCACTTAGGTGTTTGCATTGTGACATTAGAGATACTTGCCGGCTAATCACCATGATCAAATGAAATCAACAATTCCTTCTTTATCATTACACAAAACATAAAATTATCTACAGGCTATGGTGTGTCAATGGATTTATAGGAGGATTTTTATTATTTGGAAACTTCCATAAAAATTTCATGCCATGGCATGCAGCTCAGCACATGACATAAGTGGCTCCTAGAAAACAAAACCATGAAAAAAAAAATGGAAAAAGCAGTTCTGCCTATGAGAATGTCTTCCTGAACACCAATATGCTACTAAAGGATAGGATCATGTGGTAATAATTGATTTCAAATCTTTTGACATCAGGAGGGAATTAAAACAGTGGATTATAAACAAACACACAGGTCTGTGAAATGTAGTGGGAGCAGGTTGGTTGTTTTTTTTTCTGATGAGGAGGGCCAATTTACTTTTATTCCAGCTAGGAGATGAATGGAGGATGATTGGATGATTGCTTGATAGCAGATGCTTGTGTGAAAGTGGTCACACAAGAGAGGAGTTCAGTGGACCTAGTGAACACATGCTGTAATTTACTTGCCTGACTCGTCTTGATTGTATACACTGTGTAAAGATTTAGCACATACACTGTTTAACAGTATTGGCCCCCAAAACTCATGACAACTGATAGAAATTCTTTTTTTAATTTCATCAAAAAAGAAGACATAGTGTGACAACATGGAGCTATGGTGGAAGAATCCTGGGATAAATTAACTTAGGATATTGTAGACTCTTCTTCCTTGGACATATTTATGAGTAACCTTCTGTACTAGGGCAATGGTGCAACAGTCTTTCAGTTAAAATCCCTTAGCTTTCTTAGAAGCTGCAGTCAGGAAAGCATAGGGAAAGGCACACTGGGAGAGGGAAGAGACCAGAATGTGAGATGGAAAGGTAGAATATGTTAGGAGAGAGAGACAGGCCTGAATAGAAGGATACACTCTGAAATATGGGGTCAGCAGAACATAACCCTTCAATAAACTCCACAGTCACTGTTACAGCTAGAATAGATTATAGTGATATAATCAAGGCCTCCTCTTTTCCCTATTTTGCATTCAATTCAAACTTTTTTAAAATGGATTTTTTTCTGAAATATAAGCAATGGCAGCAGGATTACTTTTAGTTACTTGCCTTTTAAAAGTGGATTAAAAAAAAAAGAAGAAAGAAAAAAAAAAGAAAATAAAAAGGAATTATTTATTGTTATGGAAAAGACCGGCAGAAAACTCCAACTCTTCCTGTGCTCAGTGTAGGTCTTGGAACTATAGCAGGTTAATCTGTACAGTATCATAGAATCATAGAATGGCTTGGGTTGGAAAAGACCTTAAAGATCATCTATTTCTAACCCCCGCTCCAAGGACAGGGACACCTTCCAGTAGACCGAGTTACTCCAAAGACCCTTCCAACCTGGCCTTGAACACTTCCAGGGATGGGGAATCCACAACTTCTCTGGGCAGCCTGTTCTACATCCCCACCACTCTCACAGTGAAGAATTTCTCCCTAATATCTGACCTAAGCCTCTGTCAGTTTGAAGTCATTCCCCCTTGTCCTGTCTCTACAAGGTGTTGTAAATAGCCTCCTTTATATCTGAAGTGCATTTTTACCTTGCCTTGCAGCTTTTATATAAAAAGGGCATCAGCCATTCCTGTTCTGCTATAGAAGTATGGGTGAAAGTAGGACTGAAATGAAACAGAGTCAAAGCAACTGTCTGGCTTTCTTCTTCCTTGGAACAGAAAGCAAGTTGTGAGGGATATCTATGCTCAGAAAACATAAGTTCAAACAAACACAAAGGGTTGGTAGGATGTTTGGCTATGTAGGTGCCTTCCATTTGCAAAGTCAGCTTAGCAATCTAGAATGAAGAGACATTTCTCTAAACACATTCCAGGGAAAAAAAGTATCCATGAAAGAAAAGATTTTATTTCAATTAAAGGGCAGTTTTTCTGCAACATTACCTGAGTATGTGACAAGCATGATTGAATTTAGGCTGGTATAAGGAAGCTCAAGTTATCCTGGTAGTGAAGGTTCTGGAGTAGCTTTTTAATTGGTGTAATAGTAAAAAAAACTTTGTTGTTTCAAGATAGAGCTCAGTGAATGCAGTAACACCTTTTGAATAGTTCAACTGACTGAACAAAACTTTTGCTATCAGGTCTTTGTTGCATTGTCGAAACAAATAATTACTGTGCATAATTAATTCCATGCTTCAGTGCTCTGCAGCTCAGCTGCAAGCCTGGGAAGGCTTTTTTCCACTCTAGAGGAATAACAAAGCTTTTGAGTTTTATTCACTTGGCCTCCTTTGAAGTAGCAGGGATAGATCACAGTGTTGGCTACTCACTGGTGCTGGAAAACACTGAGTTCTGTCTCTTTTTTGTGATTAACCCACTGACCAGACATGAGGACTAGAAGGGGTTTTCCTTCACGATTTCACACTTTTCTGCAGAACAAATCATG
Organism: Grantiella picta; assembly: GCA_013397955.1. Classification (NCBI taxonomy): domain Eukaryota; kingdom Metazoa; phylum Chordata; class Aves; order Passeriformes; family Meliphagidae; genus Grantiella; species Grantiella picta. The sequence continues at coordinate 191,939 of VZRM01007379.1, read as the reverse complement.
TTTCCTAGGATGTGTTTAGCATTTCACCTAACAAATTCCAGGGATAATTATTTGGGGACTGTTGTCCTCCATCTTGTGTTCTCCTTTCGTACACTGAAAATTTGTTCACTCTGGTCTTCAGTTTGTTGTAGCAATTATCCACAGCAACTTCACACCATTTCACTTCCAGGCTGGTTTTTGTCAGCTGTGAATGCTGTGAACTCAGAGCAAGCTACAAAAACAGTCACACAGGAATGTGAAGTTAAATGGCTCACTCTGATCTCTGTGCCATCTTCTTTTACACAGAGACACAAACCGCCAAGGTCTCAGAGGCAATATTATAGGGGAATATCACTAGAAGCTTAACCTCTTTCTACAGACGCCTGCTGCTGTCCTCTGCTGAGGCCAGGACACTGGGCTAGTCCTGGGCACACTGCAGCCACTGCAATATCTCCTCAACCAGCCCAGGTTTTTCTGGGTCTAGGATCTTAGTGCATTCCTTAGTATTGAATCTGCTTTTTCAGAAAAAACTGTGGATTTGGCTCAGGGTTTACCTCCCTTCATTTGTCAGTCCTAACCCTAACAACTTCCATCTCCTGTCCATACTCTGACATTTTTCCCTTTCCATGTGGAAAGATTAGCAGAAAAGATGTATGGGAGAACCTCCTTTTGGTTTGGTACACCTAATTTCCCTTCCACCAAAACTCCAGTCACCAAAGCCTCCCATGTTATTACCACTCAACCAATGTATTTGGGGAAACAACATACTTTGATATGATGTTTTCTTTTCCTGAAGATGCATCATCAGAGTTTATGAAGTTCTGACCAAGCTTGTGGCCAAGAACACAGGAGGGTGGGAGAAATATGTACTGCTGACCATACTGGGGATGTGGATGCACTTAAAAGCTGGCGGAGGGTCTACATCCTGTGTATGGAGAATGTGATCTTCCACTTGCATGGAGTTCAAAGGTTCAAAATTAACCTTGAGTGCAAACCTTATTCAACCCACACGAGTGTTCTGTTCTTTTTCTCTTTGCTCCTCTCCATTGCTTGCATGCTCATAAGCTTATTACCTCTCTACTTCCAGGTGTTCCATCTAAGAAAGCCATGGCCATGGAAAAGAAATTAAGGCAATAGAAAGAAAGGAAGTAACACTTAAATTAGGATTAACTAATGCAATATTTGGGATTTTATCACAATGGTTTCTCCAGACACCATGAAATAATTAAAGGGAGCACCAATCATGGCCTATGGGGAAATATATTTAAAAAACCTGATTTGGAGACTCCGATAGAAAGCACTTCTGCAAGCAGTCTCATTAATTGTGGTGATATTCAGTGTAGGAAACAGCAAAATCTGATCCTAAATGAGACTTCAGGAACATAACAGCCTGCACATATAACACATATCATTCTTACCATACTATTATTTCTTTAAAATTGTCAGAGCTTAGTGCTTTCCTTGAAACACAGTTCTGCTGTCATTGTTCTGATGACTCATTATTCAAGCTACTCCAATGAATCATATTAGTGTTCTCCCAAAATAAAGGTATAAATAGATATAACTTTGGAGCACAGTTTTCCAAACTGTTGCTAGACAAAGTTTGCTCCCTTCATTAAGAGAAGGTCTTCATAAGATTTTAATAGCTTGAAGTTTCATACATACAAGAATGACTCAAGCGAGCAGTGGACTGATAAAAGCATGTACTCACATACACAGTGATAGGTCAAATCTTTTAGATTTTATTTTTTGTTGTTTGTTTGTTTCATTTTTGGTTTGATTTTGAGGAAAAGTTTTACACTGAGTCATTAGAGAGCATTGGACAAGTAATGATCTTCAGATTTTCTGTGTATTTTTAAAGTGTCATAGCCATCACAGTTGTATGTTGGTTTGAACTGGTAAGATTACAGTGTTAATAGGAGATAATGTTATTGTATTATATGTTAATACTGAGCTAGGAGGCTGCCTCTCAGTGATATTTTACATCTCAGCTGCCTCTAATTTTGGATCCTGAATTCTGAGAAAGTGATGCCACCTGGTAAAATATTTCAAGCATTAAAAAGCTTGAGGAATGTCCATTGCCCCACACTTCTAATTATATTTTTCTGTTATTCTTTGACTTTTCAGACATGAACTTCAGTCTAGCTGCACACTGGCACAGAAATTAATGCTTTGATTTTTCTTAGTATGGTAAAAATGCTACTGTTGCCGCTCTCTAAAATTAGTTTTTGGGGGATTATAACAATTTTCCTCTTAGGTGAAATAGATTATTTAATCTAAACTTTGGACACGCTTTAACATGAAAAGTAAGTCTGAGAATAGAGACCGTGGCTTTTGCATTACATTTTCTCTTTTATAACTATGTTTGTCCCCTTTCTTTTTCCTACTCCTCCCAAAAAATGCCACCTGGGAAGTAGAGAAAGAGCTGAATTTTCACTAAGGCTGCTTGAAATGGTGCTAATAACTTAAAGGCATTTATCTGCATAAAAGGGACAATTTGAAATTTGAAATATCATTTCCTATCAAATGGACAGAGAATAGAAAGTAGTATGTATAAAGGCTAACACTATTTCTCATGGCACAATTCAGCTTCTCATACTTTGACCAGTGGTCAGAAGAGCTGTGTAACAATCTAGTCATCTAGTCTTTTTTTTTTTTTTTTTTTTTGAACACTGCCTTTTTCCAGACTTTCCTCCTGGGCTTGATAATGGATAATTCCCCTTAAGCCTTCATTGCAGCATTTGCTACCACTGTGGTTCAAAAATTCTCCTTTGAAAAGCTGCAAGGAAGTGCTGTGCAGTCTGATTGTGTAATCCAGGTCTCACACCAGGTAAGTTGTTTGTGTTGTTAGCTACTTAAAGTCCTACTAAAAATCCCGTCCTTGAAAGGACCAGCTAATACATAATGCCACTTAAAAAGAGAAAGCACTTCTTATCTAAGAGCACATCATAATGTTCTTGGTGCTCTCATGCCCAGACAGAGAAACACTCTGCAGTGTGATTTAATCTAAAACTCTCCAACCCTGAGCATGTTTTTGTAGGTGTTTAGGTGCAGAGACAGTATGGTCTCTGCATCCCTGAAATTCTGCTCCAGCACTGTCCTTCTGGTACTCTGGGGCACACCACAGTGAGCTCTTCCACCTCAGTGAGATGCAATGCAAGGCAAAGATGCATGAGATTATCTTGACGTCTGTTTCCATGTGCTGAACCGGGAATCAGCCAGAGGTTAGCAGAATTAGATTTATCTGTCTTATAAAAAGCTTTATGGCATTCTGGAAAAGTTAAATTTCAGAGTGCTGTAATGCTCAAGATGTATTAAAGATTTTTAGGAAGGGTTTTTTCTTTATGATGCTTCCCCCACGTGCTGATGAAAACTTCTCCCTATGGACCACTTTTGTATCTCAATACTATCTTTGATCCTCTAGAGCTTCTTTCCTGCCAGTGTAAAATATTGCTTAGCATTTCTGTCTCATCCTAGTCAAGTTTAGACTGTTTCTAACACTGCCTTCAGGGTTTATAAAAGTATATGCAATGCAATTGAGAAAGATTATATAATTATATGGGAGGAAGAGAAATTGGATGCCATGATGAGATAGGAATATTACAACAGGAGAGAGCAGTGTGTGAAAAGAAAATAGATAGATGGGCAGTATTTAATATTACTGATGAAACTTTAAAATCAAGGTTTGCTTCTTTCAGAAGTAAAAAAAAAATATAAAAAAATTAAAAATCTGAAGTACAAACAAATTCAGCAATTGTCCCTCTCCTGTAGCTGCAAAACTTCCTCCTCTAAAACTTCATGAAATGTCTCCCTGTTTTCTGGGTACTTTCTAGTCCCAGCTGTCATAATGCCGAAGTCCTGGACAAACAGCCAAAGCACAAATAAACATCAGTTATGGATGCAAAACTGAGGCTGATGTGTCTCAAACATACCCAACTACTCAGGGAGACCCCATGCAGTCTGACTTCAGGAACATGTCAGATCTTCCTGTGCTAGGTTTGCTAAAGTTGGTACTTCTGACTCTAATAAAAGCTGAACAGGCAAGTAATTTTCAGAAAAAGATTATTTCAGCCTGCCTGCAATGAAAGAGAATGATCAGGGAGGTCAGTGAAGGCTTTCCTCCTTGGAATTTCTTACAGAGAGAAACTTTAGTACTACAGCTTGCTCAAACTGTGACAGACTTGCACTTGAACTCAGAATGAAATTTTTTGAGCATCTGAAGAAAATTAGGAAATTGTAGAAAGACAGTGTTAATAGAGTTTTGAAGAGATAATCATAACCTAACTCAGGTCACCTAGTTAATCGTGGAGATTTGCAGTCTGACATTGAAGGTCCCATACCAGTATTGAGCCAGAGGGAAGCTTGCAACGGAAAACTCAGTGCAAGTTTTCTTCTACTCCCTTGAAGGAGCAATCTTATTATTGAAAAATTATTAGGCACATGCAGCTCTGGTAACCATCATTACTGTGTGCAGGCTTTTCTGATGAATCCTGGGAAAACTTAGTAGTGTAACTTTTGGTCATCCTGAGAACAGATCTGGAAAATTCAGGTCTGCAGATGGAGGATGAATTAAATTATGTTACTGGAGATAATGAAAAAAATTTAGCCCCATTTCACATGTAAAAAATATTTTCATACATGAAAGGAATCATCACAAAACTTTTCAAAGTACAAGTGAGTATAGATGCCCAGTTATAAAGAAAACACTTGACCAAGAGATTAATTTTACTGACACAGAGCTTTTCAGCACAGCAACTCAGTGTTTTCCCTCCATCTTCACAGGAGTCTCTGCTGTACAAAAACACAGATTGCAAAGGCTCTGCTTTTGCAAAAATTATAGCACAGTTTCACTGCCCTTCTCGCTCTGTGTGCTGAACAGATCTGACAGACCACAGGAGCCTTGTGCTTATCGCTGCAGTTATGCACTGTAAAATATCTTGCACACGGATGGGAAATGCATTTTGTCCATCTCCTCCTGAAAGAAAGCAGAGCCCCAGATATGCAATTTTTCATCCTTAGAAAAAGGAGGCAGATAACTTCCAGGTGGGAGATATTAAAAAATAGAGTGGACCTTAGAACAGATGCAAGTGTAAGTGCATATTTTGGGTCAAGTCGTCTTTACCTAGTAACTCTTCATTACTGACTTCAGCCTTGGAAGAGTGGTGGGGAACTGCCCCCTCCAGAATCTATTTCCTTTAAGGAATAGCTCTGTAAATCTGTGGGAATATATCAAAAGCAAAAAGTAAGCTCAGAAGTTCAATATCAAGGGAAAAAAAATAACATTTTTCTGTATCTTCCGCACTGACATATGTCTGACGCTTTGAATGTGTATATAAGCCTCACTTAAGGAAGCATGCATTTTCCTGCATGAGTTATTTAATGCCTCATATCCTCCTTCATCATGAAAAATACCCTCTAAGTCGTCTATATTTGAAACAGAATAATAAATACATCTTTGGACTAAAACTGTACATGAAGATTAGCACAGATTAATATCTTGGTGTTGCAGAGTGTAAGAAAAGAGCAACAAACAGCCCAGGCAAAACTGAACTTTCAGAGGAACACTTCTGTTTTCTTTCCTCTCATTCTTCTCTCTCACATGACTTCTTCAACATGAGAATTTTGAATAAAGTTAGGAAGTTTCTTCATGTCTCACTGCTTTTTCTTTTTAGTAGTCACATAAGGACGCTAAAGCACAACTCTTCACTAAGCCATGAGCTATTAATATCAGCTTACCTAGGCTGCCCAGAGAAGCTGTGGATGCCCCATCCCTTCTTGTGTTTAAGGCCACACTGGATGGAGCTCTGAGCAACCTGGACTAGTGGAAGATGTCCCTTCCTGTGGCAGAGAGGCTGGAATTAGATGATCTTTAAGGTCCCTTCCAACCTAAACCATTTGATAATTTTATTATTCTAATGGATAACTGCTAACCTGAAAAGTGAAATGAGCCAGCTGGCAAAGTTGTAAAATGTGTTGGCATAAAAGGAGGTACAGTAAAGCACGTGCCTTACCAAAATATATAGCCCTTCACATAAGAGTGGTGTATCTCTTTTCTATTGATGTGTTTTCTAATGCCAGCAGTTGAATGCTTTCAAGACTGGGATGTGTCAGACTGCAATTTCGAGAACTTGTTTTCCTTTTAATAGAAAACTCCACATGGATTTTGTTGCAGGGGACTGTAATTCTGTTTTGCAATCAAATTATCCTGGCTATTTAATCTAAGGACTGAAGTATGTTCTAGCAAAAAAAAAAAAAGTTTAAAAACCAATTCAGAGAATTATATCAGTAAACATTGAATTATTAAATTATCTGCTCTATATGATTATTTTAAAAACCATCTTTTTTTTTTACAAATAGGCTAAACACAGTTTATTCCATTATTACAAACTCAACGAACCTGTGGGTCTGTGATATTTGCTTCTCGTTCTGGAAACTAAAAGAGAAAATGAAGATTGTATAAATTTCCTCCCATATTTGTTCAATGCTTAAACAAATTTGCTTGACCATCTTTTCAATCTCTTGATGTTTTCTTTTAACAATATCATTTTAATATTTACTGGTACTATCTTTTGTTAGTATTAGGTAGTATTACAGGATCACTGAGATAATTTAAATCCAGTTGCAGAAGTTTGATCATTTACTCCATCCTTTACTCCTGGAGGTCCTCACGCCCCAGAGCATGGGATTTGGTGACACCTAAACTCTTGCCAGCTTTTCTCTGGATGGGCTGTGTAATGTTTTCTGCTGCATATTCCACATTGTCTTTCCTGAGGTCTACTAGCAGTTCACTTATAAACATTCATCCCATTCTCTCCTAGCAGGGCCTGGGATGGCTGCACATGTTCTGTAGGGAGCCTGAGCTAGGATATACTCATCACAGCAGTCTCCACGGGGAGCACAGATCACAGGTAATAAGGTAGCCCTACATGCCTATACTCACCACCTGGTCCATATTCATCTGGACCATGTTCAAAGTGTCCTGAGGGTGAAAAAGTGATAAAATAGACAATTCTCTCCAAATATATACTCTATGTGTTTGAGTAAAATAGCAATTGAACCGTGGAAACATTTTCATGCATTTACAAGATCATAAATTTCTTTAGTCTTAACTAAGACACTCTGTCTGAATGAAATATGTGACTGAATAATGTATACTTATGTTCCTGAAGACTATTTCCAAAAAATTCAAGTTTTCAGGAACAGGAGATGTAAACTAGAGCAAGAAAAAGTCAGTGTTTTACATGTGTGTTTGTGTGTGTGTTCTGTGATCTCTAGTGTGGTTTAAGAGTTATATTCTATTTTAAAAAAATCTGAATTTTCTGAATAGTGTTTTTGCATAGGAATATGATTAAAAGTTTATTTCCATCTTCAAGCCATATGGTGAGTAGTGATTCACATTTGAAAATAATTCCTGGTTTTTACTTCCTCTGGTAGCTCTTGGGAATAAAAGCTGAAACAAGAAAACTAAGCAAAAGTGTGTTCCCAAACTGACCTTTTGCTGGAGTTAGATCAAACTCATATCTGAAATATTTAGCATTCTTTCCTACATACACATTTCTAGAAGACTTCATGGTCACCCAAGCATTTTCTGATTGCTTGAGCCGACCCATGGGTTCAGGAGCAGCCAAAACCCATCAAGTTTTGGTGGCTGCGGAGTCTGGGCTGCAGCCAGGAGCCACGTTATGAGTCTCTGCAGAACTTCAGAGGCATCTGTGCCTGAGGATGAAGCCTGACAAGGAGGTGCTCTGGGCTTGATTCCCACTCCCCCCCAAGAGTCTGCTCCTGGGCTGCCTTGCTGCCATGGCCAGCAGGATCATGCCCTGAGTGTGTTTGTGCCTCTCTCCTCTGCTGCCTGCCTGGGGAAGCAGCTCCAGCGGTGAGCACAGCACAGGAGCCTGGCTTAGAGGGAGTTTCTGCCACAAGAGAGAGCACAGCAATACCCAAGGGGACCATTCCTGCTCCAAGCAGCACCTGATCAAAAATATGATCATCTGCCAGGCACAGCCAAGTGCCACTGAGGCCAGCCCAGCTCTGCATGAAGAAAGGAATCAGTTCAGACTGATTAAATCACAGGGCTGGAAGTGAAACAAGGCAAAGACTCAACAAGTGAGCCCAAGTGCTAGGAAGAAAAAGGAAAGAAGGACACAGTGCTTAAATTCAACAGAGAAACAAAAAGACTAAGAAAGCAGATCCAGCTGCTGTTGAATTTAGCTGAGTTCCCTTGGACTTTGTGAAAACATAAAACTGGGAGAACAGTCTCTGTTATGTATCCAGGTGTGCCTTGGTAATCTCATCAAATCAGGGGAAACATCAGCACCAAATCTTGGTTACACAAGATTTCAAATTGGAAAGTTCCCAAAGGGAGGAAGAATAGTATAGAGGAATAATTTTAAAATTATTTTAAAATCACCCTTTCCCAGTTAATTGTTTTCTTCACCCCATGCCTACCAGATGATGTAGTAAGTAAGCTAAATAAAAATTGCTCCCTCATTTTCAGTGAAATTTTCTGAGCTATTTCACAGATTAGTGTATGTAGCACAGAAACATAAACCGTTAGGGTTTTGCACTAGGTCAGGACCTGGTATAATTTGTCATCTCTCATCTCTCTTTCACTCTCTCTGGGCACTATCAGGCTCCTGATAAGACTCCTGTCCAATGGATAACTTCTAGCTCTCCCTCTGGCAGGTGAAAATAGGGCAATATGAAACATAGGAAACTCCTAAGGAAATGGTTCCTTGCTTTGTATTTCTTATGCTTTGTGTGTATATAACTTTTGGAGAGTGAATAGGGTTTGCCATTTTTGAATATACTATAGGCTATAATTTTCTCATCTGCTTTGGCCATGTAGATAAAGTGTATTAGAGATAGCTCAAGCAAATCAACAGTTATGAAATCCCTTAATTTTATGGAGATTATATTGTTGAGCTGGTTGCAAAAAACCCTAGTCCCGTTCTGCCAAAAAGCCAGCTGTAAAATCTCAATTCTCAAATATGCAATTCTGAATTTTTAGTTTTACAGAACATTATCTTATCCAAGAAACTAAATACATTATTGATACTATTGCACAAGATCTAAAGAATTAGCCATCTAAAAGAAAATTAGATGATAACATTTACTTTTGATGTGTTTTATAAAAATGCTTATGTGCAAGTTTGTGTAATTTAAACTAACATGCTGGTTTTTTCTGCCTATTCTTTAAAAAAAAAATCACCAAAGTTACCACAGAAATTCGAACAGTGCACCTAGATTGTATACATTTCTACTCATGATGCTACAGAAAAAAATGCAAATATCTTTGGCTTAAATAAATGTACGTGAGTGGTATCACAGTGAACACCTTTTTATGAACAGGTGAGTAAATACAGAAAACCAGATGAAATGCAAGACAGCCCTGATTTTAAAAACTGAGATTCAGTGGCAGGCAGTGTTTGCCTTAATTGTGACAGAATTTTGCTGTAACATATTGAAATTTCTCAGTTACATGGGTTCTCTAGACTGCTGAGTCTCAGCAGGACCAGAAGGTTGTCCAGCTAGGTATTTAAGCAGGATGAGACAAAGGCATTTCACCTGGGTGTAGGAGAATTTGAAGTATCTTAGAGAAGAAGAGAAACCACAATGAAGGTACACTTCTCTTTCCCCAGCCTCTTTATAGCGGGAAAATTTCTCATATTCAGAAGAAAAATTGTATTTCAAATCATGCAAATCAAGTTGACCTGAGGAAACACAATCCCACTTGCTACTTATGCAGGGATGCTTTAAAGCAATTGCACAACAACCATCTTTGCAAATAATTCACTTAACTGCCTAAGCATTCCAGCATCTTGTCTATGCTGCATTCACCCTAGGGCAAGGCCATCTCCCACATGTATAAAAGAAAAAGATTGTGATTTGTATAGACACCCATTCAGTTTTTGAGAAGTTCCTGAGAAAGAAAATCAGCTAGACATGTGTTGTTCAACGTTAAATGGTAAGACTTAAACATAAGAGTTTCTCTCATCCTCCACTGGTACAAGATGGAGTCAAGGCCTGAAGCTCTACTGCATGCAACTCTTGTACACCAGCAGGGTCTACTCAGAGTTTTCCAGAGAAGATATGGATGCACTGACAATGAAATCAATGTTTGCAGATGATTATCTCATTTAAGCCACTTTCCCAGACCTCTTAAATACACTCCATCAATCTCCAAAATCCTTCAGAGCACAGGTTGAAAATATCCAATCTGGAGTTCTCATCCTGTGACTGGAGTGCCATATGCTTCCCAAAAGACAGCACAAGCTCAGTGTTCCCAAGAAAAAATAAAAGAGGAAAGCTGGGGAAAGCCTCTTTCTCTCTCTAATTCTCATTCTCTTTTGTATCCTTCCTGTTGGAGGCATACATATTGGGTGGTGGGGCCAAACCAGCAGCTGAAAAATACCTATTTTAACCACCTCCACATACAGAGATACAGTAATAAAGTGCTGCTAGGTGGCTGGGTAAAGAGGAGTTCAGTCAAATCCCTTTCAAGTGCAAGACGAAGAGAAAGACAAAACAGAAAAAGGAATCACAGCTGGAGGAAGAAAAGGAAACAGCAGCAATCAAAGGTTGATGTTCCAGGAGCTGATCAGGATCCACTCCAACTTTGTGGAGATGCTGAAATAAAGTGTCTTTTCTGATTGATTTGACCAGCTTTGAATGCCTTCCATAATTATGTTAGTGAATGCCTAGTGGGTTCACAGTACTTATGTACAGAAGCCTGATAATTTCTTAAGCAACTGCAATCATGGTAGATTTGATTCCTGCCAGTACAATCATCCCACACACTCCCATTTTGTGACCCAAAGTTGAACACTGCTAGCCAAGGTTACAGCATCCTTCTGTAGCTATCAACTAATCAAAATTGAATATATATTTTTTATATTTTTCCCCCTACGTTCCTAGTTTGTTTTGGCTTGTCCTGCCAGCCTGCAACTCAGTGGCACCATGATATATTGCTCTTTATAACATCCTTTAATTCTCACCATCCAATAAATGCCAGACTACCAACTACCATTTATCAAAAAAATTGTGGAATGAAATCAGGTTGGGCTATTATCACCTCAAACATGCCACAGCAAACAAGCTGTAAAACCACTTTCAACATGTTTACTTGAATGTCTGCTCTTAGAATGGATGGACACTCCCCAGAAAGGAATTCCAGTTTCATATGGATATAATAACTAGTAAAGAAAATGGGCAATATCCATTAAATTATTCCAGTGAGTACAAATAGCAGTAGGGATATAAGATATTAGCACATGGATCTGTTATTCCCATGACTTATTAGGAAAACTGAAATAAATTATTATACATATTGCCTAATTGCTAATACTTTTCTCAAGTTTTATTTTGAATTCCTTATTTATTGACTCCATGGTTTCATGTGAAGCCTTCCCCAAAGGCAAGCACATTCATTTAATAGTGAGCAGTTAAACATTTCAAACAGCTTCAGAGATAGCCCATAACAATAAAAAGGATATACTTAATCTGGATACGCATATTTCATAAATTTCTCCAGGGCAGTGTATTCCCACTGCAGTGTTTTGCCAGCATAAATGCCAGCACAGCTGTCTTTATCTTTCCCCCCTGGGTACTAGTGTTCCTCCTAATGTTTCATAAGGGAAATTAAAAGGGGAAGTTTGGTACAAATCATTTTAGTTTTTAAAAGAAAAGAGAATTCACACTCAGGACTGGCACTCTATCAAAGCAGCTTTTCACTTATTTGTGGGTCATTTGTGGAAGAGACCATATTTCTCAGGCTTCTGAAACAATTCTTTAGGTCTGTTGGTACCAATAAAGCTAAGTGACACACATGAAGTTTGAAAAACAATTAAGTCTTTTGTGCCATTACAGTGATTGTGGAAACGTTTTGTTTTATACTACAAATATTTACCTGATGTTACCAGACAGTTTTTTCGTACAAATTCTGCCCTTAAGCATTTGGGGCATTCCTTCTATGATCATTGTACTGGGTGTTTTTTATTGTCATCATTCAGCTCACAGGTTGCCTTTTTGAATAGTTCAGCCTACCACAGCTTCTTGCTGTTACTATGGTATCTTTTTATTCCAAATAAATACCGAAATCTTCAGTTGATTAATGACTTCAGAAACTAAGCAGAGATCTGCTGGGGTAACTGAAGCAGTGCAAGATTCCACTTGTTAGAGACCTATTCCTCAGCTATTTGTTTATATGGAGCCTCCCTCCTCTGTCTTACAGACAATAAATGCATGATGCTCCCATTGCAGTGGCCTCCAGGTCAATGCACTGCATGGATCAGTAAAAAGAACACTCAGTCTCAGTGAACACAGGATTTTATGGCTTTTAACAATGCTTGTCACTCTTTAATGAGGGCACAGAAACTCTTCCGGCAGATAATTTCGCCCCAGATGTTTTAAGGTTAAGAGAGCCGCTTTAGTACTAGTGATTTCATCCTCATTAGTGGAAGAGGGTGGATGCTGTGGGTGGAGGAACCTTGTGAGCTTCAGGAGGAGATGGAGGACTGAAGACTGTACCTGAAGAGACCTCTGTCTGCTACTGATTCCTGCAGGATAGCAGAACTTCCAATGCTGCTCTTTCAGGCTCTTGTCTGGACTGATTCCAGCCCAGCTGGAAGTCATTGCCACATCAAAGACATATCTGGATGGGGATATCAACTCTCTGCCCATTTTGCATCTGCAATGCAGCAACAAAGGCCAGGACAGAAGAGAGGTGTTGTAATGACATCATTTTCACAGAATCACAGAATATGCTGAGTTGGAAGGGACACACAAGGATCAACAAGTCCAACTCTTAGCCCTGCACAGGACATCCCCCAGAGTCACACCATGTGCCTGAGAGCATTGTCCAAATGCTTCTTGAACTCTCTCAGGCTTGGTGCTGTGACCACTTCCCTGGGGAGCCTGTTCCAGTGCCCAAGCACCCACTGGGTGAAGAATGTTTATACTAATATCCAACCTAAACCTCCCCTGACACATCTTCAGGCCAATCCCTAAGGTCACTGGGCACCACAGAGAAGAGATCAGAGTCTGCCCCTCCTCTTCCCCTCATGAGCAAGTTGTAACTGCAATGAGGTCTCCCCTCAGTCTCCTCTTTTTCAGCTGAACAGACCCAGTGACCTCTTTCCAGGAACTACCAACTGTCTAATAAATTGTAGACAATTTCAGAATAATTTTAACTGTGAGGATTGTCTAAAAATTGACTGTCCCTACAACTCTGCAGCACAACAAGAGTAATACAATTATTGCTAAGGCATTCCTGACACACACAAGAGCTTATTTTGGAGACCATATTATTATGCCTGGACTTGTGAGTTACTGTGCAGTGATGGAACAGTGTTAGGAAACTAATATATAGTTACCTCACAGTTAATCACAAAGATCTTCAGAAACTCTGCCTTATATATCTCCTAAAGCCCACCTCAGGTAAAGACTATAGACTGAGGCATTTTTTTCAGTCAGGAAATACTAAATTAAAGTAAAATGAATTGATCCATTTTCAGGATGCATGAGGCTGTTCTTAATACTTCATAGTATGACAATATCATATTTATATTAATGTTTATATTGTTCAAAACTGCAAAGGTTGAATGCAATGGAGTGTTTCCCAAGAGGAAGGGGGAGCAGGGCTAACAGAGGTGTTGACCTTTCTTACCTGCATCCACTGTACCCTTTTAACACAATACAGGTGCTGACAAGACTCAGCAGCAGGACAGAGATGGAGGATGGAGGCAATCCAGCTGCATCATCTTGGTGTTGTCGGTGCTACGGAGGAGCCTGGCAGCCCTAGCAAGACTTATGGGGAGCTCCAGCCTTGACCAGGAAGGAGGAGGCCTTTATGGTGAATATTTATTATTTTATTCTCATTTCTGGAGTGACTGAATTCAGTTTTCATTAAGCTACTCTGAAGATTTGAACCAGCTTTGCTCACAAGTCTTTTCTGCCAAGGACTAGACCTGCTTAATTTCTTCTACACCTGGAGGTAAATCAAGGTGAAATTAATTAAAGCTAGGTAACTAGGTGAGACCAAATCTAAGCACAGCATATCCTCACTCACTCTTTTCTTTTTAATTACTCTTGGGTATCAGTGACATGTCTCAAAAAAGGCACTTTAAAGCAAAATATTACTCCTTTTTTTTGATGTCTTGTTGATGTGCCAGTACTTCATCAGGAAGAACGACTGGAGATCAGAGAAGTATGAATCTGATCAGAGAAGCATGAATCTGCAGATCCCATATGCTCTATGAAATCCTGCTTTTGGAGTGAGGAAACAAAATACATGAGGGATTCATAGCTCTCTCTCTTTGGAGTTCAGTCTGCCACAAATAATAGTCAGATAATCAAAAGTTAAATAGATCTGGATGGGTCTTTATGGGCAGGAAACTGCAAAATAGGGATCATAATGCAAAATTATCTCTTTTTTATAACTGAATTAATAAATACCTTATTCTTAGCTGCGCCAAATCAATACCTCTGCCTCCTGTTCTCAGGGGCTACACAGCTTTATCTGAAGTCTTAATAGTGAACTGCATGTTTTTTTAATGATCTTCACTGTGAAGCACCACAATGAACAAGGGACCAATATTTCATGTGACAAAGCACATCGTAGTAGGACAATAGTAGGAATGAGTGGAAATAGATGTTGCCATAATCCACCAGGAATAACAGGATGAAGGAAGGATTCTTGTAGTATGTAGGCATCCTCTAGGACACGTTAGTTAGAAATTTGTTTCATGTGGTGTAAGCTCCCCAAACCAGATTACATTTCCCAGAAAACATTGCTGAGAGCCTCTCCTATGAGGGAGGGATCAGCTCCATAGTTGACAGCATCAAAATATTTTGGTTTTCAGCTCCTTATCAACAAATCAAACATCTCAGCAGGTGTAAGCCCCTGGGTTGTTGACAACCTTTGTTCTTGCATTCTTTTTTCATACATACAGCTCCAACCAAAAAAAAAAAAAAAAAACAAAACAAAAAACAAACAAAAAAAACCCAAAAAACTAACAAAAAACCTCTGTTCCAAATCTAGAAACCAACATAATAACTGCAGAGGTAATATATATGCATCTGTCTGCTGACCACTGGCGCAGGGCCTGAGTGACTGATTAAAATCAATTACTCAGATGTGGCTGCAATCTTCTCTTAATTACACATACTCTTAATCCAGAAAGATAAGTTTATTTATAGCACAATACAGTATTACCTTCTTGAATTTCTGCTAAATTACTGTCTACTATGAGTTTGTACAATTTTAGTATTAAATATTCACTTCCAATTTTTAGAGAAGTCCAGTTTTCTCCTTGATAAATAGTCCTTTACAACAGAGCAATTTAAAAAATTGACTGTTTGTCCAAACACATCACAGTCAACATGTATATGTGGTAAACCACCACAGGAAATTTGACTTTTGCTCCCAAAAAAGAATTTTAAAATCATAAAGGTGTGGGGTTTTTTGTCTTGGTTTTACTTCTGTGCATTGAACTCTGTCTGTCTTTTTTTACAGAAAAACACTGCATTAGTATAATTATGATTCTTTTGTTTGGTGTTATAGAATCTGGGGGAGGAAGCAAATGGAGCAGTAACTGGAAAATAAAGTATTCTTTGAGAACAATGGCTATTTGAAATCTGGTCAGGCAATTAAAAAGAATAGCAGCTTTTATCATGAAGGGTCTTAAGATAAAGCATTAATTTTAGAGTGAATCTGCCACAGTCTTTCAATGTCAGTAGGGAGTATACAGCACTTTTGGGATCCTTCTCTTCCTCTTAAGCATCACTTCTCAATAGAAGGTATTACTCTGGGGTGCCATGCCATGAGCTATTCAGAATGACAACTGTTTAGAAGAAGTCCACAAGAATACTTAAGCAAACTGTTCTGTAACTGAAGGTGTAATCATATTGAAAACAAGTGAAATAAAGTTGTAAACTTGACACTATCTGAATAAACAGAAAGGTCAAGTACTTGTGAAACTGGTGACTCAGAGCACTGCTTTTTTTTGTCTACCAGGGGCATATGAACCTGTAAGACTCTGAATTTTTTAACACACTTGGTTTAAGAGAAGTCATGTGTCTGGAAGGCACTTCTCTCTGTACAAGCCAAACTGCATTTTCTACATCATCAATATGAATTATTTTTATCATTCTTTAGAATTTATAAAGTATATTTCTTATCAATCCAATGGAATTTCATTCTTTACCTGAATGAATTATTGCTCCATGATAATTTCTTGTGTTCTCACTCAGTTTCCGCCAGTCAGCCATAATAATGCTGTATAAGTCAATCTTCAAGATTAGTCACAATCCTGAAATTTTATGGTGCATAACAGATTTATCCTGGAAAACCTTTAGCTGAGGAAAAAGGAAAATAAAATTATATATTGCTTTAATGGTAAAAAAATTTTCTTGATGTATCTGTGTTACATCATGGTTAAATCAAAGCCTTTGATGTGGGAATATCCAACTTTCAGAAAGGATGATTTCACCCACCTGGATCAGTTTATTCTTGATAACAATGAAAAGTGTATCTCTAAGATTTGACTCCAGCAAGGACTTTCAGCCGCAAGCTATCTATTATGTGTATGATTATGTATGCAAATTCCCTTCCTCAATTATATAAAATATGAGATTTCTAGCATTTATTGAAAACAGGAAGAATTTTGCATACTCCCATTTATTTATTTTGCATACTCCCACTTTATATCCTCTTTACCTTTCTTTAAGCAGTCATTTGGTTTCCCATTTTTTTTTTCTAATTGAAAAGACCTGCAGCCCTGTTTTATATATCACCTAGAAACTGCAAGCACAGTTTAACCACCATAACATGAAATACTGGAGGTATTTTGTCCTCATCCACATAAGCGTTTTTTATTCAAAGAAAATAATGATTTTTTTTAACCACCGACCCACAACTCATGTATTTTCTGAATTTATATTAAAAAGATCCTTTACTTCATCCCTTTTAATGCCTGACAGAAGAGCTAAGTGCCATTGGACATGCTATTATCTCCCTGCCTAGAAGACCTGAGCTCAGGACAATCTGTCAGAAAGAGTGTGACCTGTAGGTTAATGGATCAAGATAAATTGAGGTGAAAACCCCAAAACATCTAAACTGCAACTAATTCTAACACAATAGTTTAACGGTTAATCATACTTCTATTCCATGTCTTCTCATTCTCCAGAATCATTGTGCTTCAATATCCTCCTCTTAATCCTGGTAACTGATTCTTCAGAAAATGGCAGCTAAATCCCATGTTGAGCTAGTTAAGCAGAAGTGTAAGGGCAGCTGGCTTTCAAGAGGTCTGCAACACTTAGTGCTCTGTTTCTTAGAGGTATCAGGCATGTGAGTTGTACTCCTTGTCAGTCCAAATGCCTTTATAGATGAAACCAGAAAAATCAATCTTTGTTTTAATCAGTGTGCAACTAATGAGAATTCTAAGGTCTCAAGGCAATTTAATTGGGCTATTAGAACATCAGAGTATTTCAGTGGGAAACTAAGAACCTAAATGTTTACTTAGCTCTAGTGCTTACAGCCATCTTCCCACCAGCTTTAAGAGACCTTTTGCCATCTGGGGTTTCCTCTGCAGATTTATTACCAAGAATTATCCCCAGCCTTACCTGGATTTGTTCCTGAGTGTAGAGTGAAGAACATGATGAGTAAGAGTAGAAGTAGAAAACCTGATTTAAAAAGGCAGGGAAAAAACAACAGCAACAACAACAACCACAAGAAAATTGCAGTCCTTGGTGCTCCGTAAACAAAATAATCTGTTTTGAAAGAAAACTACAGCAGTGAAAGGAAAAAAGGATTAACTTTCAGCTGTGATAGAGCTGAGACAATTACAGACGTCTTATCTTGTGAAAGTGGTTAAGTGTAAGCCTGAAAATAAAGAAGATTGGGAAAAAGAAAATACCTAGTCAACCTGTGATTATATACTAGCAGAGCAATAGATCTGAATCTCAGATTTGAAAAAATGCCTTTAAGACTTTAAGCTGAAAGAATTGGAATTCTGGGTTTATTTCTGTATTTCTACTTGACAGGGATTTAGCTAAATAAGAATTTTCTCTAACTCAGAGACAGCTAAAAACTCAGCCAGTGTTACTGTGTTAGATGTGAGCTACTGCTGCATGACACAAATTAGCCCTATGCAACCATTACTCAAAACTCATGTAAAATCCACCTTTACTGTCCTCCATTTCTAGAGTCTGAGAATTCACTCAAAATACAGATAAAACATTCCCTTGAAAGTCCCAGCTTCCCTTGGAAACCCAGCCAAAAACCCATTTCTCCTGAAGTTATAAAAGAAATTTTCCCTCCTTGTCATTCTCCATCCCTGACTCTTAATGGGGAGCAGCTTGAGGAGCTGTAGCTGCTGGAGCACATCCCTCTCCTCCTGAAGGCAACATCTGCCTAAGTGAGAACCCTAAGGCTGCTTGGAGCCCCCTACTCCTTTCCACTATCTGACAGCAGCCAAATCCTGTGTCTCCACAGCTGGGTACTGACAGCTCTGGACAGCTGAATCCCTGCAGAAAGCCTCGGATGTTGGTGCCTCAGGACTTGCCCATCTGCACCATTGTGTGTAGGCATGACAAATCAGAATGTAGCATTAAGAAAGCATTTTCTTTTAACAAAGCTTGGAAACCGCATTTACTCAGACATCCTTAATTAGAGCAGCTGCCAGTAAAAGAAGTGCTTTGACTAGAAAAATAAAGAGATCTGCTATGCCTTTTGCTCTGCTCAACCCACTTGAATGTGGCCAAAACATAAGACAAAAATATTAATTGAATTCATGTTTTACAGATTTGGATCTATTCAGCTGTTGAGTACTCTCAAGCCTAAATAACAGCTCTATTAATTATTACCCACAATCCTCTGCTTAGAGACACAGCTGTTTTTCTGTTTCACAGACATTTTTCACAAATTACAAAACTACCTAAATTAATAGAAGTGCAGGCACATATGACTGCAATAGCTGGAAAGAGTTTCAGCTCATAAGCTGTGTGATTCCCCACACTGCTAATTTAGAGCAACTGAGCTACTTTATCAGTCAGCTTTCTTCTTTTAATAAAGTTACTCAAATGTTGAAAAACACAGCCTGGATATCTTCAATGTGGGTGGGGAAGATGGCTGGACTAGCTGCTGCTGCTGTTTCTAGTATATTTTGGAAGATATATCTAACATGTTTTCTAAATTAAAGTAACTCTTCTTGGTATCATTATAATGATGCCCAAAAGGATCGCCATCTATCAGGAAAATCCCATTGTGAGGTTTTCAGGAAGCTTTTATTGGCAGTTGGGGAGGAAAATACTTCTTTGGGAAAGCAATGGCTGGTTACACAGACTTGGAGACAAATGGAAGAGCTAAGCTGATGCTACAACTCTTTTCACATAGTTTTATTCCTCTAGAGTAGAGGTGATCTGGCATGATCAAAACCATGGACTTGGTTCTTGGGAAATGTAAGAGCAGCAATCCCATTTTTGTCTCTGGTTACAAAAGAAATGAAGCACATGAAGAGTATAAAGTGTCACATGTAATTTTTCTGGGGAAATGCACATTAACAGATATTGCATTTTAACATGTTCACGAAAAACTGTGTGCACTTTGCTGCAAGGTTTGAAAGGGTGCATATCTTCCTTGATGAACATGAATGCATCCTATTAATATGAAAAATTACTGTAATCAATCAAAACGGAGAGGAGAGGAGAGGAGAGGAGAGGAGAGGAGAGTTCACAGTTCTACAGATCTCTTGTGGTTTGTGTTTGTTGTTGATTTTGCATTCCAATTTTTAATGATCTTTGTTTTGCTTCTGAAAATATTCTTTTAATAGAGCAAGTCTGATGTCTACACACACTGTCAGCCAGCAGACTCTGGCAAAAGAGAAGATTGAGAAGCAATGGCACTCAGAGCAGAATTCGGTCAACATTTATGTCCCACTAGACAATGCAGATGCACAGCTGGACAAGGAAAAATATTGCTTCTGTCTGTGATGTTGTGGTACTTCTCCCCTGAAAGAGAGATGAGGGATCTGCTTTGTGCCAGGAGAGAGAAGCCTGCTTGTTGTGCCAAGAACCACCTTGACAGCCTCCAACCTTCAGAGCAGCCAGCTAGTGCCAGTTTCGCTGCTGCCTTTCTAACCGTGGGTGGGAGACAATGTGAAGGGGAAAAACCAAAAGATACACTCATTCCCTCCTCCTATCCATTCCCTGCTATTCTACTCGAGCTGCATTTCCTATGTCAATAACATACTTTTTAGGTCAATGTGGACATGTTCTTATGTGTTTATACAGCTGAATGCTCTCCTATCCTATCTCATTGTTCTTTCTGGGAATTGAAAGTACTCTTCAGAGCTGAAGGGCACTTTTTTCCCCCTAAAACACTCATTTTCTTGATTACAATAAACCAGCATTTCTCCTTTGATGAATTTACAGATTGTCACCTGCTGATTAGATTTGCAACAGTTTTGTGATGTGGTTTACCTCATGCTAGATTTCATCCTTCGAAATTTTAAAGTGACATGGTGTCCAGAGAGTCCTTGTATTCCAGCAGGGGCTTGGGTTTTTGAATCTTGGCCTGTTGGAGAGTGCAGTAAGGATGAGTGAGTCAACTGAAGATCAACTTTGCACCAGCTGCAGTTCAAACTAATTTCCAGATTTTCCTGTGAAATCACTTAAAAATGACAAACAAGTGAAACTGAAAAAATGCTGAAACATACTTTGGAGTTATGAACTCTAAAGGATAAAGTCATTATACAGGAAAAAAAAGAGAGTACTTTTAAGATAAGGCAAAAGCTGTATCATAGACCATCTTGAACTGTTCTCTGTCATGTTCTCTATAAACTTTCTAGGCACTTTCCTGTGTTTTTCAGGTACATTTTCCTATACATTATTTTATCTAACAATGAAACACTTGACTTTTACATGTCCTGTTTATGGACCCTAGGGCACTGTTTTACTGTGGAATGGGTGTTTCTATGGAATTCATGCCTTCTACACACACTTAGAAGAAATGTACAGAGCTGACTAGAAGGTTGCTTTCTTTCAGGAAAAAAAAAAAAGTATTTCCCCCAGTAAACAGAATATAGATACATTTCAGGAAAGTTTCATGTTGTTTCCTTTTTTCTCTTTGCCATGAAAATATTTGCTGTAACATTGTTATCTATTCTCACCAGTTATTTCCCCTGCTTCTTTACAAATGAGGCAGCTCTCTAAAACTCTTCTAGGAAAGTCCATAGCCCAAAGAACTGTTAATAAATAACAGACACTGCAACAAATTAAGAGGACCTTTCTGGTGTTTTATAATTCCAGCAGATCTTTTAGTTACTTATTGTTGTTCAAATTCAAATTGCATTTTTATGTTGTTTATAAAATAACCAGCACATTTTTTTCCTCTCTGTAAAGCCATGGACATGAAGAGGGATGTTTCCTCAAGATTATACACACCTAATTTCAAGTGTTGAAAAAACTTCCTCCAATCAGGTGGAAGTAACAGAAGACTACAAGAGTCCCACGGAAATAGCAATGTCAGTGTCAGAAGTGCTGTAACTAATTACTAATGAATGAATGATGTCAGTGAAACAAAAAAGAAAATTAACAAAAAAGACTAAGATGTATTGTTGACACTTGAAGGAAAAGCATGGAAAGCATACATGCACAATAATTTCCTTAGCCACCCCTTCTGTTTTTAGTTAAACTTTCCCACAAGAAAGGAAAGGATACTTTTAAAACCTTTATTAATGCTGTTCTCTATTAGGTAGAACAGGATTTGCATACCTGCCCCTTTTCACACTTTTTTACTTCTAGCATCACCAGGTACTGGAACATACTTAGTATTCTGTAGCAATAGTCTTTTTTCATTGAATACCTTTGTCGTCCCAAGTGACAGCCTCAATCATACAGACAAAAGCAGAGTGAAGTTCGCATTAATAGAATACACTAAACATATCATGGTCTTCATTCATTGAAGAAACATTTGCATAATTGCCCTAAATTAGAGACATTTAATTTTAAGTGATTTACTAAAAGTTGAATATTACTTTTTATTCTCAATTGTATATAGTCTGATTCATGACAAATCCTTTGTTGTATGTAACACAGAAATTTTCTATTTCTTGTCAAGATATTCAATTGATAGCAACTTTTCTACCTGAGAAGTTTGTGGCAGGGAGTCATACTGTGGTACAACAATCTGGATACTCAAACTTCAGAGGTAGAAAGGCGAAACTGCTATGGACTTCTGAAGGTAGACAGGTAAACTAAACCTGTCTGCATAGTTTTTACGAGCAAACACATCGAGTTCTAAATTATATTTATTTTATGTGTCTCTTCCGATTCATAAGCCTTGATCTATTTCTGCCTTGAGAGAAGGTAGTCCATATCTTTCTCAGTCCTGATGCAGAAATGGGCATAGGAAGGGACACAGGTTCAAAGGCTGGAGGACAAGCAGGAAGATTTGGAAGCATTTCTTTTGAACCTTCCTTTTTAATTTCTGCTGTCTTAGAAGGTAAATAACGAAACCAGGTTTGTGAGGGTCTTCATAGATTCCTTCATGACAGGACTTTTCAGATGCACTGCCTACATACAAGAATCAAGTGCTACTTAGATGGCACTCACATGCCACCAGATCCCTGGGATAACCATGGCCTTCTAGGCTGACAGCAGGTGGGATATCATCCCAGAGCTTCTGAACTGCCACTCTGCAGTCAACTGAGTGTAGGCAACAGAGCCATTCTCACAGATTTTCTTGTCACATCCTGTCAAAAAAATACCTTTTCCCTGGTATTTGAGCCGGGATGGTTTAAAATAGTATATCATCAGCACCTAGGAGACGTGATCGGCCACCATTAATCATGGAGCTGAGTCATTCAGGTGGATGAGCATGCAAGGCTACTGAGCATGGGTATGGAAGAAGCTGGGAAATCTTCCCAGCTAGGAAGACTGAAAGTCCTAGAATTGGAATCAAATCATATGTCAGCCTCCTTCATGAGACTGTGAGACTGACAGCTTGTTCCAGACTCTGTCAGGCAGGACATGTCACAGCAAGGGCACTGCATCTGACCTGAGTCTCCAGCAGCTCACCCATCTGGATGCCCAGGCAAGAAGGACCCAATGACATATCATGGCACGTGACACACCAGTCCACACATGGTAATAGGATCCTCATCCCTTCGTTTATGACTGTTCCAGACAGGCAACATCAGTGAAAATGGTAATGAATGCCACTCTGACTTCTACGATCTATTCAACCCTCCCTGGATTTTTTTCTTTAGAGAACTTTATTGTCTTTCACAGATCTCAGCAAGATTTCTGAAAAATCCAGATTGTCTCTTTTTTTCTGAAGAGGGAAGATGATTCTGTTGATTACAAGGAAGTGAAGCAGAACTAATGTAATTAGTTTCCGTCAGCTTTCTCCTGGTTTAGACCAATGTATGTGAAACCAAATTCAGGGCAAGGTTATAATTACATCTGCTTTTTTTAATATCTTTAAATTTGTAGAATAAATTGTATTTGTGTTCTGCTTTTACATCCTGCTGACAAAACAACGTTCCACCAATGTACCTGGGATGAACTTGGCAGGTTTTGCAGCAGGAAAATATTTCAACTTCTAGTGTAAATGTTTTCATAAATGATCCATAACTGATAATTCTTATTTTACTTTATACAACAATAAAGTAAAAGCAGGGAAGAAAATAGTTTTTCTGTGCATTGTTAATGTTTACAGTGCGGAATGACATGTTAAGGAAAATAAATTAATTCACAGTAAAAATACTTCAAAGAGTTTTGTTCATTAAATTATCTCTTTAACACTCTAGGAACCAGGACAGTTAAAAAAGAAGGCTCCAGTTGCAAAAACACAGTGTGATATAACCATTACCACACTATGAGGAAACATTTATGCTGACATTGTTGCATTTGCAAACTTTGCTTCTCTCACACCACTCTGCTGCACATGGCTTATCAAGATCAATAACATAGTCTTGAGCTATTCCTTTGATTTACCTTGTTAATGGATGAGTGGAAAAGGAAAAGACCTGCTCACTATTAATTTCCATAAGAAGTTTGGTAGATTTTGAATTAATTAATCCTTTTCTGAATGTTATTTGTGATCCCAAGCAAATAATAACTATATAAAAAACTTCCTGTTGCACATTGTGAACTGCAGATTGTTTTCCAAACTCAAACTATCTGGGTTATAAACGGACTAATATATTCATCTTTAAATTGAGATAATTTGGTAAATTAAATATCAACATCTTTTCCAAGAAATGTAATATGCAGACTATTGTAAAACTGATGATTTCTGCATGAGCCTAACAAAACTCAAACTCTAGCTGGGCTGCTCCAGCTTCAGCTGAAGCTCCACTTCAGCTCAGCTCTCAGAAATAATGAAGTACCATGCAGATGGAGCTTCATGTTGCAAGAAATAGATGTATTAGATTTCCATAATTAAATGTAGATTATGATTTACTTCTGCTTTTTTGCTATTTCTTTGGTTTTAAACCACCCATCATTTACTGTTCAGGATGAATTTAGAATGTGTTACAAACTCAGAAATGTGTAGATTATGAACAGTAACCACAAAATTTTCTCTTCAGTGAGAAAGAAAAACAAGCATTCAACCCATTACAGCTTTTGCTGGTTTACTTGCTACATTGAGAAACAATTTAAGTTCTACTCATCCTTTACCTTCCTTCAGAGCTACAGTTATCGTAAGCAGTAATGATGAAAAGGCAGTATTGAGATGGATGTCATTAACACTGAATTCAGTAAGTGTCCATGTGTTTCTTTACTAAAATTCTGCGTAACTTACTTCTTAAATGTCTGCTGATAAGTGGGGGATAATAATATGTCAGTTCTTGAAAGAAATCCTAAACTATCAAAACCATTTTGCCTTCCTTACCAGCAACCAAAGACCTCAGTTATCAGATCCCTAGCTTCCAAAATAATGTGTTATTGCAACATGAAAATACTAGTCAATAATACAACAAAAGATATTTTAAGAGCTTCTACATGCAACATACTGATAACAAGGTATTTGGTCATAAAACAAGCTACATCCAACTAAAGGAATAAGTAAAATAATTACTACTGCATTATTAGTGATACAGATTCAAATAGCCAATACATCATTGGCAACACTTGTTCTTCTAAGTTCTTTAAGAAATTGAGATAATGAAGACACTTAAAACTGATGAGCAAAATCATAATTCAGTTGTTGGTCCTTTTGTCTGCTTTCTGTTTTCCTGCAGTTCAGAATAGTTTTGTTTCAGACGGCTTATTGAATGCACAGTAAGTGCTCAAAAGGCTATATACAAAGATCAGTAAGTGGCATGTAAACAGCAAGAGTTTCTCATGATTAATAAATAAAAAAGTAATCAGTAGACTCATTGTTTTCTTCCTATACAAGTAATTTCCATGGCAAAATAAGGTCACAGTGGCTTCTGTGATTGTGTGTCTGTGTTTGTAATTTAATTTCAGATTAATGTCACCTTAACCCACAGGTTTAGATTGAGAAAAATTTAAAATAGATCAACTAACAAGGGCACAGCATTCAGTCCAATTCCACCTTTATTTGGCCATGATTTCACTGCATAGTATTTAAAGAGGGTTTGCTTAGGGTCCTATTTGTTGAATAAGTATGAAACCTGGAATTTTTAGCAATGACAGTTTGGCTTCAAGGCAGATTTCATGCACACTGCCTGCACAACACACAAACTGCAGATTTTTATTTTTTTTTTAATGTGGGTTGTCCTTTTTCTCAAAATGCCACAGATAATGGGAGGATTATCTCAAAGCCTACTGGTTTGGCAGTCTTATAACATGGCATTGAGGGAAGATACCATGCACCCATCAACATATGTTCAAGGCTGTCTAAGAGTGTGAGCCCTGCCAGAGATGAAGATGGTTCAGGCTGTACACAGTGTCTGCCTGGAGCACATCCTAGGACGAACTCTGCTCCATCTGCTTAAGCACAATTCCTTGGCTTGCTTCGGCAAGATGTCCAGGGGTGAACCAACACATGTGTGATGTGGAACCAGGACTCTGGAGACAAGCTAGAAGAGATCCAAGTGGCAGTGTTGTCACATCATGGCAACTTCCATGGGATCAATTGCATCAGTGAACAAGGTCTCCTTTTTGGCCTGAGTATTAGTGACAAAACACATGAATGACATCACTTAGACTTGCTTTAGAACCCAACTGCAGGGAAACTTCTGTAGCATATAGTTGGTGTTGTAGTAAATTTACAGGAAATCAGGTAAGGTTAATAGCACTTTTATAGACACGTCAGATAGTAATCCATCCAAAACTTTGCTACAATGGTGAATATCATTATGCCACACTAATTGCCACATTACAGGTTTTCCCTAGCTAGTCTCTGTTTTTGAAGGTACAACGTCTCCAGTTTTATGTGGTTCCTCATTTTTCATGTATTGAGAAAAATATTTTTATATCTGTTTCTGTGGGTTTGTATTTAAACACTTTTCCAGCTTGCAGTCAAAGAAGCTTCTCCTTTTTTAACAATTATGATTGCCTGAAAAGGGCTGAAATAATGCTGTCATTACTCAATAAATTCCTGATTGTATAGTGATCAAAATAGAAGGCAGTGGTGTGCATATGTTCAAAAATAACTTTCGGCATAGTAGAGACTTTCAATATTTAAAATTCTTTACTTAGGATGTTTCAGCAAACCTACAAAAAAAATGTAGGTTTAAAATCCTGATACAGCACTATAGGTCTAACACATGCTGGATTCCTGTTTGTTCACTATGTCCATAACACCATAACTGTTGCTGCATTTGCAACAACAAAGGATATAAGGGACAGTAATTCTAAATTCTAGGGGAAACAAATTTGCAGGTACAAATCGGTCTACTGCAGATTAGAAATCTACCTGCTACAGGTTCCTCTCGTGGGGTCCCTCAGTTTTTCTGAAATTAGAAATGGATGGATGTATCTGCAAAATGGCCTGATATTCCTATAGCTGCCACTGAAGAGCCAACTCCACCCTTTTTGTATTGTTACTTTTGCTTCACTATGAATGTCCTGGAGTGATGTTATGATAATCCATTATCCCCTATCGTTGGTTTATATGCCCAAAAAAAATGTGGTCCTGTCACTTTAACTACGTTCAGCTGCAGAGAGAAACGCGGGTTGTTTTGAAAAACTTTTTCCCCAAGCCTGGCGCGGGGGAGGATTCTTCGCTCAGCAGAGACTGCGNTTTTTTTTCCAATCAGGTTTAATAACTATTTTATTTTTTCCCTTGGATTTCCCCTTCCCCTGTGCCTTGCAGGGCACTTTGCGTGGTTTTGTTAAATAAATAGTTTTTTCTTCACTTCCATCTAAGAAATTCTGTTGTGGGTGGGGGAGAGGGTGTCACAGCCCTTCGCTCTCGGAGGAGAGAGAGTTTTATCATTAATCCAGGACAATGAACAACACTGAGAATGCCAAGAAAAAATTCAGAAACTTGGAAAAATTATTTTGTCTAATATCCAACAGACTGATTACTCTGAATTCTGTAGATTGACAGTAGATTGGCAGCCCAGCATTATTTCACCAAGTACTACATCACTGGCAAAGAAAAGATAAATGACATTATAATGCTTAGTGAATAATTCAACTTGCAAATGCTGACACCTCTTCCTTCCTATCAGGCCAAAAGAAAACATCATAATTACATCTAAGATGCAAGTGATGGCATTCTCATTTGACACAAGAGAACTGTGAAACATGGCAAAGACTACTGCAGATAGATCTTCATGTTTTCCAATTACTAGTCTGAATTACTGCCACATACACAAGCCACATGTCTCAAATCAGCATTTAAGTCACCTGGCTATCTCACCAGAAAGTACTTAAATCCCAAGCTCTCTGGCAGCAGCTTTAAAGTAACATTAACACTGCTGTTTCCCATATGTGTGACTTTGCAGTCTGCAAAGGAGAAAAAGAGGCTAAGAAACAGAAAGTGCAATTACGGGTGGGTAAATTGAAAGCTTGAATAAATATTGACAAATAAGAGGACAAAAGAAAGAGCAAGAGAGTCTAGCTTTCTCTTCTAACTACCTTTGGTTAACAACGGTGATGACATAAAACACCCCCACCCCCAAACTCTAAACCAAGACACTGAGGAAAGCACCAAGTGAAAATAAAACCGTAGGATAACGGATTGATACAGGTTTGGAGAGACTTCAAGAGGTCATCAAGATCCACCTCCTGCTCAAAGCAGGGATTATTTTGATGCTCTTGATTACACAGAGCCTTGTTCTGCCAAAAAGTCCAACAAATTTATGCAATCCTGCTTTCTGTAAGCATTGCGGCTGGGTAAGGATGAAACTTCCTTTCTCTTTTCTTTTTTTTGGGGTGAAGAAAAGTTAAAGATTTTTATAATAATATGCAACAAAATAAATCTCTGGAGAATGGAAGTGCTTATGAGACTAAACTTCCAGAATATTCCAAAACTTTGACCCTTCAGCTGACATGTTAAACAGCAAATGGGAGGCTGTGTGTGTCACAGGGGAAATGCTGGCAGGAAACATCTGCAGGGAGAAGTGTCTGCAGAAAGTGTCATTGATACACACTTACCTGAGGAACATGCAAAGTCTGAAAAAGATTTTTCCCAGTGAAAATTTCTGACTGGTTGAAGTTACCATAAGAGATTGTTAGTACTTGCATTTCTTCATTACAAGTGAGAATTATTAAGGCCCCATTTAGAACATCTGACTCTCAATTTGTGAAGGCTCAAGGAGATGGAAAAACTGATCATTTTATCTTTATTTAAATTGTTTCCTTCTTTTTTGATGGAAACTTTTGAGTCTCTACACCATTACATGTGTGATTTGTACCAATGATGTAAAGTACGTTAAAAGCTAGTTTATGAAACTTCCTTCACTCCAGAGGTTCAAAGCAGAGAACAGCTGATTCAAAGGTTAGTTTGTTTTCTTTTTCAAGGAAAGTTTATTCTGATAGCCTGTGAGTTGAGAAATGCAGATAAACAGAGCCGCTGCTTATTTTTTCTTAGTAATCTTTTTTATTCTTGTTTTTTTTCACACAAAACTAAGAAAACTACTCAAAAGCTGCAGTACTTGACTCCAATAATCACATTTTCATAATGCGAGAAAGCAAACAATGGCAATAAGAAAATGCAGATCTCAAGCATTCTTATTTTTCAAAACTGATTTTATGAGTCTATAGAATCATAGAAACAGAATGCTTTGGGTTTATAGGGATCCTAAAAATCATCCCATTTCAACACAGCTGCCATGGACAGGGACACCTTCCACTAGACCAGGTTGCTCGAAGTCCACCCAACCTGGCCTTGATCTTTTCCAGGGATGGGACATTATTATAGTCATGAACCACCTTTAAATTTTTAATATTTGCCAGTACAAAGAAAAGGGCAATTAGAGCAAGTGGGGAAACAAAAGAGAAAGGTGGTTTCTGTGAAACTCTTATACCCAATGTTTGAAAAAAATAAGCTCTTATAAGTTACCATAGCAGTGGCATGAGAAATGTTCTACATCTATTAATTTTGATAGTAGCATTACTGTCCATTGCTTTCTTCCCCCATCTCTTTTTGTCTATTATTACCAAAAGTTAAGGAACAAAAAACAAAACAAACAAAAAAAAAAAAACCAAAAAAAACCAAAAACCAAACAAACAAAAAAGAAACCCACCAAAAACCAACAAACCCAACCAGTACTGGATGTATTTAAGCCCTGGTTTTGTTGCTGTGAATAGCTATTTAGCAACCAGTAGCTCTCCTGCCAAATTATTTCTGTGGTATAGTGGATATAGAAATTGCTCGGTCTACAGCTGTGTACCTCCTGTTACTAGAAAGAACCTGATGAATAATTCAGAAATCATGTCCTGCTGACCTCACATATGATAGAAATAGTCAAACTCAAACAGGAAAGAATTTTTTGTCACTCTTTTAATTTGCCTCAACAGCAATTTTCACTGAAAATTAGCTACACTATTCCTCTTGCTACTTTTAAAGTTAACTGTATTTTACACTGAATCAGGCTTGAAAACCACCAGCAACAATGAGGAACTGCACTTATTCTGTCTCCTCAGTAGTGTTAGGGGCCACATAACAATTTGATTGAGTTGTTATCAAATACATATGTAAGTCCTCACTGCACGAATGGCAGCACAGCCTCTGCTGTGGTTCCAGTCACTGGAACCAGTATGGCAGCACAAGTTAAAGACAAGAAGTGGAGATGTCCTGGCGTGTCAGCATCAAAAAGCCGTAAAGTACATCTCTGCAAGAGATTTGGGATCCAGTGCAGGAAGTAATATGGAAACTTTCTGTTTCACTCGTAATACTACTAGGAATATGGATGGATCAAAACCAAAGTGGCAACATATTCCTTGTTAAGATCAGCCCTCACAACAGTTTTGATGAGACTTTCTCAACTGAGACCACCTAATAAAGTCAGTGATAGTAAATTTACCACCAAGTGGTTAAAAGAGTTTAAATGTAACTCCTCAGTTCTAAACTGCTTCAGCCACAACCTGCTGATTAATTGAAACTTTCTACAAGTTTTAGCTTTTCAGATTCAGATTTTTTTTTAACACTGATTTGAAATATATGGCTTTAGCTGCAGATTTTCCTCATTTGTTGACTTAGGCCACTGCGGTTGAGTAGTGTGCTTGGATGGAAGGTGGAATTACTCAAAGAACCATTCTGGGCAACGAATCTATATTTGCTCAATACCTTGTTACTTGTTTATCTTTTCTCTATGAAAAATGATGTATTACTCCAGCTTGCACTGAATGCTAGCGAGTCCCTTTGACTCTCTTTGAAGCTCATAAACATGCTTTCTCTCACTCATTCTCTATTAAGCATTTTAGTAGTAGACAAAGAAGGCTGCTGGTTAACACAATAACAATTTTTAAAATTGCTCCCTTCATTAGCAGACAAGTAAGGGAGCCAGGCAGGGTCAGAGAGTCTTGGTTTAGAGGCAAAGAAAGGAGATGTTTCTGCATTAAGGATGTTGTGAACTGACTGGATAGCTTGAGGCTGTTCTGAGCAGGAAACATGTGAAGCTGATGGAGGATTTCATGGAGGATAGAGAGGAAGATGACCTGGTGGGCTGGATGCTGGAGCTGAGGGGCTTAAGCGGCTCTGAACCAGAAAAGGGAATGTCATAGTGAAGAAAGGGTCAAGAAAAGAATGAGGTGGTAAGAGTCAGGGGAAAGTGGGATGAGTCCAGAGCTAAGTTTGAATGCTGGAAGAAGAAAAGTGTGAATAACAGACTTGTGAGGAACAAATAGTTCTCTATCAAGTGCTTTGTACCATGATATTCTCAGTTTTACCTTCTGAAAGGCAAAATGGAAAAAGACAAAATCATAAAGAGGACTTCTACTCATTTTTTCCACCAAACCCTAGCCCCTTTCTTTACCAAATCCTTCCCCAGAATATCTCATTTTTCTCACCCTGCCCACAGGTACTTCTCTGTTAAAAAAAAATAAAAAAAAATTATGTTGAAGAGGTGGCTTATTAAATCTGGAGAGGCTGTATTTTTTTTTCTCTGCTTGTTCTGACTATCAGCCACTGCCAGGGTGCAACACACCTCCCAGCACATATAACGAGCTCTGTGTAGGTCCAACCTCCTTTTGAGTGGGAGGGAAAAGACATGTCCTGAGGTCTGATAACAACTTCTCTGCCAGGACACAGGAAAAATGAGAAATCAGGCATTGCCAAGCTCTCTGAAACAAAGGTTGAGTTTGATTATTTCTAGTTTTGCCTTGGCTTCTTCTGCATTTCTTTAAAACCCAAGCCACTGCTATATCATTATTGAAATCAGCAAATGTTCTGTAAGAAATAGATTGGTAAAGGACTCAGCAGAAAGCTGTAATTTTTCAGTCATTTTTCAAATTACCTAGGAGGGCAAGGCTGACTGATTTTCAGTGGGAACCCGGCATGCTCACATATATCACATAAAAACCTTTAAACATACATTATTTGTTCCCCTCAGCAGCAGAATCTTCATGAGTGGTGTCATGCCCTGACTACATAGTGAAAACTGTGATCCTCCTTCTGTCATATCTGATTAACCAACCCCTATAGAAGATATCAGCTCAGGTCTGTGAAAGGACATGTCCCTCACATATACTCATGAGAAACTTGCAGTTTTTGGCAACCCCTCTGTGTAAGGATGAAAGTGCATAAGTGTGTGTATATTTGTGCATTATAGTGATAAGTGCAGGCTTTTGAGGATTCATACTGTATAATGTATATTTTGTTTTGTACAGAAGAGTACTTGGAGTTTGTTACATTGTGAAAAGTAGGTAGGATATGAATTGGCATCTTCCTGTCAGATTTTAGTTTATGAACTCGGTAGAAACTTAAAAACAAAATCCTTTCAGTAAGTTTGGTGTGGTTCTTAGCTAAAAATGAGAGGTCTCCATTTTGTCTTATATTGGTTTTATACTACTGGATTAGAGAAAGAGTAGAAGAGCAGAAGTGGATGATGTAGCAGCTATGGTGAGCTGAATGCTGCAGGCTGGAAGAAGGCTTTTTTTTTACGTCATTTACTGATTTTCACTTAATATTACAAAACATTTTTTAGCTATATTTTTATTCTTCTCTGATTTCATTCTGTATAATATAATGTCACAATCAGTATTTAGGAGAATATTTTTTATGTTTGGTTGCTGCATTCCAGGATTGCTTATATGCTAAAATTAGCAATCTTAATGCTCAAATTAAAATGCTAAAACTACAGAGAATCAAGGAATGCAGCCTGGCTTTGAGAAGTACAGTTGATCCCTCCAGCGAAACCAACGTCTCTGAAGAAATTGCAAACTTAAAGTTGTTTAATCCTGTATATGCTATTCTAATCTTATCCCCAGGGATATAGTCTCTAAGGTGGTTCAGATCAATAAAATAGAGAGATAAAAAGGCAGAGAAAATTATATATATGTCTATTAGAAATAGACAGGAATTTTTAAAAGTTTTATATATCCCTTTCAGCTATGACAATGTTTTTTTTCTATTTACTTGTTTTGTTAATACTTTAAACATGCTCCATTGATTAATTAATTGCAATTTTTCCCATTTTCCTTCTCTTGAAAGCATAGTGGAATGCATCCTTCCTCTGGGCTATACTGATTCAACCAGGCATGTTGTTATTTTTATTCTCATGTTGAGGAGGATTTGATCACCTAGGTATCATGAGGTATGGGAGAGACCATGTATAAAGTGACTACTATATTTTTGTAGAAAACCTGGAGAATCAAAAAACCCAAAGTATCTCAGTGCCTCTTTTTAGGTCTGGACAAAAATCAGCAAAGTTTAATATGATTAGTGTTTGGAAACACTTGTTCTGACTTTAATTATATTTAGCTTAATTAGTTCTGACTTTAATTATATTTAGCCTAATTATGTTTAAAAATTAGATAAAATGCATGTTTAGTCCTGTTAGCAAGTCCTCCCTTGCTCACTGTTAACAAAGGAGAAGCAGTAAGTTAATCACTTCTCCAAGAGAAAAATTGACAAAGAATTGTTGCTTATAACATTAGATAAATATTTATGGGGAAGGTTACTTGAAGATTATCATTTTAGTGCAAGTGTTTGTATGTTGTCAAACCTGTATCTGCACTGAGCTTCCGTGTTTAAGCATCCATATCAAGTCTGAGCTTTTTTCCTAGATTGGTATTTTTTACTTGGACCTCATTTCCCAAGCCTCCTCCTGCCTTGTTCATATACTCTGTAGGTGATTCCTACAGCCTCAAGGTTCCACCTTCACAGTCTAATTGTCTTCTTAGTCCTTATACATGTCCAGGACTTTTGTCAATATATTTTTAATGTGAAGATGCACTGATTTTTATTCGTTTGATGTTGTGAAGATGTTTTTGTAAATTCCAGTCCTGGTCTCTTTGGCATATGCTAGAGAGGTAATTTTAACAAGGACATGTAGCAAAAATTGTGGCTTCCCCATCCCTGGAAGTGATTTAGGCCAGATTGGATGCAGCTTTGAGATGCCTGGTCTCATTGTTGTGTTGTGTTGGGTAAGTTTGCACATAATACCTCATGGCATCTTTAGAGATTTAACTTATTTTGGTTGAGGACTGTCTTATTTTTTTAACTGATAAGTTGACCACTGTAAGGGAAGCACTTGGTTGCTTCACTGCTTTTGGATGTGCCATGAATGTGGTGAGATTTGAAGAATAAGATTCATTGGGGTTTGGATTTTTGCTATATACTATTGCCATTTTTATGTTTGTTCTGGCATCTATATGGTCAAGTACTGGAATATTTCAGATGTGGTTTGGATGATGGTGATTACTGATCTTGCAGGTGAAATCAGGAACAGTATTAAAGATATCACTTTAGTACCTAGGCACAGCAGGGATTTGCTGGGCTTTTAGATCTTAGTTACTGCCATCTTTTCTTCTGAATATTCATTTGGTTAGTAGGTGGTAAGTCAACAGGAGTCTGGAATTAATCATATTTATTTAACTTACCCCTGTAGTCCTAAAAAAGTCCTTGTCAGAAATGTAAGCTACAACTATGTTGTATAATAAATACCACATGATCTTACAACATATGATTGTAGTTAATTTTTAACCTCTAGAGCAACAACTGCTTTTTAAGTGGTGTAAGAAAATAGTCAAATATAACATAATGATAGCTTTTGTATTCTTGATAGTATGTCAAAAGTAAAGCTTTGCACAAACCTCATCTAATGAATGAGAAGAAAAATATTGTCTCCATTGATGATTCTTATTAAACAGGGATAAAAATAAAATACAATTCAAATATATCCTTTAATATCTTCTACTACATAGCCTGTCTTCACCTATAGTATCATATTTTCCCTTTAACCTATAAGTAACTAAGCAGCATAAGCAAAATAATTATTTTCCCAGTACCTGCAATTATAATAAATACTAATGATTACAGTAGTTGTCTTTGAGATGTTTATGTGCTTGGGTTTCTAAAGGACTGGCAACCCCTCTGAAAATACTTAAAACTCTATTTTGGACTTTAATCTATGGTACTATAACAAACATTCCTTTCCTGCCTCTAATTTAGCCGTGCTAAATTTTTCACTAAAAACTTTTCACTAGTTTTGGTATTTTTTCGCATTCCCTGATTTTCTTGGTGACATCCAATAACTTTGTGGGGACCTTCCACTCTGCAGTCATCCCTCAAGAGAAATAACAGAGAAATAACACCACCGATGCTCATACAAGGATCAATTCTCTTGAGCCTGTACCAGAATTATGTGCATTAATCTCAGTGCACTCGTTGCTCTAAGGGAAGTGCCCATCTAAAACATCTTTCCTTTTTCTGAGTATCACTTGGAGAAATAAATGTTAATGATAAAGTATGTAGCTATCTTCTCCTGGCAATGGTTGTGAAACTCTGAAAATCAGGTTAATTAGCAATTGCAGATACACAGTGTTGAAAGGCACTATACAGTCCTTCATGCTTATTCAATCCTAGACAGGGATTCCTAACAGCTGTCAGAAAAGGCCTCCAGCAAACTCCATTTCTGAACCTTGATGTCTTTCCTTCTAATGGCTGTGCAGTGCAACATTAATGAGGCTCATAACTCTCTCTCTCCAGCTGCTGCCACCCCCTTTCCTCTGACTCTACCACTCATGTTTTCCAGGTTTTCCCTTCTGTCACTTTGCAACAAATTAGCATGATGAAAACACATTCAGACCTGAGAGCTTAGGTCCTTCAAGGGATCCCAGTGCTGCCAAGCAGACCATCATAATGGTGGGCTGCAGTGGCGATGGATATACTAGAGGAAACTGGAGGATGACCTGAATGTTCTTAGACAAGATGCCTGACATGTCTTCAGCTCTTCCTCATTCTGTTTAGGACTTCTAAAAAGGTCATATCAGGACAACTGCACATGTTTTTCAAGGGCAAGGAAATATATTTGGGGGTGGCAGATATAGTGAAAATTGGAGTTCTGATCAAATAACAATCTGTACTCACTGCTCTCACTACTTTCATTTGAAAGAGCTTTTATTCTGAGAGGGTGATACTTTTTCCCCACTGAAAAATGCTTTTCAAATAGTTCCTATAATAGTCTCCAATCATCACTTGTAATTGGACTATAAAGCTGGGCAGGAGTGTGTGTCAATCTGCTGGAGTGTAGGAAGGCTCTACAGAGGGATCTGCACAGGCTGGATTGATGGGCCGAGGACAATTGTGTGAGGCTCAAAAAGGTGAAGTGCTGCATCGTGTACTTGTGTCACGATAACTCTGATGCTACAGGCTTGAAGAGGAATGGCTGGAAGGCTGCCCAGTGGAAAGGACCTTGGGGAGTTGGTTGACAGCCAGCTGAACAGGAACCAGTGTGTGCCCAGCTGGCCAAGAAGGCCAGTGGCATCCTAGCTTGGATCAGGAATTGTGTGGCCAGCAGGACCAGGATGGGGATTGTCTGCCTGTACTTGGCACTGGTGAGGCCACACCTCAAATCCTGTGTCCAGTTCTTGGCCCTTCATTGTAAGAAAGATACGGAGGTGCCGGAGCAAGTCCAGAGAAGAGCAACGGAGCTGGGAAAGAGATTGGAGCACAAGTCCTATAAAGAATGGTAAAGGCTGGTCTCTTCTCCTAGGTAAAAAGCAATAGAACAAGAGGGAATGGCCTTGAGTTGCACCAGGGGAAGTTTAGTTTTGCTATTACGAAACATTTCTTCCCCAGTGAGGTTGTCAGGCATGGGAACAGGCTGCCCAGGGAAAATGCTGTAATTACCATCCCTTGAGCTATTTCAAAGATTGTGTAGATGTGCCACTCAAGAAAATGGTTTAGAGGAGGATTTGGCAGTGTTAGGTTAATTACTGGACTTAATAATCTAACAGGTCTTTTCCAATCTAAACCATTTTACGATTCTATGAGTTATAAGCTTCCTACTGTCTCATGAGGAAGAAACTTTAAAAGCCAAAGTATAACACTTTTAGCTTCATTCAATTGCATTCACCAGCAGAATAAGGAGGTGGGCAAATAGAGGGAGCCTTCAGGGTTTTCATTTTGGCGGAATAAAACTTTTGGTATTGAAGCAAAAAAAAAGAGACATGAAAGAGATTTGACTACATCTGTGCCCCCTGAAAAAAAAAATTATAACAAGAAAAGGAAAAGAGAAAAAATATAAAAAGGAAAAAAAAGGAAAAGGAAAAGGAGGGGAAAAAAAGGAGAAAAAGAAAGAAAAATAAATGAAAATGAAAATGAAAATGAAAACGAAAATGAAAATGAAAAATAAAAAGAAAAGGAAAAAGAAAAGAAAAAGAAAAAAAAAGAAAAAGAAAAAGAAAAAGAAAAAGAAAAAGAAAAAGAAAAAAGACTTTACAAATAATCTCAGTGTTAATATGCCTTGCTAGACATAATATCTCACCACCTTCCAGGGAGTTTTTCCTTCCTTTGCAATATAGTTCCCATTTCCACTGTAATATCAACTAGAAATCCTTCTTCTGCACAGTTGTTCTGTTCCTCTCAGAAATGTATATGGGACACAAGTTTATTAAGCCACAAAAAGAAATGTACTCAATGTGCAAGTAATTCCACAAAGTACAAACTGCAAGTGGTTATTCACATGAAGATATAGCCACAGCTCAAGTAATTACTGCAAGGCAAAATATGAAAGATGGTATCCATTTAATAAGCAAGATTACAGCCTTTAGGGTGTATTCGATTATCTTTACACAACAGTTAATCTTTTCAATGTTACAGCATTTGTGATTAAAGTTATACATGCTAATGATGTGTGGCCTTATTTAATACTTTTCACGTGACAAGCAGAGGCTCCTGATGGATGCTGCTATTACAGGAATGGGTAAATCTGCCATCAGTCGTGTAGCACCCAGATTACCTGAGTGCATGAAGTCACCTCACAGGGATGCTTGACTCATCTTCCTGTTGACAGCACCAGTGAGAAGGGCGGCAGCTCCCAGAGGAAAAGATCAAGAATGAGGAGAGATGAAGGAACAGGACCACTTGATATTAACACAGTATTAAAGGTTCTAGAAATTCTGACAGCTGGTAGCAGGCATAAAAGGCACTAATTTTAAAAAATATATTAAAAAATACACAGACATTGTTATGTGTCTTCAGCACTTTCATTTTGGTCTGGAGGCTGGAGGAATATTGGTACTTTGTCCTAAAGCGCAGCCACAATGCCCTGCTGAAACACCAGTGTGATGAAATAAATTGCAGAGACAGACTGCAGCATCACCCGTTTGCAGGTGTATACATAATTGTACTTTCATTATATCTTATTAGAGGTGATTCCACATCTGTCAATACAATCAAAGTTTTAGGTCATAATAGCATATCAGAGTGGATAATTAGTTCCACTGAGTTTTGGGACTGAGTTCATGCAAATTGACTAAGTATTGCAAATCTTCTTCGGAAGGGAAACATCTGTGACCATAGAACTTCCTGCAAGTACCCAAGGAATCATTTGCCATTATGTTTATAGGCTGTAAATGTGCTTTCTTAGTTGTGCTAAGAAGTTTGCCCACTGTAATATTCAGAAATTGTTGGTCTGATTTTTTTAAAAAAAAAAAGTGTACAAAAACTGCATTCATTAAAATCGGAATATTCAGAGTTTTAGTGGTTTGGCTCTCTGCTGTATGTGTCTTCAGTAAAATCCTGACTTCATGTGATAAAACAAAATGCAGGAGCTTTGGAGAGTGTGAGAGCTATGTGGCATGATTTCTCAGCAAAAATAAATAAATACTAATTGCTTTCAATTAGTATAGTGCATAGGCCACCTGGAAGCATCACTTGAAGGAATCCACCACATGTGAAAATTCTTCTTTCAGGAAAACCCAGAAACTCTGCTTCTCCAGAGCCTTTCTCTGCAATGTCTGTCATCCTCTTTAAGACTTAGGATCAATAAGATGAAATGAAATATCTTTATTTCCTTAGAGCCCTATATCTGAATGTGGTCACTATTGTATTTGATCAAAGGAGTTTCATTACTGATTGTCTTTAATGGACTTCTGACACTGGCTTTTTGTCTCCTATTGTTTTCAAAATCTGACCTTCACTGCTGAAAACCAGGAAGTCAACAGCCTTTTGAAATAATTTGTCTTTGATACAGGAAACTTTATGAATTTTTAAACTTTACTGCCTAGCATACATGTGAGGATCTCATTCTATCTAGTTACATGGGTCTAAATAAATACATCGATGTCTTACATGACTGCATTCTAACCTGAAAGGCTGATTGAATCAGTGTGAGAGCACTGTCACATACTGCAGGAACTAATTAAAGATTATACAACTTCATTACTTCTGTCACAGATTTGATTCGATTAAATATGTTGCAATTACATCAGCATTAGAGGATGGACTTGGAGAGAAAGATATAACTTACATAGGTGAGAGCTTCTACATCTTTTGTAATAGTTCGATGAAAACATTACAGCTAAATTGCTCTCTTAAATGAAAATAGTTTTTTAAACTGCAGGCATTAAGAAAAGAAAGTTTTAGTTGATCTGATGTAATCTTTTGCTAAACAACTGATCAGAAAAATACACTTTTATTCTTGGGTACACAATGCTGAATCATTTTTCTCTTCTTTCTCTTTCCTTGTCTTGTTTACTGTTAAGTTTTATGTTGAGACAAGCATATGTTATAAACAAAAAGTAACACACATTAGGCACAGGTGTTACAGTGAAATCAAAAATTACAGAATTAATCCAAGTGTTAATGTTAAGTGGTCCTTGAGGGCTCCTTCCAACTCAGATATTCCAAATTCTATGAACCCGGCTCAAAAGCTAAGCAAACTGACAGCATGGAAAATATCTGTACTTCTAATATTCCATAAAAGTTATTTTCAGCTTCAATAACTTTGGAAAATTTATTTGTTTGTAACAAAATATTGTCTTCAAAAGCCTCATTTTCCAGAGCATTTCTATAGAGTAAAATGCTCTACGGGTTTTTGACTGCTTGAAGCTTTTTGTGGGAAATTCAGCAACTGGACCAGGCAAAGTGGTTAGACCTCTTCTTAACTCATGGTGATCTCCAGAAAACAACCAGCAGAGCTCATGAACTTTGGTTTGAAAGAGAAAGAGAGGAAATTAGCAAAAGATACAGAATCTCTGCCAACCTGCTGATGTAGAATCAGAGAGCTAGCAAAAGCTACAAGGTGGGGGAGACCCAGGTGAATAACTGTGGTGATCCAAAAAAGTCTGGAAGGGAATTAAAAATCTATTATACAAGCCAAATTCACAGTAACATAATAAATTGAGTCGATTCTATGTATCTGGAAGGTTGCTTGACTGCCCAGGTTGTTCCATGCCTGCCCACACTTAGGGACACAGCAGGCCAGGGGGAGACAGATATGTTCACCTTCACAGCCTTCCTTTCCTCCTGAAGCTGTTGCTGCTTTTATGCTCTTGGAGTTTCCATTTCTCCTTAAACAGGAGCTATGCCACTTTAAAATGATTGATTATTCCTCTCTATTGATCCTTATACTCCATATATATTCCAAAATCTTCCGTTACTGTATGAACAGTGGGGTGGCATGGGAGGCTCCCCTCATATTTCACTGCTCTTCTCCCTCTATGGCCATATCTATGGATATCCTCTCTCCCACCTCCATGTTTGGTAATGTTCAAAGGAGAAAATTACGCTCAATTTCTATGTCTAGACAGAAAGACTTGCTTTCAAAACTGCAATTATACTTTTTAAGTTTGAATTGACTAGCTAATGAACTGGACTAGTTACATAAATGAAAATTAAGAAGTACTTAATCAACACCACCAGCACACATTCCAAAAGCTGCTCTGTTAGAACAGAAAACTCTGGTATGTGCTGTTTAGTCAATTCCTGGTTTGGTTTTCCTCAACACTTCTGAAGCCAGTAGAAACTATGTAGATACTTCTAAATTATTAAAAGGCAATAAAAAGTTTTTCTCTTTATATAAGTTGTGAGAATGTCCACAAGAAGCTTGAATAGGAAAGATTGTTTAAAAAAATTACCTTTCAATGTGTTATTGAAGGTCACTCCATTGGATTTCACATGTAGTGGAACTACAAGAATGGTTATTCCTGAGTTAAATGAACAAGTAATTATCAAGAAAATTTATCAGTGGGCTGCAGTATATGATTTTACTTTGTCTGAGGTGTTTTGCCTTTGATGTTAAACTGCTCACCACAATTATACTTTAAGGGTCTTACAATGATTATTCATGGATCTTTGCTATTATTTCAGTGAATCATCAAAGGAAAATCAGTTAGATTGATTTCTGCAAAAGATGAGGCTTTGTCAAAGACGATTTTCAGAATAAAGGAAAAGTGCAGTTTTTAGTTTGTAACGAAACAAAGGTATTAAAAAATACAGATAATTATATTCTAACATAGGAGTTCTTTTGTGTGTGAAGAACAACCTTTTAAAAGCAATGCATAGGTAGCCAAATACATTAACCACTTGATTCTTTTTGATAAGATTTGTCCACATTTCTTCTTGTGTACTGCAATGAAAGTTCACTCTCACAGGACCCAGCTCAAAGGCTTTTTGCTAAAGACAGTGCTGCATAAGGTGGAAAATGCAAAATGAAGAAATAGGTTTCAGCTGCATCAAAGAGAACATGAATTTTGCTGTTCTTAATAGAGACTAGATGAAAGAGAGAAGCATTATTGCAGTACAACATCCTGTTCTCCCTAATTACTGCCATTGCATGAGAAGTGCACTGTATTGTGCAACCCCTCTTAATGCGGAAAGATCTTTTAGCTATTCTCTACATAATTATACAATAATTAAAAAACAACCAAGGACTATCAAATTCTTCAGAGGAGTATTTCAACAGTTTCTGTGAATCCCATTATAATGAGTTCTGAGTAAAGAGCAGAGAGCATCTGTTTTGCACTTTCTAATCATATTTAATCTATTTGGCCAGGTTGAAGTCAGGGCAGAATTGAAACTTCTGGTGTTACAAAGTAGTTCAGACTCAAACTCATCTTTGGTACTAAGGCAGACTTAAACCTACATTGGGTACTGTATCAAACTGTACAAAACAAGTGTAGAAATAGATGTTAGGATTACAATTTTGACCCCTTGGTAAATGTTGTGAAATCTAATAAATTCTTAAACTATCAAATGTGTCTTAACTAACTGAACCTCTTCAATTTCCCGCTGAATATGAACAAGTATATGAACTTCTGCTTTTCTACCAGGAAGGGCACAGTTACACCAAAAGCAAATTGCTTTTGTCCACAGAGTTCTCTTTCACAGCTCTATGTGTTTTTTTTCACTGTTAGAAAAGTCACAGAGAGGATTTACAAATGTTCCTGATTTAGCTGAGCAACTCCTGGGGAATCCCACATGAGTTATCCATATTCCATGAAGTATCAGGGGACTTCCGAGGCACTCAGAGAGAGAGAGAGGGGAGAAGGAAGGAAGGAAGGAAGGAAGGAAGGAAGGAAGGAAGGAAGGAAGGAAGGTGTCAGCAAGAAATTTTGTAGAAGGGCACTGGCCATCCTGCTGGAAATACTTTTACAGGTTTATTGCACCAGGTTGAGTGTTCTAGTAATGTAGGATCCTCCATCAGGAAATGCTGAGGGCTTTATGAGAAGTTTATTGAAGGGACCACAGGAAGGAAGACATTGTCCTGCCATTGACCATACAAATTAAGATTTTCACAAGCTGCTTGGAAGGTTAAAACTGGCAGCTGTCATTCAAAGAGAGCAAGACACAACAACTCATTTGATGTATTTGGTCTCAGCCATAAGATCTTGATCAAGCTATACAAAATAGAAGAATGGGGTAGTAGAAAATGAGAAAGTTGGATGATGAAAGCTGGGGAAAAGCAGGTTAAAGGGATAGTAGATTTCAAGGCCCATTTACAGCAAAAAGAGTATGTAAAATCTTCAATGTAACCAAAAGTGGCATTGTGCTTTCTGACTTCTTTTCCTTCCTATAAGGAGAAATTTGGTAGAGGAATCTATGAGCAGGTGGGGCCTTCTTCACTTTGGGTAGCTGGTTATATAATCTGTGAAGACCAACAAACTTTATTCTTGACTCCCCTTCTGTTGCTGACAGCCATTTGAGATTAAATAAGTCAAGACAAACAGTAAAGGAGATGTCAGTGATGTGGTATTTTTTCATCTAAATCCCTTGTATTTCCATGCTCTGATTCATCTTAATTTGTCCTGGTATCTTTAGAAGAAGACTTTTCTTTTCATGAGTGTCAGCCTCCCCAAAGTAGTGATATTTCCACAAGTCAAAGTCCATGCCACATGTCAGAAAAACAGGTCTTAGTCTATAGTATTTAAAGAGCAAAGGACAGCAGTGCTGTCTGCAATTTCCCAGTGACAATTGCTCCATGATCCAGTCATCGTTTTGTTTAAGAGATGTTATTTAAGCTGCTATGAGAGGAACAAGTTGATGGACAAAGAAGGTGCAGTTCTCATTTCTGAGGATAAAAACATTCTTCTGACCATGACTGTGTAGAGCTAGCTTACTGGGGAACTTGTCAAATATTCCTTATTCTGACACAGAAAACATAGCATTCTCCACCTAAACTTGCTTCATTTCCTGAGACCACATCTCAAATTAATTTTCTCATCTATGGCTCCATTTTTAAAAGGAAAATTTCCATTTTTAGGTTACTTCACCTGTTTGTTCTGGGATTCCCTGATAAAACCTCTTCTGTCTCAATTCACTTTTTTCGTAAAGTTCATTGAAGTTCAATTGAATTAATCTGACAGATTCATAATTAATACTTCCTATTAATT
Source organism: Grantiella picta (assembly GCA_013397955.1). Classification (NCBI taxonomy): domain Eukaryota; kingdom Metazoa; phylum Chordata; class Aves; order Passeriformes; family Meliphagidae; genus Grantiella; species Grantiella picta. The sequence continues at coordinate 148,256 of VZRM01007379.1, read as the reverse complement.
AACTTACCCTCAAAGACCGACTTCAATGAGTGTAAGAAATTGATGCCATAATGGCAAAATCATGAATTACAGCAAAAATTCCTAATCATGGGCAGTCACCAATCTGAGAAAGAAATGAGCCAATACAGACTTTGGGAACTTTTAATGACTTTTTAATACCTAGAATGTTATGATCCATCCACTGACTAAGGGAATTGTATCTGGAAAGCATTAGGTAGGAGGCTTACATAACGTAGTTCATCTAAAGTGCTTTCCTAGAACTTCCTGAGTGAATTTTGCACACTTTTTGAATACAATACTGCTCTTCATTTCTTTTTCTTAGTTTATTGTCACAAATCCAAGAAAACTGTGAATGTTCATCACAGGCCTTTTCCTTTCTGTATGTCCTTTTCTAGCCTGAACAGTTTGCAATGACTCCTCTTTGAATTCAGTGCCATATTCAAATGAGAAAATAAAGTTTGAGCATAGATTTATTTTATATTCATTTTAATTCCCATTCCATGTGCTTTTCACAGCTGCTCATTTTATTGAGCTGCTTTTCCAAATGAAAACTCCAGCTGCTCCAGCCTCGCAAACCACATAATACATGTTGTATAAGCCTGTTTCAGTAGACTGTTCCAGAAACTCAATGGTTATTGTTTTCCTCATCTTCCAACTCTAGCCAGAAAAATCTAGTGTTTAGGTTTAAGTTGTAAATGGAGTCTTTGAAAGTCCCAGCAATTTCTTACTTGTATTCATAAGAAAATGAGACAGAATCATGAAATCACAGAATATTCTCAATTGGAAGGCAGCCACAAGGGTCATCAAGTTGAACTCCTGGCCCTGCACCGGGCCACCCCCGAGAGTCACACCGTGTGCCTGGGAGCATTGTCCACAGGCTTCTTGAATTCTGTCAGCCGTGGTGCTGTGACCACTTCCCTGGGGGGGCCTGTTCCAGTGTCCAAACACCTTCTGGGTGAAGAACCTTTTTTAATATCCAGCATAAATCTCCTCTAACACAAAGCCTCCTTCAGACCATGCCCTTGGGGTCTGTCACTGGTCACCACAGAGAAGAGATCCGTGCCTGCCCCTCCTTTTTCCCCCACAAGGAGGTTGTAGACTGTGATGAGGTCTCCCCTCAGTCTCCTATTCTCCAGGCTGAACAGACCAAGTGACCTCAGCCATGCCTCACTCGTCTTCCCCTTAAGGCCCTTCACCATCTTTGTTGCCCTCCTTTGGATGCTCTCTAATAGTTTAATGCCTTTCTTATATTGTGGTGACCAAAACTGTCCCCAGAACTCAAGGTGAGGCTGTCCCAGAGCAGAGCAGAGCAGGACAATCCCCTCCCTTGCCTGGCTGGTGATGCTGTGCCTGATGCTCCCCAGGACAAGGCTGGCCCTCCTGGCTGCCAGGGCTCTGCTGACTCATGTTCAGCTTGCCATCGACCAGAACCCCCCGGTCCCTTTCTGTGGCACTGCTTTCCGGCATCTCATAGCTTGCTTTCTTTATTCTCATCATTAATGTCTAGGTTATGGGACATCTTTAAAGAAAATTTGGCATGTTTCCAGCTGAACCAGTTTCCATATGCCTAATGGAGAAAGGTGTTCAGTTTGAGAAGAGAAACCTTCAGTCACACCATTAATTCAGCCCTTTTCAGACATCAAAGAATCCATGTCCATGTACAGCCTAGAGAAACTGTCCTTTAGGAAGCAGGAGCTACTGATCCTGATGCTGAAGTACTTTGACATATAAATAGCTCTGTAAATCAATGAATTGCCTGGCTTCTGGCCATTGCCAGTCAATGTGACACAGAGAAATGTGCTTGTGTTTGCAGGAACCTGAAATTTAACGTCTCCATGAGGCAGTTCTATAACGCAAGGGCTCCATTTACCCTAGAGTGTCTCAGCTCCAGGGTCTGGTTACAGTTTTCTTTGGACATAATCTTTGGGAGGCCAAGAAACCAACACTTACCAACAAAACAAGCAGGTTGGGCTCTGAATTCAATTTATTCCTATACCAGAAGTATCAGATTATCTGCAGGAAAACTGACTCCTGTTACATTTCTAGTTAGTATGCACACTTTTGTTTCTTGGGAAGTTCATGAAAGTCAAGTGGGTTTTGTTTGTCTGTTGATACCAACATCTCCTGAGATATTGGTGGGAAGGCTATGTACCTGTCTCACATGCAGGGATCCTGTTCATTGCCACAGACCTAGCCAGCTTCATGCCAATATTTTACTGCTGATTTACTGCTGATTTATATCTTACTGCTGAGCAAACTTCTAGATGTACTTGCCAAAGTATGCTGCAAAATCTGTTTAGTAGTGCCAATTCCTTGAATCCTCTCATATTGTCATGACCCAGTACCATACAGTGCAAGTAAATCTAGTGGCATCAACTGAAGAACATCTTTTGGAGCCCATGGGAAAGATTTTGAAACACTCCTGATATAAAATTCCAGCAATACAGCAATGAGACTTGCTCTGCATGATCAATTTCAAATCAGCACTACTTTTCAGCTACCTGGTGGCTGGATGAAGAAAAAAATCTGCACAAGCAGCTGTTTGGAGTGGTACTATGAAACAGACATGTTAATACTCAAAAAAAGGATAAATTTCCATACCTAATCCTTTAGGGGATGGATCTGAACCTAGCTCATGCTAAAAGAAGCATCTGAATTCATTTCAAATTTTGGTAGTATGAAGTTGTTGGCAAACTGCAAATGTATCCTTAGGTTTCTGCTTTCAACATTATTCTTCTCTTTGCCTCTGAGAACCTCCAGAATCTCAGTGATGGTTTGCTGTCAAATCCTTAGTATCCTGCACTAGCTTTTCAGTGGAGTCTGCTGTTTTATCACAGCACAGGGGATGGGATGAAGGTAAAGAGAAGCAGCCTCTGTTTTTCAAACTTCTATAATTTATCTTTGTCACTGCTAAGATGGTAGCTAAGGACACAGAAACCAGGGCAATTAAACTATGTTGTTCTTTGTTCTCATTTTTTATGTTTTAAGTTTGCCTTTTATGTGCAATTCTACAGATTTTAAGTTCAGCCTTCATTTTTACTATACAATGCCACATATTTCAGCTGCAGCCATTTTAAATTTATTTTTACATCTAAAGAATGTTGCAGTTCAGAAGCAAATCTTTACTGTGAAACTGTTGTTCTGTTCAAAAATAATGCATGCAATTAAATCAATACAGTTATGTTTTCAAATAATCGAAATTTAAAAAAATAATTTTCATATGCAAAAGTGTTCCTCCAGGCTCATTGCAAAACATTGATACAATTATTTATCAAATACATTAATAACATTAACAGCTTAAGACAGAATTAGTTGAATAAATTAAGTGAATATTTTAAATTCTTTCCACTTTTTTTTTTTTTTTTTTTTTTTTAATGCTGAGTAAGGATGTCTCCCAGGATTTACATTTACTTTACCCCTACCAGCTCTGGCTCACTGTCTATTCACCATGATTTTCCACAAAAGACTCAGTCCAGTTAAGTCTTGAAGCTTTCAAATTCTGCTACTTCAGTAAACATCTGCAGTCCTTCAGAGGTGATTAGCTCTTTCTTGAGGTGGAAGTATGGTATAGACATGTGAATTATTTAATGAGTTATAATGCAACAATTTTATTTGAAATGTTCTTCAGTCCCCTCGAGGCTACCCCCTTTGTATTGCAATATGATAACTAATCCTATATTTATTGCTTGTGAGCTCACACAAGTTCAAAGCTAAGCAGCTGGGCAATTTCTTATAAGAAGAGAATACAAAAGAAAATGCAGACATCTACTAACAGCCACTGCCAGAGCTATGAGTCCCAGACTCCCCTCATCTTTATAATGTTTGATAATAAACTCCTTCAATTTGGTTGGGGGGTTATAGTTTTCTATCCATAGTAGATCAATTTTTGCCCTTAGCTTTCAAGATTCCTGTGCAAACCATTAATATTTACAACCAAAACTTTAAAGTAATCCTATCTAGAAAAGACAAGTCCCAGAGAAAATAAATTTATTTCAAAAGAGATGTCAAGAGTCTGTCTATTAAATTGCAAAGCCCAGAAGATGCTGCTGTAATACAGCTCAAACACCCACCTGCTGAGCAGGGTGAGCATTCCATTGTGCTCTTTGCTTATGGTTTTGTCTATAATCTGTCATCGTTGATGTCTTGATGCAACTTACCAAAGAAAAAGAGAGAAATCATTATGCTACTCATTATGAATAATTACCTGTTTGTAAGAAACACTCGTTTGTGACAGCCATTGATTTTTTTTCTCCACATGCTCAAAATCAATACAATTTGGCTTCCCTTCACTGGTCATCTGCATTGCTGTGGTGGTGATTAAATGTGATTATATACTTGAGGTGTTTTTCCCCCTCAACTGACTAAATTTCAAAATTCAGAGAACAAGTACTTCTACAATAGTTTTTTTGTCAATCTATAATACCAACTGTACAGTAAATTAGATAGAGCTCCATGCTTAATATTGTCTCAAGTCCGAGGCTCAGGTGGTATTGATGGGCTGGCTTTGTGCTCATTTGAAATAAGCAGGAACTGAAATCTTGAATATTGTATTTTGTTCTACATAATAAAACCAATCCACACAAGTGGCTGAAAATGCAAAGGGAATTTTTAGTGGATAAGGTGAAGGCAGTAATGTTTTGTCTTCCTGTGGGGAAAGATTTTTTTCTGTTAGAGTTATTTTATTTTTTAAAAAATCCCTTTAATTTCCTGCTCTTCTCTCTCAGAGAGCTTGGTTCTATACTTCTCTCCCAAGGACCACCCTACCAACTGCCAACCAAGACCAAAAGCTGGGACATCCCCAGACTACCCCAGGCAAACTCATCTTACCCTCTGGGAATACCTTCAGGAACAACCATCAAGCCACCAGCTTTACCTCCATGCCTGTATCTCCATAATCAACAACACTTCAGATGCCCGTTGAAGTGTTGGGAATTTGGCAGAACCACAGGAAGTTGCAGTTCACAAAATAGAGACTGTTGTCCCTCTTCAGAGGGTCTGCAGCATTTTCCAAGAGTTTGCTTCTTTTCAAAACTCCTGAAGTGTGTGACACAGGGAAAAACCATGCCCTGGTCCTGCTGCTCTACCTGCATGGTCCTGGGTGACTGGTGACTTTCTTGCAGCAAAGCTGAGAGCTGGCCCACATCCAGCTTCTTCTTCACCAGAGTCCTTCAGAGCTCTCTTGGATTAAATTTATCTTTATACCTCCTTATGCCCTGGCCTGGGACAGATATTTATTCAAATAAAAACAGGAGAAATAAATGCAGGCAGGCTCTTGAGGGACTCTCAGAGACATTAATATGTCAGAACCAATACATTAAACCAATTAATTAATGAAACCAATACATTAAAAATGAAAGTGCCAATTTTTAACAGTGATAATAGTCTCACTAGTTCAGGCCACCGCTCACACAGTCTGCTCAAGTACTTTCTGGAAGTCTCCATCATCACAGTCAAAAACTCAAATTCAAAAGCAGAACGTGAGAAAGAGAAAAAGCCCTTGGACCTTGAGAAAAGCTCTTGTAACCCCATAGCTGCCCCTTTCTTACATCTAGATCCTTTGTCTCTTGCTGGTGAATGAACAGCCTCAACAATGACTTTGCAGATGCCCCTGGATCTATCCATTCCAGTTAATGCTCCTCCTCCCAAAGCTGCTGCATCCTACAGGCCCTGGAGAGCCAGGAAAGCTACTTCCTGGTACTCATAGCACGGGAGCATCCAGGACAGTGGCAAACTAATCATGGGTAGGAAAGGAATGTCGTGTGGTTTTCTTACCAGATCCTGAGATCACAGATTTTCTGTTATTGCTGACCCCTTTTGCTGGAAACTCATGATGTTTCTGGTCTTCCTACTTATTCTCTTGGAGATTCTTTAGTATAGAACTCTATTTTTAATTTTCTTTCCTAGCCATTGCACTTCATTCTTCCATCCTTCTTTCAGGATTTACCCTTCTCTGCCTGTTGAAGTGATCCTGGTCCATCTTGGCATGCAGAGTAACCCTGTAATGTGTTTGGCAAATGCACAACAGATGCCCACCCTCTGTCTCCATAGTTTCCTTGGATAAGCCAGGTGACCAGGCTCTCATTGCTTGCTGCACTTGGATGGTGTGTTCTGCTTAGTGATTGCAAAAATGACCTTCCTTCTACTACAGGCAACAGTGTGGGCCTTCTTCCAGCTTCAGGCTGTCCCTCCGATGGGATAGTGTCGTCTTTTTACAGACGAGCAGTGACACCAAGTTAGTGCAGAGGCAGAAACATGCAGGGAGGAGAGTCCTTTCATGGAGGGAATGCAGCATTGCGGCTCTGGAGGCAGAAGAGCTCTGCAATACAGACCCCATAGAGCACAGGTACACTGTGGGCAGGGCCAGTGCTGCCCTGGCTCTTCCAGGATGCCCACAGGGCCAGTGGGTGCAGAGGGCACTGTAGCAGAACAGCGTTGGCATAGCTGTGAAGGTACAGAGAGATTCACAGGTTTGTATGATTAAAAAATGGAGAAAAGGTTAAAAACATCTATATTTGTATATTCATATTTTACTTTCTGTCTTTATCTAGCTCAAACGCATCTAAAACATGCAGGATGACTACAAAGCTCTTTTTATGTTAAATTCATACCTGAATCTTCACCAGACATGAAGGTAGCATGTAGCACTGAGGAGTAGGCAAGGCAACATCTGGAATATCTCATGTCTGCTGTCCTCCAGAATTCTGCCTCTCCACCCTAGATAAAAGCCAAAGTGCTGCAAGCATGAAGGTACTTCCACTTTTTTTCTGCACCACTCCAAATCAATACATTTCACTCTGAAAAGGAAACATATAACAGACTGGAAAGAAAAATGCTGAAGTCTTCCAGGCCTTTTTCGCACAACTAGGCTTAATAAAAAATGCAGGAGCCTAGGAGACCCGACTGGAAAGTGGCCAGCTGTTGAATTCATGTGCTTTTGATATCTGTCAGTGAGTCGATTATTACAGTTCAAAAGCCCTGACCCTTTTGAGAAGGAGCTATTCATCCCAACCTCTGTTTTCAGAGACTTGTCTCTGACATATTAAATGCCTCAAAACCCAATGTCCATACATAATTTTTTAATTATGGTTCAGATATGGGAAGTATACATTTGTCGGCAATTTGTATTTTTTACTCACTGTGGGGTGTAAGTAGATGGCTCTTCACCTCCTTTAAAGTGATGTAAAGCCATTTTAAATCGCACACACATGACACCAGGTTCTAATAACATCTGATACCAGACGTTTATCATAAGGCTGCCTTTAACACAGAATTGCACATAAAATTAATTTAAAAGACTCATCCAACAAGATAAGGAGCTTGGCATCTCCTACTTACACTGTTTATTATGTCCTAGAGTAGGACAGATATTTGTCTGAGATTTTCAGATTCCTGCCATCCTGGTCAAAGCAGTAGTTCTGTATATATACTCTGTATATATCTTTGAGTCCTCAAATTCTGATAGCACAAAATTTCTAGGAGATGAAACAGAGGACATCTCAAGAAAGGCAAATGTGTAACCTTAGACACAAAGCCTAATGAATTATGTTCTGCTTATGTTATGCTGTGCTTCTCTGCCACAATTTGACTTCTACTTTTCATAAGTCTGGAAGAGCTCAGTCTTATCTGTCTCTATGTACTAGAAAAAAATAGCACCATATGGTTTGAAAAATGGGGCTTGTGCAACTTTTAGTTTCTAGAGGAAATTCGGTGTCATGATAGATTAAATCGCTACAATAATTTAGAAAATAACTTTTCATATGACTTCTCTTAATTTTTCTGTTTACTCTCTGGAATGCATAATCCTCACACAATATGAGTGCATTTTGTGATCAAAATTCTCCTATTCTTTTGCAAATAAAGAGATATTAATGCATTGAGAATACGGTGAGAGCAACAGTGACATGGTAAGAAGAAATAAATGGTTTGTGGGGGAAGGCATGGAAGGCTGCATATTTAAATTACAAAGTCCTTTAATTCTATGAGGACATCATGTTCTTCTTGGGCTGGTCTGGTGAAAGAGAAAGAAGCAAGAAAATTTCTTCTTATATTTAGTTAGATGGTGGTTTCTATGGAGACAAGTTTCTCCAGTCATTTTTATTTGCAGGCATTAATAGCATAAACAATAGAGAGCAGCAAGGGTTTAACCCTGGATTGAACCCCATATTGAGTACATTCTGTAGGGAGAAAAATGAATGTCTAAATTAGATACAAGAGCCATTATACAATCTTGTTAACATTCAATCTTGTTAACTGGACTCTGGCAGTACAAAGCATAAAAACGTGAAGAGTCATGTATTTTCATACCCTGTATCCTTTTTTTCAAACGTGTCTTGTATAGAAACTTGAGAGGGCAGCATCATCTGCCCTCTGGCTGTCCCTGTACAGCTGATCACACACATTGCTGTGCATTAATTACCTACCTCTGCTTTCTCTGGCGCACACACAGAGAGGCTGGTGGTTCCCAAGCCTAAGGCAGTGACTGACTATGCCAGGAGAGGTGAAAGCAATGGAATAAGCTATCTTTTTTACTGCAATTGAAGTAATTTGGAATGAATGCAAAGACCCATATAATTTTGTGAATTTAAGTGATCAAAAAGGGAAAAAAAGAGCAGTTACTTTCAAGTATCAGGCAATCCAATTTCTCTGAGAGAGTTTTCTCAGATTTTCCTTTCTCCCTTCCTGTACATACTTTGATTTCCATTATATTACTTTTAACTGAACAAACAATTTACAGTGAGCATTTAGCTGTCTACATGTATCTTTTATATATGCAGATCAGAGTATTAACTTTCTTGAGTTTTCAGGGATTGGGAGAGGGAAAAGCTGTTAGTGTTCAAACACTGAACTGCCCAGTGGCATTATAAAAAAATACTTAGTACCTGAAACTTCAGTTTCATTATTTATCTGTTTAATTACATAGAGGAATCAACCTTGAAAAAGAAATAGAATCTCCACAGATGCTGGAATAAGAGATGTTAGGTAAATATTTTTAAATTCATTCAGAATATGCAGAGATTGCCCAAGGCCTGCTTCTCACTATTACCTTTATATTCAAGAAATATGGTACTTTACCTCTCTTACACCAACTCCAAGTTAAGCAATCCTTTACACTGCCCAATCTGAATTACAAAGCAACAGAAAAATGGGTTCACTTTAGCTGGACTTTCCAATTACAAAACCAGGTTCCAGCTCTCCACAACCCTTAAATGCACAGAATTGCTGTATTGCAGTACCCAGAATAATTGTCATAGACAATAAAAGGCCCAAATATCCTGATTTTGAACAGCATAGTAAGTCCTTTATCTCAATTTTCTCTGTCAGATCACTGGGAAAATGGTTAGTGCTGCTAGTTTCTTCTTGTGCCTGAGAGTTTCTCTTTGCCTAGAAAATATGCCAATTTCAAGACAAACACCTGTTAATGTAAGTTATTGTCTGTGGGCATTTTGGTGTCTGGATTGACCAAAGTTCTTAAGTTCTCTGGATGTTCAGAAAGCAGGAAAAACTTCTAAGTGCACACAAAGTGTAAATTTGTTATTTTATAGAGTTATTGTATAAGAGGAATAATATCAATCTACAATCGCCTGTTTTAACTTTGACAGATAGTCCAGTTATTAAATAAGCCGGGTTACATTTTTTTCCATATTTCCAAGAATATGACACAAACATGGTGGCCTTAATCTAAAATACAGAAGTAGCAAACAGAGGAATGTGACATCAGAGTTAAAGATACTCTCTAAATATCAGCAAAACACACTCACAAGGGTTCTGCCAAGCACACACCATTAAAAGAGAAGAGACAGGACAGTTGATGCTTGCACAACTGTGTGCTTTGAGAAGTTCTGTACTTAATAACTAAATAAATCTGTGGAAGATAAGCAAGTGAAATCTGGATTTCTTGTGTCCTCTGGCTGGATTGTCTGGTTCTTGTAGAGCACAAACCTGCATGGATGCAGGTCAGACACCTTCTCGTCCATTTGGGAGAGCATTACCACAAGCATTGGGTTCATACAGAAGCCTTTTCCTCAGCAGAGGCATTAAAAGCACCTCTCTCTCTCTCCTGCTGCTAAGAAGATATTTTTTCCTACCCAGCAATCCACTCCCATGAAACCTGGAGCAGCTTTATATCCCTGAGGTGGCAGCTGTCCTGCTGCGTTTGACTGAAGCTGAGCAGCAGGTCCAGGAGCTGACTGACAGATGAAAAGACGTCACATAAACCTCATGCCCTTAAGAAAGTGACTACTAAGTGGTATAGACTCTTTTCCCTCACAGCTTACCAGCCTGAAGCCCTCAGTTACAGAAAGTGATACAGGGATAACATACCTTAGGGAGTTAATTTGTTCTGACCACTGCCTGTATCATTTCTGTGCATGTATCAGTTATTTTCTTTCCTCCCTTCACACAGAAGCTCTTCAATCATTGGCATACCTTTTTGATCTAACAGCTGAAATCACTTCATAGCTGAGTGCCACCGAATTGCTTAAGGTTAAACTAAAAAAAAAAAAGCATATCTGCATTTTTTGCAGATAACTAAGTAGATGTTAGGACTTAATTTAGAAGTTAAAGAAAATAATATCGCCAAAATTTCTTAACAAAAATATTGTAAAGGAGAGGAAGGCAAAGAGGAAAATATGCTGTCAGCTTGGAGGATAAAGATCAGTAAAACAGAAGAATACAAAATTCAGTGGGTAAAAGATGACAGAAACTGTAGCAGAGTTGTGCAAAAGCTGAGGAAAGGAAACTGCCAGATGACAGGCTGGTGAGGAGGGGGAGAAGGAGAAGGAGAAGGAGAAGGAGAAGGAGAAGGAGAAGGAGAAGGAGAAGGAGAAGGAGAAGGAGAAGGAGAAGGAGAAGGAGATGGAGAAAGAAGGAAGAGTGAGCTGACCTGCATTAAATGTGTGCAGAAGTTCGGGAAAAAGCCATACTGTGCAAAAATTTAAAAGCCAGACAAGTTGTTCCAGGGATGAGTGGGGCTTTTGGGGCTCTGGGTGCACACAGGAAGGACATCCATGCTGCCAATATGCAACTTGTGAAGAATTCTCAGTGCAGTGGTGGCTGTCCTGTGCAGGACTGGACACAGACCATGAAGGCAAGGGGGAAAATGAAAGGAATAAAAAAAATAAAAAGAGTAGCGGAAAAATATCACAGCTGAGCTGATGGTGATGAGCAATGTAACAGGGAGATGGTAAAGGCTGAAAGAGACAACTTGAGGGATGAATGACCTTGGAGAGGTGAAAATTCAGTGAAAAAGATGGAAGGGTAGGAGGGTGGAGAATAGCATGTAAAGAAAGTGCAATACATTTGAGCATGTTTTTTATAGCTTGAGGGATTGTGTTCATTTACAAGAAAAATTTGGCATCTTCATTATGACATACTCTTTCTATGGATTTATAAACTCAGTGTTTCCACTCAGAAAGACTTGCTGTCATATAATTTTTAAAATCTACTATAAAGCACTACAGAGCATCTATAGGCCATTAAAGGAGGAGCAGTAAGCCTTGTGCACGGGACAAAACTCAGTCACAAAAGGAAGCAGTCATCTGTCCTTTCTATTTGGCCCAGCTATACATCTCCATGTCCCAAGTTTGCAAACTGTTGGGTCCCTGATGTGCCTGCAACTCGTCTTTGAAAATAACATATATCCAGCATATAGCAGCTTTCCAAAACCTGTGGCAAAGCTATTAGAAAGAAAATTGGCGCATAATCAATTGCAAACCTAGCATGGTCTTAGGCAGTTGTTTACAATTATTACATTGCTCCTTTCTCTCCACTAATTTTCCACTCCAGTAATCAAGAAACAACTTTGGATTAAAGACAGAGTGTGTTTGACAGCTTTGTTACCCAGTTGTTGTGCTCAGCAATTCAAATGTATCTCATGTGTCAGGGAAGACTTTTTCTGATGCTCTTTTTCCACCAAACTTAGGTGGCTTCATGTGACTGCCTCAGTGGTGGCTCCACAGGATACAGCTTTGGTCAAGCTGATTTCCATGGCAATATATTTTAAGCTGTCTTTTTTCTTTACTTGACCAAACTGTGTTTCTTCCCACACTATTAAAACAGGAGCCACAAATAAACAGTTTCCAGGCTGATTTCAGCACTGAATGCTGTAAATGAGCATACAATCTGCAAGCAGTAGTTACTGCCTTTAATTGAGCTTTCCTGTTGCTGTTAACCTAGTCTACATAAGACACAAACACCACATAAAATACTACATAAAACGGAAGATGTTATTATAAACCAAATTAAAATATAGATATCCTTTCTTCATCTCAATGAGTAGGAAAAGAATGCTAAAACCTCAGTGAACTTCTACACAGCTGATCCAGCTAAAAATGTACTTCTGGACATGATGAGTACTACCAGAGATCCCCTCGACTGACAGTGCTTAAGAAAGTGGAACTATTTATTTACAACTCCTTAGCACCACATTTCCAGAGCTCTCTGTATGATGAGGAGACAATTTACCCAGCAACCTGCGCACCACCATTCTCTGACAACTCTGAAATGAAAACCAGAACTGTGTTGATGCTGATAAAATCATTGTGTTTCACCACACCAGAGGGTATATCTGCTCACTGTCTCTAACTCAAGGAAACACCAACATTGACTTTTACCCAAACTGTAGAGCACATCACAAGATTTTGGGGTAGTCAATGCCTAGATGCAAAATGCTTGGGATTTTTCAACATTTGTTTATATAGCCCACCTCCACCAGAAAATTAAAAAAACCATCTAGATTATATGTTTTTGATACTTAGAGAGAGGAAATATTTCTTGCAGTCGTTGAAGACCTGTAACCAATTACTCCACCCTCACCAGCAGGAAATTCTTTAGGAGAAAGCATCGAACAATATGTGTTTTCACATAAAAGTAATGTAATATAAAGGTTTGATAAGAATAATCTTTGGTCTGCAGACTTCAGCACCAGCTCTTTAGTGACTAGTGGCAGACCCTAGAGCAATCCATGTGTTGCACCAACAAGGCCTAGGAGGAGGGGCCAACTGAATAGAAATGAAGTAGTCTCCACTAGCCTTTTATTTTTCTGATGGTGAGGGAATCTCCTCAGTGATCCCCTATAGCTGACCACCAAAGTACCTTGGAGTCATGAATCAGTTGTTCTCAGACAACCCCAGCCAGAGAGGCATCTCAGCAGCCCACCCAACAACCACAGCCACTCATGGGGTCACAGGGGCTGCAGAGGAGCTGGCCTCCAGCAAACCTCCCTACTCTGCTTGATTCAGGTCTCCAGCTATCAACACCAGCTGTCTCTACTCCTGGTGTGCACTACAAGATAAATGGAGCCAATTAACCCCAGTCCCTTTAGATCTGACAGATGTGCCAGGTCAGGGAGGAAGAGGATGGCCACATGGTCCATTGCTCTCTAGTGGCTACAGCTCTCCCCCCCATAACTCTATTAGGTATTAAAAACTGACACATCAAGTGGAGAATGCCGTGAATTGGGACAGGGATGTGGTGAGATCACATAGCTGCTTTAGCAGGGTTGTTATTTTCTACTTTTACCCTAGTTTATTTTACTTTTCAGTCTGCAGAAAATGCAGCATCTGCCCCCCCAAGGAGAGCTCCTGCCTGGAGAGTCCCTGCCTCTCCCCATAGTGTCAATGACAGCACAATCTGTTCCTGGATCAGGCTAAGGAAGTGCTTGGAGAGGAGGCAGAAGAAAGTCAATTCCAATAGGTCCTCTTCATGTCTGTTCCACTGCAGAATCCCCCTCAAATTAAACCTCATTTCTCTTTCAGTTCTACAAACTGCTGTGACAGCAGAGGGAGGCTTGTAATACTGATATTTATTCTCTCACAGAGATGTCCACACAAAGTTTGCTTACCCAAGCATTGTACAAGAAGGGTCTCACTCTGCCTATAATGCTGCAGCTGTATCAAAAGAAAGGAGATGTGGCTTGGTCACCCTTTGTGTGGGATAGCACAGCAGTGTTTGAAGAGGCCTGTGTTCTCTCTCAAATAATAGCACTGACAGCTTATTCAGAGTACTTGATAGGGGACAGCATCAACAGAGGCTGATGCTAGTTCTGAACCTGCTAGTTCTGTGCTGGAACACAGAATTTTGCTGTGTTTCTCGGATTTTTCTCAGTTTTCTGATGGATGTTGTTCCCCATAATGTCACCAGAGATACTGTCTGAAGAAAGGAAGAAAGGAACCTGCAAAAGAATCACACATACAACAAAAAAAACAGGATAACAGCTTCCACATAACAGTAAAAACAGCTCGCTAACGTATTTGACAAGAAGAGCAGGACTGAAGCAAATAAAACCCAGTTCCTCAGAGGTGATTACACAGAACTGTGCTGCAGGTACAGTTAAGCACAGTTCAGGTTTCGAGTACAATTGTCAAAGCTTGAACATTGGCTGTTCCCCAGTGTCCATGTGCTTACATTCTCCTTCAGGATCTGCACAATGCAGGTTCACTTCAAATTAAGCTGTTTCAAAGTAGCCATTATTAGTTGCTCCCTGAAATGTGAAAGTTTATATTTAAGGGCTTTTGGTTTTTCTGAGATTGGTTAAATATTGACATATCCTAAGAAGAATTTTTTACTTTTTATTTTGATTAAAAAATACTTGGTTTTAGGGGTAAAGGCTCTAAAAGAAAAATGTAGTAAAACAAGAGATCAACTCTGGTCCTGAAATGACCTAGGCATTGCTTAACTTTCTCACAGTTAATATATCATAATCCCTTGACTGCTAGTTAATTCAATTTTAGTGCTAAAAGATAAAACCTGGAAATGAATTATTCATTTTTGTGTTGAAGGGATTTTATTTTTTGATATCACTAGTGAATAAAATTACTTGCAGTCTTCTCAAATGGTAGAACTATATAATGGACCTCAAATATTAATGCAAATCAATGCAGTCAGAATTGCTTGCATTTACTCCTTTTGTCAACAATGTGAGTGATTAAGCTATTTTCGATGATATTTTCTTTTGAGCAGAAGAGCATAATTTTTGAGAATATATTTCTTCAGTCTTCATTGACAAAACAGATCTATAATTTTTGGCAAATCTACCACTGATCTTTGACACAGACTTGAAAGACAGGCTTTAAAGAAATATTTAAGTTACTTTAGATTAAAATAGCAACACTTCTTAGAAGGACAATTTCTAAAAGTCTATCAGAAATCACAAATAATTTTGTTATGTACAGTCATTATCCTTTTCATATCATGAGTAACTTGAATGCTTGCAATTGGTTCTCAGTTGCCAAAGATCGTGAATGACTCTATAGATTTTATAGTACTTTTCAAAAAATGGCAAGTTGATTATGATAAAGTAATGAAAATTATTTTGATATGGGGAGAGAAAAATTTATCAGTTTTCGTGATGAAGTCACAAAAGTATCATTTTCTTGGAATTTCTGAGAAACCATTTTTTATGAGAAAAATTTTCCTTTCATAACAGAATATTTTCTGCAGTATTGTTTGCCTTTTCCCCTTCCAGAAAATTCCAGTCAGTAGGAAGAGTTCTTTATCTTTTTCTTCTTTTAAGATCCAGTACTGTATTTTATAACTCTTCCCTTATATCTCTTACTACCTATAAGCCAAAAATGAAGAAACAAAGACAATTTTTCATACAGTTTTAAGTGAAATGAAAATTTCAGAGACCTAAGAACCGTACTCAGGTTGAACTTAACATTATGTTGGAAATACAATGCAATTTTTGTGAGTCAATAAGAACATGTCTAATCACTGAGGAAGGGAAGAAAGGACAAGTAATCCCTTGTATACACCACAAATCCTTAGATGATATTAGCTATATTTTATGATTCATTATTGCTGTTAGAATCTCAAAATGCAAGATTAAAAAGGATCAGTTTTTAAAATTTCAGATATGGGTGTGCAAGAATACTGTAGGAAGCTGCTAAGCAGAATAGCAAAACCAGAGAAGTTAAACAGGCTTTTTACTCCTGAGTGGTTTTTATATGGCGTTACAATCTGTTCTGTTAAAAATCATATCACTTCAGACAAATTTGTAACAAGGAGGGGAAGACAGTGTCTAATAAGGAGGGAAGACAAAAGAAGAAAGATTCCAGACACGACATAAAGTTGAGCCATTTATTTTTTTCCAACAAAATTTTCATAGAAAATAGTTTCTTTGACATGAAAAATGAAAGGTGCTGAAGTTTAAAAAATAAATCACGCAATAGCAAGTGTCTTAGAAAAACAAGTTTCAGTCCTGTTATTATTATTATAGCTTTTATGTGGATTGTACAAACTTTAGGAGTCAAGTAATATGCTTTTGGTCTCCCAGGATTACATGCTGAAGTAGCTTTGTAGAATTAATCTTCTCTAAATAATTCAAGAATATTCTTTCCCACAGGAAGAACAGCATGCAAAGAAATGGTGTCTATGTTGCAGACAGTTAAAAGAACCACAGAGTATTCAATTCAGTGAGTTCTTCACTACTGCAATGTGTTGAAGGTGGTAGAGATGATGATTACACAAAGAACTGAGAGTCAGAGCTATTTAGATGTTTGGGGTCAGGAACACGTATAGTAATCTAATTTTTAGAGACTATTCATTAAGATGGACTGACTAGGACTGGTATTTGTACATCAAGGTTTCCACTTTTCCTTTTCTGGGCTGTCAGTTCAATACAGGTAGGTGACACCCAGACAATCTTCTCATATCTAAATCAACATGAATTTTAAGTCCTCTCTACCATCAGATGAGGAAATGTACACATGGAAGAAAACTAAACAGCAGGTGTTGAGCAGCACACACACTATTCTGAGGTCTAGTTAAATGGGGCAGGGAACAAGGGTTGCAATAGGAGGGTAAGGCTCTTGAAAACACTGTGAAAACACATTGCTTGAAAACACTTGCAGGAATCCACAACAGATCTGATAGGTACTCCCCTGCTCTTTTTAATTTGCTTTACACACAGAAGATTTTCTTTTAGGCTCACAACAATAATTGGCTGCTTCTAAACAATTACCTACTTTGAAAAACATGTTCACATATCAACCAAGTCATAATTATTGTTGTTTTGAGGGGTACAGGTTAAAGCAAGATAAGATTAGTCCCCTTTGGTTGAAAAAACACTTCATACTGTAATTGGAAAATCATTTTTGCTGAATATAAATATTAAATTACATTGAAAAGTTAATTGCCAGAAATATTTTAATTTCTGCTTTTTGGGGACTGAATTCTGGGATTCATAACAAAGAAGGCATTTCAACTGTTTGGACCCCTGCAATATCAAGAAATGGGCTGCAGCAACAAAAGGGTCCTAATAGCCCCAGATTTATCCAGGAAATAATTACATGGACAGTGTGAGAAGGTTGGTAAATCCAAGGAGAGCAAGACAAGGTGATGCATTACAGGGCTGTAAAACGTGAGTTTCCAGGCACGTCAGCAGCCCACAGAAGGACTGGACTGTATGGATGGGACTGGCTGAGGAATCCTAATTCTGAGGAGAATCAAAATAAATTTGGAAGAACTCATTCATCCCCTCATTTGTGTAAACATAATTTAGGATTAATAGCCCCACGTGTTTCAGTGGGAATTGTTCAGTGCAAATTTAGATTAATATTAATACGTGTTTTGCCTATGAATATTTAAAGGTACCTGAGACAGGCTGGGATTTGGTTGGAAACAGCTAAATCAGTGTTCTCATGCTATCAGGGCTTCAGATCTAGAGTGGGGGCAGAATGTATGAAATTAATATTCTCCAGTGTACATACAGGCTGGTTGCTGGCTAAGATGCATGGGTAGTAGAACAAATTCAGATTAAACTGCAATATATGTTGACCAGCTGGGGCAGTAAGCTTTGCAGACAAAAGTATATTGTTTTCCTTTATAAAGAAGTTTAAGAGGGAGTGGAGACATATAGTCCAGCCCTGCAGACATCCTCACAATGCAATGTTGAAATAAAAGAGCAGCAAGCCAAGTAAAGGGCAATTTGCTGTTGGACAGGACAAGTTACAAGTGCTGCAAACACAATATGAATATCCAGTTAAGCATCTTTTGTTAAAAGGAAAAGATTAATGCTCTGGTTTGAATTCATACAAATGGATGTGCCCAGAAATTCTGAAGAAACAAACTTCAAAATGTGCAAAACCTGTGTTTCATTTCTAGGTGGCGTTGCTCAAGGAATCAGAGTTACTTCAAAGTTTAAGTCCCACTACTAGCATTTGAGATAGGGGTTTCAGCATACTGTAGTGCACCTAGAAGCCTGCAGGACTGACCCAAAAATTCTGCAACTGACTAGAAATCTCCCCAATGATTTAAATGGGTTTGATTGAGGCCCAGGTCTCATACACAACAGGCCATGCCCAGACTCCAGAGCAACTGTAGGATAATATGGAATGTATGTGTGCAGTGGGGAAGCAGCACACGTACAGATCCTGCTGTGAAATTAACCAATGGAGCAGCTGGTGAACCTACCCACATAGCTTCAGACTGCTGTGGGTAATTAATCTGGTATAAAATATGGAGATACAAAGAAGAAAAAGCTAGTATCATAGTAGATTCATAAGCATCTGCCACTTGAACATTGTTTTTCTTTCAGACATAGTAACACCATATCACTAATTCTGGGTTTAAATTATTAGTATATGTCAACAGCAGGCACTGCTCTAGTGAACAGCAATGCAGAGACAAGACAAATATTCTCCACCTGAATTTGGACTTTAGCCTAAAAAATGTTACATTATATACAATAGCATCCTTAAGCCATATTTGAATTTAAAACCAAGAAGCAAGTTCAGCCCACACCAAATTTAAACACTCAGACTTTGTTTTTTACCATTTTTTCATCTTTTATTTCTATATTGCCCTGTGGTTGAAGTTAATAATTTTGTTCTTGCCAATATTTTGCTAAAAGTATATTAGATGGGCCAGGAAGTACAAACCTTGTACTTGCTCATAAACTTGATGAAAGTAAGGCTTAATACTCGTAGCCATATCCTGAAAACTTACTCATTGTCATAGTTCCCCTTAAAGTCTGGACTATTGAAAAATTGCCCTCTCAGAGAAGCTACATAGGCCAGCTCTAGCTATTGTGTTTACTAAATTTAATTTGTTTTTCTGTGCTTCTGTAGAAAAACAGATAAGCCTCATACAGAGAATGGAAATGAAGACAGTTACTCTTAGAAGTTTTCTTTCTTCTCTTTACAAAAATGAAAGAGTAGTAAAGTAATGTAAGCCAAGCAATACTGTTTCTCCTCGCAGATAAACAATTTTGCCTTTTCCATCTCCTAGCAAGCACATTGTGGGTAACTTCCTAATCAAATGTCTTTTCCTCTTAAAATCTGTTCTTGAAAATGTCACACTTTTACAGGCTCTCCAAATTATGAATGAGAAAGCACCCAACAATGTTTTCTGTTATTAAAAGCTCCCGCCTAAAATAATTTTAAAAAAACCAGAAACAAACAGCTATCATTTAAAACTAGAGTTATGATTGTAAAATCCCCTTTCCATGTTCAACAACACCATCCTTTCCTAATACAACAAAGCCCCACTTGGAAGATTGTTCTGTGAGACAACAGATAGGATGCTGAAAACTGTTTGAAGCATGTGATTATGCATCCCACATAAGAAAACATAAGCTGTGTGATAAAGGGCGGGTTTCACAAAAAATAAAGGTTTATATTGTGCCTTGTTGACTCTATTTGATGAATGACAATAACACCAGCATTTTAGCTGCGTGCAAGGTGAGAAAAAAATAACTTCCCTTCACCTACAGTGTGATTTTGCCTCAGATCTTTGTTGAAATACGTGATTTGGGGTAATTTCATGCCAGCATATATTGAGGGAACTCAATGGATCAGGTGTCTCAGGTATGTTTCAGCTCTATCTTACTTTTGCAAGGCCACATCAGGTTTCCCCATGATTTATGGTTTCTCCTCAGTGGATTATGTAAAGATGCACTACTGATCCTAGTTTTAGCCAGAAAGAGTGAGAGTGCACCATAGTTTATAACTCCTTATTGCTTCAGAAAGAACAAAGGGGATTAGCAAACTTCCCAGCCCAAGAAATACCCTTTGTGAAGCCTGGATCAAGAGCCATGGATATAGATGTGCAGATTCACTTTTTGTGCCACCTCTGTCATTAGAGCTTTTTCATTACACATGCCTGTAATCTGACAAATTTAATGAACAAATCCAAAATAAAGAGTACAACGCTATTGTGTTTTAGCATTACGAAATAGCATTTTCAGGAGGAATTCTGTTCAACAAGCCATAAGAAGATTAAATTTACGTAATCTATTTCTTTCTTAGTTTATGGTACTATCGGGAGATCAAATTAAACGTCAGTTTCAAACAGTATTTTGCTAACATCTTTTTAATAGCAGCTACTTGTCAATGTGTTTGAACAGTGGTTGCTTAAGGTTTGCTTCAACTATTCATTTTTGAAATATCTGCTAGGTCTCACACTATGATTTTTCCTCTCCAAATAGTATAGCTGCAATTTAAAATCAAGGACTAGAGAATAAAGAATTTTCACAGAAAATTTTCCAATTAATAAATACGAGAACTGAAATCTGTGAAGTTTTAAAATTCACAGAGTTTTCTGAATACAGTGGGATAAATATTAATAGTTCAACTTCTACCTTTTTTGCTGCTTCTGTTCATGAAGCTCTTTCTTCCTGAATCAGAAAGAGGAAGGAAGAATCAGAAAGAATGGTCCTGACATTTGCTCAGGAAACATGTGTGATAATAAGCCAAAAAAGTGACGTTGTATCACTTCAAATTTTTAAAGACTTTGGCAATCCACAGACAGAGCTTCTCTAAAGTAAAGAAAATACAACTTTTTCCAAAGTGACTTTGGAAAATCGTACTAGGATGAATCACAAGGTTATGCTATTTACCAAGGAACAAAATCCCAGCCAAAAGAGAATTATTAGTCAATTATCTAATAGCCTCAAAAAGAGTCATTGGATGCATACTCCAAGACTAACAGATAGTCTTCCTCATCATTTAATAAAGTTTGAATAATGTGGTCTTAGGAACAACCCTTCTCTGTAGAGGATGATGGACACAGGATAATACATTTTATAGCAGAACACATAATTTCATTTTTATTGCCTTCCACCTTCTGGAAATCATACATTTTCAGATACAGAAATGAAAGATATAACATAATTTCCAAAAGCCAGCAGACATCTTAGTTGGGAAGTATTATATTATTCTTTGACTTGTTAAACACTACTGTTTACTTATAAATTATAGGATTCATCATCGTAATTATTAGTGCTTGATTCGACTATATAGAATCTTGAACCCTGGGCTTTTATCAGTAAGTCATTTAAGAGCATGACTATATGAAAAATAGCCCATCATTTTCATTGTTTCAGTGGTTCTACTGCTAGTCTAAATAAAGGGCTTGTTAACATGAATAACTAAAAAAGCTAAGGTAATACTAAGCACAAAAATTATGCACAATCCAAGACATACATAAATTAATAGCTGCCTTTGCAGACATTTGGATGCTAGAATAAAAATACAAACTAGACTTTACATTAAAGGGATGAAGTGCTAAGCATTGTGTTTGTACTTAATTTAGATGTTTTGAAAAAAAAGAATAAACCCACCATATTTCTCTTCTCAACAAAGTATAACACTTTGTTATCATTTCTTTGCCCCTTATCTTGCCACAAGAAATTGAAAATGTCTGTAATTCCTCATAATTGTTCCTACAATCAAACAAGGAAAAAAACTTGACCCTGAAATTTTCTATGTGGAGGTGATTGAAAAGTTTCCCAGCTGTGTCATATGTATATTTTAATGTTAAATCCTGTCCAATGTTCAAAAGCCACTTATCCTCTTTTTGAGTTTAAAAGCAGTGAATTTACAGTGGTATTAATAACTGCTTTAGGAGATACACAGATTGATCCATAGAGATTTATTGAAATTTTTGTAGAGTTTTATGCAGAAGATAAAAATTTTAAAAAACCCCACATTCTTTTTAGCAGGTAAACCTGTCTCTTCATGATGAGCACAAGCTGGACAGCACCTGGGAGCTGCATGATGGCTAATGAGATGCACAAAAGCTACTGACAGAGCTTCCAAAAATGGAAAGCAAGTTCAGTAACTCCAGTTTTGTTGCTGCTGAGACACTTTTTCCTAAAGTATGAGTTAAAGTCTGTCTGGTTTTTGAATGGGATAGAGTTAATTTTCTTCACAGTGGCTGGTATGGGGCTGTGTTTTGGATTTGTGCTGTGATGATCATACAGAGATGTTTTTGTTACCGCTGAGCAGAGCTTCCACAGAGCTAAGGCCTTTTCTCCTTTTCATGCTGCCATGCTGGTGAAGAGGCTGGGGATGCATGGGGGGGTGGGAGGAGACACAGCCAGGACAGGTGACCCCAACTGACCAAAGGGATATTCCAGACCATATGGCATTGTGCTCTGTATGTAAAGTGGGGGGAAGAAGGAGGAAGGAGGAACATTTGGAGTGATGGGTTTGTCTTCCCAAGTCACCAGTGCACATGCTGGGGCCCTGCTCTCCTGGAGATGGCTGAACACCTGCCTGCCCATGGATAACAGTGAATCAATGCCTTGTTTTGCTTTGTTTGTATGTGTGGCTTTTACTTTCCCTATTATGCTGCCTTTATCTCAATCCGTGAGTTTTCCAGCTTTTCCCCTTCCAGTTCTGTCCCTGATCCTGCTGGTGAGGGAGTGAGTGAGTGGCTGAGTGGGGCTTGGTTGATGGCTGGCGTTAAAGCACTACGAAGACACATTTTTATATTTGCTCAGGATGTGAGAATTTATTGAGATGAATAGGCATATTAATTAAAAAACACCACCTTATGATTATAGGAGGAATACCAGGCACTAACGCTCTGTAGGTGACAGTTAATGTCTACAAGAATAAAAGAGAAACTTTACCAAGGAGAGGAGCTGGTGCTGACCTCCCTTCCCCAGAGGCTGCCCAGTAAAATCCTGTTCATGCATAGGAAAGCAAAAGGAAGGGAGTGAGACAGACTTCAGTGGAATTTCATACCCTTCTCAGAAAATGATTTTTGCCTTCCCAACGCCATGGAAACAGCAGTCAGTAATACAAAAGGGGGAGGAGTGAGTGGCCCAAAGGAGCAGAACTGTGGAGGCATCAAGTCTGTGTTATCAGACAGAAAGGTAATCAGGTAGGAGTTGTTGAGGTGAAAAAGTAAATGTCACCTTGGCAACTTGAGATAAACTCATGAAAAATGTAATGGGTTCCCTATGAGGGAGAAAACGACAATCAGATTAATATTGAACCAAGATGCTTTTATTCAGTGTAGGTAAACAATTCTCCAAGTGATGTGAATGCATAAAATATTTCTTTATTCTCTTTCTAGAGTGGCCTACAGATTCTAGTTATCACTGACATATCAAAGCGTTAAACAGTTCAGAGAAACAGGCATGGAAACTGATGCTGATTAAATTTTATTCTGATTTCTGGAAAGCAGTTCTGCAGTGGGGTTTTTATGTGTTTTATTACTTTTTAATTTGGCTTCCTAATCTGATTTTTACCTAATAGGAGAGGGATAAAAACAAAAGATTTATGGTTAATATTTGACAGAAAAGTTAGGAAATGTTTTTCCAAATTAAGACTTGCATTTTCTCTTGTTCTTTTAAGTTCTGACTGTAGGTTTTTTCTTGACTCTTAATTGCCTCACAGAGATTTGGGAGCTTGATGAGAAATTCACTTTTCCTTTTTGTGCACACAATGTGAAACTCACACACCAGGTTTTGTTGCAGCCTGAAAAACAGCCCAGAATAAAATATAATTTCAGTGCCTGAATGGTTGAGATTGAGGCAAAATTTCTTACCCTGTTGAGATGTGGAACACCAGCTTCCTTACAAAGCCTGCTTCCAGTCAATATCTTGGTGATAACCAGGAGAGGAACTCGTTTGTGTGAAAGCTCACACACAAGTTGTCATATAAATTCATAATAAAGCTGTGTCATCAGCATGAGAGACATTGAAATGTAAATTACATAATTTTCCTAAACTTTAGGCATAGGTTTTTCTTCTTCTTTGTTTATATTTTTTTCTGACCTTTGCCTGTATTTTGGCTTCACTCTTAGCACTCATTATGCTTTCACCTCTGGGCATGTTGTGCATGCACTGCTTTTTAAAATGTTTTATGCATTTGTTTTAATATTTTATTCTTTGAAATTCTTAGCAATTTGAAATCCCATTGTTCAACTATAACTATTCCTCTGCTACTCTATGGACAGTTTCTTCCTTATGTTAGCTGCAGTAGGTTTTAATTTCATTTGAGCAAGAAAAAATACTGATGGAATAGAAATAACTGGCTAAAGAAAGCACTTCCATGCAGCAAAGAAAATATTAATAATTAATATGTATTAAGGTCTACTACAAGTATTTATATAGTCAGATTTTAGACCCACCAAAGCATCCATTTTGATTGTTTATTCTGATTCCCTGAGACAGGTGAGGAATTTAGTCTACCAGTTTCCAAATCTATCCCAAGAACTGCAAAATCAAATTCAAACTAGGCTGTTAGTGAGCAATCTCCCACTGATATTAAACTAAAGCTGGAAAATTATGAGAACTGCAGCACAAGGCCTTGGGTTTAATAAAACCCTCACATTTTGCACTTAAATATGTATTTGAAGATAAAACATGCTGTATACTCCAGTTCAGAAAGTATCTCTGTTCAGAATGGCATTTGAGTCTCTGTAAAGACTCATATTAAGTGGTTTAACACTTAATCCTTATACTGAAAGTACCTACTTCATCTTGTTTATCAGACTTGACAAACCATAAATTTTCAATCCACTGGTAGCACTCTACACCCAAAGGAAAGCATCTGCATATGTCTTTCCTTGGGAATAATATTTGAAGTTGGGATGTAGCATTTAGTCTAGGCAATAGCTTACTCTTAGGCACAAATTGATTGTCATTGTCAGGTAAAAGCCATACTTTAAATGGGTAAATATATAAAAAAAGCAGTTGATTGAAATACTGGTGAATTTCCTATGACAATTGTTTTGCAGTCTTTTAAACGAACCAAGTAGTTTTGGTTTTCTCTCTTAAACTAAGAGGCAGCCCTGGGACTGAAGCCTGCAGTTGTGCAGTTGTGTTGGGGTTGCTTCCAAGCACCAAAGCACACCCCCTCTCTCCAGACACATTTGTTTTCTGTCCCCAGAACATACCAGGGAATAATTTATTGCTCACATCCCCAGCTCTGTGTTTGGTCCATGACAGGCTCCAGGACCCTGGCTGTGGTCAGGGGCAGCTCCCTGACCTAGGACGGGACCATCTGTTTCCACATCTCCACTCAAGGCTGGGGCAGAATCTCTTTTGGCTCCCGTTGTACACCCAGTCTGAGGACCAAGGAGCAAAACAGGAGAGACAAAAACACTGTCTTGGACTCAGAGGAGAATTTGATTTCTTTCACATTGCACAAGCTAAATTCGACAAAGAAGCTATGTCAACACTGGAATAAAGTGGTACCAGGAATTGTATATTAGGGTGTTGGAAATCAGAAAAATTGCAGCTTTTGTAGCATCTGACAGTCCAACTCTCTTAACACTCAACCAAATTGTTTGAAGTCAGTAACTACAGTTGTATCAGCAGCAGGGGGCCTAACTTACCTGCTTGGTTCTTCATAAATCTGACTACTGACTTCCCTTACTTATTTGAAAGCAAATACTGAAGGTCAGACTTCGTGTGAGTACACATTAATGCAAATTTTTCATTATCCTACATACTAATGGCAAGAATGTCACCCAAACAATAAATTAATGAAGAATTTAACCTGCAGAAGCCGGAAAATACGTACATCATGCGTACTTAGCATTTTATTTAACTTTTCACCTGTTCATGTCATCAGAACAAGTTGGCAAAATATTTTGGAGGTTTTAATATTCCTAGCATATTATGAAGTGCTATTATAAAGACAAAAGTGTCTACCAGTATCTTAAAAAACTGCTATGTTGACATGCATTCCTGTAGATTGTTTTTTTCCACTCTTTAATGTTAGTTCTTACAAATGTTGATTTCAAATGTCTATGACCCAAATCTTAATAACAGGAGAGATTCAAGTGTTCTCATGAGAAATTTCAAATAATACT
The DNA here is from genome assembly GCA_013397955.1 of Grantiella picta. NCBI lineage: Eukaryota > Metazoa > Chordata > Aves > Passeriformes > Meliphagidae > Grantiella > Grantiella picta. Next base: position 122,204 of record VZRM01007379.1, on the reverse strand, counting down.
AGGGCCAGAAATTGTATTTAAAAAAAAAAAAAA